>VZTN01005280.1:1679-70659 GCA_013400515.1 Erpornis zantholeuca | reverse complement strand
GGCAGTATCTCATGGCCATGACATCCACAATTGAGGTGAGCAGTGCATGAAAAAGCATCTCCTGTTTGTTCCAAAACTTTCAGTGCTACAACACCTTCAGACTAAAAGCAGAGGGTTTTACCTCGGTTTGCAATACACAGAGAACACTTTATTTTATATTTATTGACTTGTTTGTTTATTTTACTAAAGCAGGCACAATTGTCCAAGTAACAATGGTTTGTTTTGGCTGGCAATGCAGAGAGATATGACTGCATGAACACTTTTATTGACTATCCATCACATCTGCATAGCTCAAGGGCAACTCTACTGCCTAAAGGTAGCTGCTTAGCACTGCCCCCAAAAGAGTTGGGTCATATGTAAAAGCAAAGGGAGGTTATTGGGGCAGCCTGAAACACAGATCAAGAGGTTTGGAGATGCATTAATAGCAACCACCCTCATGGTACAAGCAACCTTATGATCTGTATATGTTTCTTAAAAGGTATTAGGTTGGCAAACACTCTGGGTGATCCTAGGAGGTAAGAGTTAATCCCTGAAGGGATTTAGAAGGAATCACCCTATCCAAGAGTTAGGCACCTTGCTTAGGTCTGCAGTAATACAGTGTACCTGAGGATCTCAGGATCTCCAAATCTTTCCCTGAAATCAGGCAGCCTGACCTGAGCATTGAAAAGCATTCCTTTCTGTTAAAGCTTGGCCATTTTAAGGAAGCTATGGGTCTGTCATAAAACATATTTCTGGTTAGAGAACTTGCCAAAGTTTCAAGATAAGGTCTCAGTTTAAAATTAAGGCATGTGCATGACAGTAAGAGGAAAAGCAGCTCCTGGCCCTTTCACTGGATCTTGGACATGAGCTGCTCAGCAGTGTAACTTTGCCCAGAAAAACAAAGTTCTTCTGGACTTCAGATGCTAAAAGGGCTAGACTGATATGTTAGCACATACATTACCACAGTGCTCCCAGGTCCCACTGTGTTTATGTCTGGTTGCAATTCCGCTCCCATTTATCTAAGTTCCACTAGGAATTTTAAACAATTGTCACAGGCCTCACAGACAACAACAATGATACAACATTTTGCCCTATATCATGATATAATGACAATGTCTTATTTTATAACAGTTAATCACCAAATGGCTGGTTTTATTTTTAAGTAAATCTGACATCCCATCTCTTGTAGAATGCCTTCCTCGATGTCTGGCTTTTCCAGGCTTTATGTCTGCCTGACTGAACCTGGCAGTCACTCAAGGTGCCACAACAATATCCTTTACTTGTCAAAAGGAAGCTTTCTATGCAAGGAGCTTCATTGCTATAGACTATAGACTGATAAATTATAATCTACCAAAGATTCTGTATCCCTGCTTTGATGCTATTTATAACAAAGTTTCCCTTTCTTTTCCCTTTTCAGGAAAATAATAATCCTATTATGGACCCTGGTGTGAGCCTGACACTAAGCAAAGTCTCCCAGCTAAAGAATGAAAGCAGCCAGCCAAACTGTCCTCCCAGTGAGGAGAAGCAAACTCCTCTGAGCATCTGTGGAAGATGTTCAGACTCTGCCAAAATAAACCATGTCCCTGTTTGTGTATCCGGTTTATTTGGGACCTGCTCTGTAGATTTTTATCATCCTGGTTATCTTCTATGTAATCACAAACCTTTATGTATGAATAATCCATTCCTTCACCTCTTAATCATTGGAGGACAAATGCATTAACCAGGATGGACTCGAGTAATCATTTTTCCGCTGACTCCAAGGCCAGTGCTTTGTTCCCAAGAAAAAATATTATGACAAGCAGATGTAGCCAGTCTTTGTCCTCCAAAATTCCCCCACTTTTCCTAACCAAGAAAAAAAGAAGGTAACAGCTCTCACCAAGCACATAGCATGTCATCCAGGTTCCCTTGCCAAACATGCCTTGGAGAAAACGGAAGATCAAAAATACAGTAAAATTTGGTGAAAATGCCACTATGATACCACATATCCCAACCCCAAGGCAGGAGAGCAGGTAGATGAGGATTCTGCCATATCTGTTGAAAAAGGAAAAGAAAGTGGAAATCATGAAAAGACGCAAAGATTTTTCTTTTTTCCCCAACATTTTATTTTAATGCTAGATCTGAAAGTGCCTTTTTGAGACCAGACTTTTTCCAAGTTAGCTCTCTGAAATTTTGTAGTATTGGCCCTTGGGATATGGAACTCTTTTCCCTGTAGTAGTTATCACTGTCTTTACATCACTAAATTCAAAACTGGTGATGTCCTCACCAGCCCTCATTTTCTTTTAGAAAATTGTTTGTCTTTTTTTACTTAGACTATGGCCCACATGTTCCAGTTCAGCTGTTTGATCTGATCAGGTTTTTGAAAAGGGCAATTTATTGGGAATTTCTGTTTTCACAAATTAGTTTTCTAATAATAATTACAGCCAGTTCTGTGAAAGTAATTTCTTCTTTAACTACTCTGTGTGATTTTATAGGTTCGGTTTAGATCACTTCTTTTCAAAATCTACCTAATGTATTCAGGAATCTCACTTTCCAGCAAGAAACATAATTATGCACCCAAGGTAAGCCATAATTTAAAAAAAAATCTTCGTGTAATCTCATGGAATTGTGTCCTTGGAGCACAACTAGATCTTTTCTCTGCTGTTGTTGTTTTAAGAAGAAACTGTGAAAAATGATGTCACTGTTTATATTACCATAAAGAATTTGCAACAGTATTTGTTTGTTCATTTTGTTCAAAGGGTTTCATGAAGAGAATTAATGCAGGACAAAACCCAGGCAATTTTCAGCGAGATCCATTCTTTTTCTTGTTGTCAGGGGGAGAAGAGTGAGATGATCTGGCTGCAGCACATTCCCCCAGTGCTGCCAACAAACAACATTCACAGTTCCACAGGAGGCCACAAAAGGCTTACTACACAAGTACTCCTAGACATACTATTTTATTTTAATAATTGGCTGTTATATCTCTGCTCTTTCACAGTTTTGAGGTGCTAGTGTTGCACCAGCCAGACACTGAGCAAAGGTACCTTAGGTTAGCCAGTGCCATGGCCTCTTTTTGCCTCGCTTTTTCCCTTATTACTATATCCCTTGGAAAGACGAGGTTCTCCTTGAAACTACTTTTGTTTGGTAGTTCAAAATTTTCTATCTGAGATAATATTAAAGATAAGTCTGTAAAACTTCTGCCTATGAAGTCAGAAGTCCAGCCTATGAAGAAATATAGAATATATAATATAATATTATTATAATATTATATATTATATATTACTATGAAGTTATTATTATTGCTACAGTTATCAAAGAAAATATAAACCAGGCAGAAATTTACAAACTGAAGAAAAATTCTCTGTCATTGAAATCATCAGTGGAGTTCTCAGCCGATGCACAGGTTGACTACTGATAAATAGCAGCACAAATCACAAACTAGGCTCCCTTCCTTACTCTCAGAGAGAGGTAGAGCTCACGCTCCCTACTCTGGAGCAGGTTAGCTACTCAAGCCTGAATATCACCCACACCTTTTCAGAATCATGGAACAAGTAAGGTTGAGAGGGACTTTTCCTTGGTTTCATCCACCTCTCACAGAGCTGATGCCTGATTGGTAAGAGCTGTGACCTCAGAGGTAAGTATATGAGTACAGCCTGTGAATGGAGAGAGTTACCCCACTGAGCCCCTTCCTTCTTTCCTCAAATAGCTGCTTTCTTAACCAATGATGCCTATTAATAGTGCCATCTTTCATGTAAACATCAGTCCAGAAAATTCCTCTGAATGCTTCCTTTTTGTTTCTGCCTTCCCTGGGTCCAGATGTGCACAGGAAACATTGAAAACCACAAGAAAAGCACATTTCATGGCATTTTGAGGACCAGTAAGTATAATCACATAAAGTTTCCAGCCCAAATCAAAGCAAAAATTACATTGGTTGGATTTTGTTAACACAGTTTGGGGGTATTTATCCAAAGTGAATTAAACCTGCAAAATGTTGACACATGCCTGTTGCAGGTGAAACTGAAAGTGGTTTCACCTCCCAACAAACCAAAGGACAGCAGAGCTCATACTGTACCTGTCAGCAGCATAGCCCAGGATGAATGCACCAGCCAGGAACCCCAGATTGAGGATGGCCTGTGAGAGATCCAGCATCCAGGCATTGCCACACACGAGATCATACTGTGGGAACAAGGGAGAGGCATAAAAACCCAGGCGGGTCATTTCTCACCCTCAGGGCAAAACATTATAGAACTGCATAGATCCACATGGGAAAGGGAAAAGGAATGGGAAGAGGAAGGGGAAGCTCAAATATGCTTGCTCAATAACAAGCACCAATGGGCCCATAGCAAGCACTCTGCCTTTCATACATCAATTGTGCAGATTTGGAAAGCAAATCGCTCTTCTGCAAACAACACTGTTAAATATGTTGCCAAGGCAAAATCCTGACTTTGTTTAGTGCAGAATAAGGGTCCACAGCTATTGCCAGTGGAACACATCATCTTACAGAAATGGTTTACTTATTCTTCTTAGAGCCTTCTAGATAAAAGCAAAAACATGTCATCTGAGGAAACTGAAAACAGATCTCAGGTCAATTTCAGACACATTGAGTAGGTATTATCTTGGTGTAGCTTTCCCAGATTTTCTATTCCTTATACTGCAGCATCCTTAACTCCCTAGTATACTAACAGGGATGGGGATGGTGATGTGTGGAGGCAAAGGGAAGGGTAAAATGGTTGAGAGGAAGGAAGGGACTAGGAGCTAAAACTAGAATGAGACTAAAACCAAAGTAATTCTGTAGGCAGCATGGCATGGGAAATTACTTTAGAGGTTCCTGGAGAATAAAGAAATATTAACCACTGCAGACCATATGGGATTTGGGAGGTTTGAATCCATACCTGGGGTAATTGTTGGAACAATGAGGCCTCAGGACCAAAGGAAGCCACGGACTACAGTAGCTGCCACCATTTACCTGGAGAGACCCTTTTGCTTTCAGATGTGAGTTGTAAGTAATCTTTTCATTATCAACAAGGTGCTAGTTGCCGAAGCACACACAGTGTGCCATATTTGTGCTCACCAGCACACACACAACACCAGTGCTCAAGCACTGTGCTTGAACAGAGTGGCCACAGAGTGGGCTAGAGAGACAGCAGCCTCTTCTGCCATTCACAATTCTCCAGACCTTAAAATTCAGTGTCATGTGCCTGAGCTCCATCTCAACCCATTTGCATGCTGTAATGCCCACAGGGTATTATCTGGGCCTGAGATCTCAGAGGTGGACATACAGGGGGACATACAAGGGGAACCTCCATTCCACCTCCACTGACTTTAAACAAAGTCATGGTTTTGATGTCAACCCCATTACTCCAGGGAGCCTGACTGGCCACCTTTCAGCTATAAGCACCTGCATTCCACTTCTTTAAACTTTGAGCAAGAGCTGCAGAATTTTATTCCCCCTTCCTCTGAGGGGAATAAAACCTGCTCTCAGCTGTTATACTCAAAGGCAATTTCAGTGTCCTCCTATAATAGCCTGAACATAGAGCAGCACTTTCAGATTTCAAATATTTCTTTACCTCTTGCTTTTTGAAGCTATGACAACCCTGGCAAATAGTATCAAAAGATGTATCTTTGGAAAACAGTGGGGATTTATGAGAATGACCATTAAAAGAAGATTTTTAAAACACAATGCAGTTGCCTGTGCTGATGCCAGAAGTTGGGACTCTCCTTGACCCCTTTTCAAAAACTATATTTATTTTTAAATTATTTGATCTCTCTTTACTGTAAACAGGCAAGGAATAAACTATCATGAAAGAAGGCAGGAGAACAAATGCATGCCAGAAAGGAAGGGGAAAGTATCTTTAACGGAGAGGATTCTTTCATCTGTACAGCAATTTCCTATGATTTATGCAGCAGCTGAAACAATCTCTACACTAACAATATCATCAAATATTGTATATATTCTGGGAATAGGAACATACAGAAAACTTCCAAGGAGCTATGGGCTCTTCCTGAAGATTAGTGACAATACACTAACTGTCCTCCTAAGTTAATCCTGCACTTTGTAATTTTTTAAGTATTCAAATAAATTCTGGTACAGATAAGGACTTCTGTTTGCTTGATGCAGCACCTAACATTGAAGTCATCACCCTGCTAATGTCCTGTTTTTCATTTGCAAACATAACCTTTAGAAGGGAATGTAACCTTTAAAAGAGAATTGAATACCCTGCAGAGATCTTTTCTTTATCCAAGCTGCCTGTCAGACCCACTTCGCTGCTTCAGCTGTGACCTGGTTTGGTTGTGGCTGAAAGTTATCCCTGTATGCATCCCTTGGTCGAAAATCATTTGCAACAGTTTACCCACGTTTTCAGACTGCCTCCAGTTAGTCCTTATCACACCCCTCCCAAACACCTCCCACGTTTCTTGCTAGCAGCCTCCACAGGAGGTAGTGGCACCGTGCCTCCTCTCTGTTTCTGAGCATTCATATGCCAGTCCATGCACAGGCTGACGTCTACACTTCTGAAAATGCTAAAGCATTTATTGCAGTGCCATGGGGCCGGGGGGAGAAGGATACAAAAAAGTAAAGTAAAGCCTTAGGTTTTTCTTCCCCTGATCTTAACCCTATTTGTTGTTCTGTACAATGTTGGCTACACCCTAAGTGACCTTGTTAGAACCCTTCCAGCTGGCTCCTCACTGTAATCACCAAGCAGGTGATCTGGCTCAGCTGGCCAGCTCCAGCTAAGGGCACATCCTCTTCCTGGCATTGCCTGCTCTCAGCCAAGCCTGTCACTGCTCTAGAGCTGGCACCCAGCACAGCCCTGCAACTCACCTCTGCATTCACTCCCACCCCCACCTGCAGGATTTCTATCCACTGTAGGACACAAACCACTGTGCACTTGAATACAGACCCTTTCCATTTAGGGAGATTACTAAAAAATTGCCCAAACTGGTAAACAACCCACTTCCTCACTCCTTTTCTCTTGGCCTTGACAATGAGCTGCCATCGTAAGCAGAAATGAGGTGCTGCCATCACAGACAGGCAGCAGAAACCATCTCCTTCTGGACATTCCTCTAGAGTGTCCTTAACAGATGGGAAAAACAGTTCTGTCCTCCCTGACAGGCTTGCAGTCCATGCAGCCATCCACTGCTGGTTGGAAATACATCCCTGTCATGAACATCTGCATCCCTGCTGAGGCTTGGACACCAAAGAGATGCTCAGATTTACAGAAGCAGTGGCATGACTGGAAGGAACAATGCTGGTGTGCCAATCCATAAAGGAGCAGCAAACCACCTGAGTGAGATTTCTCTGGAAGAAGGAAGAGGCTTTGCACTGGCTCCCTGTAGCTCATTAGTGGTGTAATCACTGTAAGAAGAAGTGGAAACTGGATGAGCTTGTACGTGACTAATGACTGGGAAATATGGGGCTGTGGCAACTTCTCATTTCTAAGCAGCTTTAGAACAAGGCAAGCATTTTCCATTTGAGTTTCACCCACAGACTAACCACAAACTTGTAATTCTTGGTACTTCTGAGACCTTTATTCACTTGAGCACACATATCCCTGTCAAAATATATTATTTTAAATCACAATTTGCATTAAAAGCTCCTCAAAATGTAGCAACCTTGGGTAGGAGTTTTGAAGAGCTTTACTGCCTGTTACAATTAAATTAAAAAACAATGGATTGAACTCTATAGTCAACAAAGTTTTAGAGTGATTCCCCAGCCCATTTGCAACAGCATGTCCAGAGCCCAGACACACATTTTAAATGGCATTCATACAAGTGACCAAAAAGAGTTGGCTTTACTCTTTTACTCCCAGTGAAAAATGGTTTGGTGAAATATTCATAGTTTAAGGAAACTCGAGGAGATGCTGGCTGTTGCTGCATATTCCTTATTTGTTGCTGGGCAGTTCTTCTCTTCTCTTGTCCACTGGCCTTTCACACATCCTTACTTCAACTAACCCCTCTGCAATTGCAAGCAGTGGAAAGCCAGAAATTACCTTCTTTTTCTCTTTCTATTAAAGCTTCTGTCACAATGCTAAGGGATGAAGCAGCTGTCCTCTGTGTCTTGTTTCAAGCTGAGCACTTAAGAGGACAAGAGGAGTTAGTCATTACCCTGCTGCCAGGGCACTGGGGATCAGAACCTGAGGGACAGGTTAGCTTTGAAAGCTTTGCGAGTTTCTCTCCTGTACATTACTGAAGGCCCATGACCTTTGTGTCCCTGCCACTTGGATCACCTCATTCATTGAGCATCCTAGGACAAAAGACCTATTCTGTCCTTCTCCTTTTTCTCTGTCTCTTCAGGACCAAAGTAAGAGGAAGGTAGAGAAACTCTTCATCTCCTAATGGGGGGAAAGCAGCAGCTGTCCTCAAAATAATAAGAAAAAAAATTGAACCCCCAGCGAGTACCAGTGGGCTTGATGGCAGTGGAAGAAACACAGCCCCACAGGCATAAGCCCTGCAAGCAACTCCTCCAGCCCCTCCCATACAGGAAAATCTTAGTCAGAGCTTCACAAGAAATTCAGCAGTTGCTGCTCCCTCTGCTCTCTGTGTGCCCTTTTCCCTTTTCCCTCCCCTAATTAACATTAATCCCACCATGACAGTGAAAATAAGACAGGATATACTGCCATTCCAGTAACAGCAGTCACACTAGATCAACAGTTTGAGAGCAAATTGAGTTGCTCGTTCCCTTGGAGGAGGATAGCAGAAGGACCAGCTTTGCTCTCTCCATCCTGAGTTTGACTGACGTATTTCCTTCTCTGACGGACTGTAAAAACCACGAGACAAACATTATTTGTTTCCTTTCAGGTTTCTCTGCAAATGTTGACTGGTATTTTCAGAGATGGCTAGCAAGCCAAGAAGTAAGATTGATTCCCAGCAGGTGCAATAGGTAATATTCAGATGACCATTTGTCCATCTCAGACCTCACACTTCGGCAGCAAAGTACTGTTAGGTCTCAAAATGACATCATCTACAGCATGAAGGCTTCCTGCAGACAGGACATGCTGGGATCTGGCACTTCTGCTCAACTCCTGCCAACAAAAGCTGAAATAAATGCTGCCTAAAATATGCCTTTCTGTGCTGTAGCTGCTGATGACCACGTAGACCTTCCTCTTCCCTTCCTCCACCACCTCAGGCTGTTTCACTTGCAGTTGCAATTGTAACTCATGCCCATGCCTCAAGGAGTCATCAGTGCCAAAATTGTCTGAAGAAGATGGCTCTCCCTTTGCACACTATTTCCAGCTGCCCTGTCACAAAGTGCTACATTTGTCTCCTCAGGGTTAAAATTACACAGTGCCAACACCTGGCTGTATTAAAGATCAGTGATACCATCTTCAGCACAGTTTCCTGGAAAAGTTAAGTTTATTGAGTTTGATATGGGTCCTTCACAAGGCTCACCCAGCAGGACTTGGCAGGCACTTTCTGTTTCAAGAGCTACAGAGCTCAGGGGGTGACCTGGGCTTCCCTCCAGACCCTGGGCCAGAGCATGAGGTTGTGGCCCCCTGATCCACTGCAGCCTCCCAGCACACCTGTTGTTTCTCCATCTCCATCCACTGCACAGAAATCCCTTCCCTCCTCCCTCTAAAAGAGCTGCTGCTGTCAGCAGCCCTCCCTCCTGAGCAGTGCCAGCCACCTGCTGGGACCAGCATCATTTCAGATGGCACCAGCTGGCATAAGCCAGGAATTGATTTACCTTGATAATTTACCCCATCAGCTTTCTTCTCCAGGAAAAATCTGAGAAGCCACTGCATTCCCATCCTGCTGCTGATGCAGTTTCACAGGGAGATGTGCAAGACGCGCTCAGTTAAACCAGACTGGGTTGTTTCTGCACTGGGACAAGGTCCTCTGCAGAGATCCACCACCTTGACACAGCTGTGTGTCAAAATGATATCTCGAAACCTTTATGTCAGCCCAGGCCTGGTTTACTCAACTCTAACACAGTGCAGGTCTGTGTATGCAGCACCAATGACAACTTTCTCGTGTCTGGATTGCCCTCACAGAAAAGCCTGACTTCTCTCAGTGAAGCACAGAGACCTTTGGCCATGTAGAAGTAGGCACTGCAGAAGTAGGCACCTATTCTCAGAGCCTGTTGGACACCAAAGGAAGCTTTTAAGAGGAAATCTTTAGCTATATTATGTTACCCATCACTAGAACAAGGTAACTGGTTTTGCCACGTGCTACTCCTGTGATGATTTCTTAATACAATTCGCTCTTCTCCTCAAATGCTGAAGGAGGAAAGTCCTGTACATTCTCCCAGAACCTCACTGTACCCCAAAACTGAGACTCAGGAGTCCTGCAGCAGCAGGTGATCCAGCAGGCACCCTGAGTACTTACAGAGAAGTGTGTGCTTTTTATCAATCCACATTCCCCTTTTTTCCTTTGCTTCCTTCTGCTGACACTAGGGTGAACACCTTTGCATAAGACAGCTATCTAAGATGAGAGAATGGCCAGGGAGCAACATGAGCAGGGAAGTCAGGTGTCACAATGCCATTTGTTTCACAACTTCTCATAAATCAGTCCATCCACCCACATGATTAACTTATGAAGGGTACTCAGAACTTACTGCAATAGCCTGAGGTTTGGCTGCCAGACCTATGGCGTGATATGACATCTTTTCTCATGGAAGGCTTTATATGCCTGCTTTTGCCCTTTGAATCCTCTGTCATACTGCAAATCCACACTGGATCTGTGCTTGCCATAGGCCTGGAAGGACTCCAATACACTGAGTTTTCCCTCCTCCTCTCTCTTTCTCCCTGGACATACATCCTGAGACTGTTTTGTAACTCATCCTTTTAACTTTGTCTCCCTGGTCGCTTCCACTGTTGATTCAACAAGACATGCCAGAAATCTTTAGTTGAAAGAAACATTTCTGCACACATGGACAAAATGAAGCATTTACAAGTAGATGGATAAAAAAAAAGAAGTCTTTGGTGAGCTAATTAAACAGAGCCTAAATTAAGTCATGGTTTGTTAGACGGTCAGGCAAAAAGAGACTAAATTAAATCTGGAATTTAAATTGTCTTTGGTGGATATAAAACTCATTAATAAGATATCAAGCTCCTTTTAGTAGCTGATCTCAGAGCAATTGAGTCAAGACATGCATGCTACAAGCTTCCTTTTTAGATGAAGAAATCAAGCCTCATGGGATTTGACTTATCCAGAAAATGTTGCAAAACTGGGAAGAGGTTCCAAGTGGCACAGGTCACAGCCCAGCAGCCTCCATCCAAGGTAGACCTGGGCAGCAAGAGTACCTGTAGGTGTCACAGTTACACAGATGGTGGGACCTGCTGCCCAGGGGAGAGGCAGTCCCAGCCTGTCATTCCTCACAGACTGTTACTCCATGAGTTTTCCCAATATGCACCTTTGGGAGCACAGGTGGGGAGTGCTTTGCCCAAGCATCCCTTCACCCCTCCTCCCTTCCCTGGCCCTGAAGGGTCTCCCCAGCAGAGAAGAGGAAAAACGTGAAGATTAGGTATTTGCCCAAGAACATTGAACCTTTCACTCCCATTTATTGGTGCAAGACAAATACTAGTTTCCTTTTCCCACAGCTGTATCCACCGCTGCTGGAAAACCACAGTGGCTCTGTTAGGTACACAAAGTGCTGCCATAAACAGATTCTGAGCATGATCTTATGGACACAATCTACATGCTTTCACCTATAGCAGGGCTGAAGGCAGAAAAGAAAGGGACAACAACAGAAAAGGAATCTCTATATTTTTATGGTCTAACTCCTCACAGTTCCCCATCAGAGGTACTTTGGAGGTGGTAGTATAAACTTCCCACCATGTCCATGTCCCATGGATTGCTCCCAAGCCTGACTGCAGCTCCCAGGCACCATTTGTTCTCCTGCACACCCAGCCCTGCCTTCCACTCCTAACATGGGCAGAGATACATCATTATTAGGGACCAAAGTTTGACACCAGCGCCCTGAATGTGATTTTCAGCTCACTGAGCAGCCTTGACTTCACTGACCGTACATAAAGGCCAGTTCTGAACCTTTGCTTGAGGGCCAGTCAGGTGCTTTGATTTCTCTTGTCCTGAGCACAGATCCTGGCTAGAGCTGCTCAGGTTGCATGCAGTGCTCAGGGAATGGACAGCCTGAGGCCCAGAGGTGGGTACAGCAGTCCCAGCTGTGTGGGAGAAGGATGGAGAATTGAAAGGATGGGGTAGGCATCTCTTTTCAGTGTTTGCTCAGGGCTTTCCTGCTGTGCCCTGATCTGTGTTTTGGAGGAAACAGCTCCAGAGCAAGCACCCAAATAAAAGCACAGTGGGAGGCTCATGAGACAGAGAGGAACCAGAGCCCTCAGCTGTGCTGACACATTTTCCAGTGCACCTTGATGATTTCTGAACCAATCCCTTTAAGCACACTTGGTATTTTTCATCGCTGCATGGGTGACAGTTGCTGTCAGAATGACCCTAACATACACACTCCTGTATTTTGGAGCCAAACCACAGCACATCTATGGCACAATTACAGATTACACAGAGGATCACCTAGGAAAGAACCTTCAATGGCCTTTTGCTGTCAGCATACTTTGCAAACGGGATGGGGGTGCAGGCAGATGTTCCAGAAGCTTTTTATTATTTCATTCAAGCATCAGCCTCAGTTACACAAGAGATAGTACATGGCTCAAGCCTGGACCAGCAGCCCAGCATCTCTTTGTTACAGAATATTCTTAGAAGTTTTTTAGCCAAGAGCAGGCTTCTAAAATTTACAGACAATTACTTTAACTAATCAGTGAAAAGCACATGTACACCTGCTACAAACAACACTCCTTTGTATGCCTTATAAAGCAATGCACAATATTCCATTATTAAGCTTAAAACTCAACTATCTTGCTAAGCATATTTTCTGCAGCTTCAAGACTTCTCTGAGCCAAACCTAGAAACACTAACCCTTGTCCAATGTCCTTGCTGTCTAGATAATTGTATCTTCTTCTACCTTCAAGCTTTTGCAGCTGCAGCTGATCCTAAAATCTGCTTTATTTCTGAAACCTGATTTTCTCACTCAATCTGAAAGCCTTCTCACCTTTTGCATTTCCCACATTTTGCAGCCTCATTAAAAAAACCACTTCACTTGCCAGTGCTTGCAACTATTGATAATAGCCTGCTGTTCTCTGACACTGATATTGAGGAAAAGCTGAATGTTAGCTTGGGCAAAAATGTGTGTTTGTTTTGTTTTTTTCTTTAGTAAGCACAATCACTTCTGCTGACTCCTGCCAGATCTCAGATAGGCAGTCTGCCACCTGTTGTTTTTTATTACCTGCAAACTTAAATATTCAGTACTGGAAATACAGAGAAGAGATAATCTACATTGATCCAGGTCACAGAGTACACTTTAGAGTTTACACCACCAAAGTTGCTGCCTGAAAATGAGCAGCAGAAGCCTCAGTTGCAAGGATTTAAATCTTTGTTTTAATAGGACATTCCTCTGCAGACAGAGCAATACCTCTGCAGGGTGTTTGGCTTTGAACAGCCACCTTTCATATCAACTCACCTTTCCCTAAAAGCTTGATGCCAGCACTTGATCACACTCATTGTCCCAATCTGCTTATGACCCAAAATGAAATAAATCTGGAAAGGAAAACCAGCCAGCAAAGCAACGACCCTTGCATTGGCAATCCCATTTTACTGCTGCAATCCCGCACCAGGATAGACACCACTGATTAGAGGATGGGTGTTTTCCTTACCTCGCTGACGATGGATGAGTGGGGCTGCTCATAGACCCAGCTGTCGCGGCAAGTGGCGAGTGGCAGGCTGCCCGTGCTGTGATTGCCGTAGCGGGCGAGCGGGCTGGTGCAGCTGACAGAGGGGTCCCAGGTGACATCCAGCCTCTCGCACTCCCCACTGACAGACTTGTTCCCCAGGTGCAGGGGCAGTACCGTGAAGTTTCGTTCATCTTCCAGTGTCCAGCCACATCGTTCACTTAATTCAGCTGCCCCAGGGATCCTGCACCAGAAGCTGTCTGGTGCCCGCCCAAGGAAAACTACGCTGGCAAACAGGGAAGAAAAAGTTATGCCTGTTTGGCTAAGGAGGAAAAAGACCCGCTTTTGAAATCTTCCAAATTCCCCAGCCTCCTTCAAAACCTCATCAAAAGATGGCATTGTGTGAGGTGGTCTGTCCTCTTGCAGCAGCCCGAGAGATGGCAGAGTTTTCTCTCACACTTCACATCGGCTGCTCGCACTTCCTACAAAAGTGATGGTCTGGCCTCCCCTCGCTCTTCTCATGTGCAGTCACAGGCACACAGACAGACAGACGGACGCGGAGACAGGCGGGCGTGCGGTGCTGCGGGTGGCATGAGCGGGGCCGGAGCGGGGCAGGGCTGCGGGCAGACATGCAGGCGCACACCCAGCGCACGCCCGGCACACACGGGGACCGGGGCACCACGAGTGGCACCGGCCTTACACACAGCCGGGGAGGAGTGCGAGCTGGGGCGAGCAAACAGAGTGTGGGAGAGGAGGGGCGTGCGTTTCCTATTCATCCCGAATGTTAAACAGCTTATGTAATAAACCCGGTTAACTCCTTCGGGACAGGCGAGCCACAAAGGACAGCTCCCGCAGCGGCTGCGCTAAATTAATATGTGCAACGATAAAGCTGAGATTTAAATGGGAAAGAGCACAGAAGCTGCTGCAAAAAGCATCAGTGAGTGATGCAGTCTCTCTACAGGGTGGCAGAGGAAGGAAGAAAGTTGTTTTAAAACACCAACAGTCTTTCCTTCCACAAATAGAAATTAACACTCTGGCAAAGTTTAATTACTTCTCCAAGGCACTACTTCGGCATCCATACACATTTAATTCGCAAGGGTCTTCTCCTTCTGTAGCATAAATAAAGTGAAGGTCACAAACTGCAACTGTCCAAAATCCAAGATTTCTTCTTGAAGTTAGAGCTACCTGTTCAAGAAGGCTTTTATATGACCTTGCTAAATTTAATTCCACAAAGTCTCTCAAATATTTAAAAGAGAAATTACAGTGTTTCTTTCTCAAAAATGAATGGAAAACAAGTTATGTCACTTTTCTCTTCAGCTGTTTGAGGAGAGGGCAGAAGGGAAGAGGGAGCCAGGACCAGGCTGCATTTTGTGTGCATGTGAGCACATCTTGTGCAGAACACCATGAATCAAATCAGAGATGCAATAGTGGGGTTTTTTGAACCTCAGGATCATGAGGTCCATGGCAATTCTATTTTCTTGGGAGAAGGAGCAGAGAGACAGCATCTATCAAAGATGTTTCCTGCAATCCATTGTCTTTGGTTACATACAGCTTTGACTATGGGTGCCTACGGTTTTGAAACAAAGCACAATTATAAAAACAGATGCAAATCAGGGAAGGCTTTGATTACTATACAGGCTATCTGGCATGAATACTGATGCTGTGGTGTGAGCTCAGCAAAGATGCAGATTTCTAGGTGGGTGCACTCCTGTACTTGCATCAGAATATGCTTTAGAGGGAATTTGGTTTGATGCCTGGTTATGCTATTTTGTAGTACTCAAGTTTAGAGGCCATGAATGTACCACCTTTGGGTCCAGGTAGAGATGGGAAACACTCTGATGGCTGGTTTCAAACAAGAGAAGGTCTTTTATCCCAACAGTGCTAACTGGGAAGTCAATCATGCTGAGATGTCAGAAGTGATAATCTTAATTCCAACAGCTTCCAGTGACTGGGGAGGAGATAGTCTATGTAGGGAACACCATAAAGACAAGAAATACGGACAGAGCCTGATAACCAGGCTGTGTGCTGCTCTCACAGATCCGATCAAGGGTGTATTAAGCACCCACTGCTCTTCAACCCTTAACCCAATAAAAAAATTTTGGTTTTATCCCCATTAAATATTACCATAGACTCATAGAATGGTTTGGGTTGGAAGGGACCTTGAAGATCATCTAGTCTCAACTCCCTGCTATGGGCAGGGATACCTTTCACTATTACATTGAGAATATTAACTCAACTCTAAATTATGGGGGTTAGTCCTTAGTTCCCTGTATGCCATGCACCAATGTAGCTGTGCCCAGTATTCCACATCTTTCAGAAATCCATTGGTGTAATTACTGTGGCCAGCTCTCTGCTAATCAGTAGAGCTAGACCAGATTTAGTTGAGGGAGAATTCAATCCACTGTTGCAACCTTGCTTCTGGAGTTACTTTCTTTCCCCAAAGAAAGCATGGTCTGTGGGAAATGCAAAAGGTGAGAAAACTTTCAGATGGAGTGAGAAAATCAGGTTTCAGAAATAAAGCGAAGATTTTAGGATCAGCTGCAGTTTCAAAAGCCTGAAGGTAGAAGAAGATACAATTATCTAGACAGCAAGGACATTGGACAAGGGTTAGTGTTTCTAGGTTTGGCTCAGAGAAGTCTTGAAGCTGCAGAAAATATGCTTAGCAAGATAGTTGAGATTTAAGCTTAATAATGGAATATTGTGCATTGCTTTATAAGGCATACAAGAGAGCATTGTTTGTAGCAGGTGTACATGTGCTTTTCACTGATTAGTTAAAGTAATTGTCTGTAAATTTTAGAAGCCTGCTCTTGGCTAAAAAACTTCTAAGAATATTCTGTAACAAAGAGATGCTGGGCTGCTGGTCCAGGCTTGAGCCATGTACTATCTCTTGTGTAACTGAGGCTGATGCTTGAATGAAATAATAAAAAGCTCCTGGAACACCTGCCTGCACCCCCATCCTGTTTGCAAAGTACACCAACAATGGTCTAGCAGCACATTATCAAAATTTCACACATCTCTGTCCATTAAGCTCTGGTCATGCACAGCCCTTGCATGGCAGTGTCAGATCCGAAGCCAGAAAGCCTGACAGAGACCAGCGCTAACGTCACGGACATCTGGGATTCTCTCAAACATGCCTGCAGCTACACTGCTGGTCATACAGGCAAAGATGCATTCATTAAACCATTAAACCATTAAACATATGTGATGTCATAGCAACCTTGGTTTTTCAGTGTTAACCTGCATTTTAAGTCATCTGTCCAAAAACAGCTTATCAGTATTTGCCACCATATCAGTGTACTGCAAGGCTCCAGTTTGTCAAAGAAACCTGAAATATCCCAGTGACACATGCATGAGAGTGTACATTAGTGCATTTATTCTACAGCAAAAAATTCCTAGTTTCTGCATAGCTTTCCTGGAACTTCAGCTTCCTGTGCTGTGAGAGCTGAGCACCTCTAAGGACAGGAAGGTGATGGCTTTGTACACAAGGCCTGTAACTGTAACCTCGTGAAAGAATGCCTTTAGATCTTTGAGAACGGATCTCTGGGTCATCATTTTAAACATTCTATCCTATGCATACAGTACAAAAAGATGCTCCTTGATACTGGGAAAAGCCAAGGAAGATGTTGACTGATGAGAAAGGCGGAAGCAGTAAAAACAGGTGTGGAGAACAGAAAGAAGAAGGGGAAAGAGGGTAAAGGGAACAAGCCAGGGAAAGAGCAGATGAAGAAGTGGTGATGAAAGGGGAGCAGAGAAGAGGGAGATATAGAAGTACAACTAAATTACTATCACAGGCATCTTCACTTGGAGCTCTGTTTAGCAGCCCAAATGTCACAGCTATTTTGGACATGGAATGAAAACTATGTAGTTTAGAGAGGAAGACACACACACACCCTGTACAAATGTGGCACTAGATACCATTTACACAAGCCTGGATGACAGCATGAGATATTTTGATCAATACCTACTCTGACTGAGTCCTGGAAAGCTAAAACTTTACTGAAACATCCTGGATAACCTCTGCCAGTGTGTCAGATGATGACTTAAAAACCTCAAATTCCTTCTTGGAACATTGTAAGCAGTGGGCCAGTGACATCACCCAGCTTGCAGGCACTTAAGGGCACCATTCTACATAACAGCACTGATAAAGTTACGCAGTTCCATGATAAAGTTATGCAGAAAACCATTTATCTTAAACCTAGGTTTAAGATTCGTACAGACACGTGCCTCTTGCTAAATAAAAGAGTGCCTGTGAACAAGCTCGGGCAGCAGTCATCCACCCTGCTTGTTATCTTGCTTGATGCAACTTCGTATTGTACCAAATATTTGTGCCCCAGACTAAACTGCTAAGACTACATAGCCCTAAGCAGCAGGGGTGCAAACCAGTCAGCTTCACGCCTAGGGCCAGGAGACTGCCTACACCAGCCTTTCCTTCCACTCTCCGTGCCAGGAGGAGGAGTGGGCATCTCCACAGCCCAGCATTTGGGGACTACCTGAGCCTCTGCTCCCTGGCAACCCCACAGCAGAGACTGCAGTAGGGAACCAGGCAGTGGCAGCTCAAAGCACATTGCACAGATGTTAATGGCAAGGCTTGGTTCACAGCAGATGGCAGGAATTAGAAAGGATATCAAAGCTCTGTTTTGGAGATTATATAAATTGTGGATTTTTTAATATCAGAGTGAGACCACTTTATGGGGCAATTAGAGATGCTGAGGCTCCCCTCTCCCACACGTGGTACGATTACATTCCAGCTCAGGACACTAAATTACATGTAGCTTTTTCTCTGACAGTTCTCGTATTTTGGCTTTTGTTGCTGTTGGCTCTTTTCCCTTTATTAATCTTTCTTCTTCCTCCCACACCCACTGTCATCTTCTTCTTTTATCTCCCTCTTCCCCTTCTTGCAGATTTCCTCTTTTTCTTTCTGAAAGGTGGCAAATGTACTCAATGAAGTATGTCCTTTCCCAGGCCTCCAGATCAACTTAGTGAGCTGTAGGCTGAATTGAGACATGGGAAAAGTCAATTCCAATCAACAGGGTTTCCACCTTTTGGCAATCCATTAAAGCAATGCACAATACATTATACTCCCCTCCCTCACTATTTCCATGCACTGCAAGCTATTTTTACCATCTCGATCCCAGGAACAAATATAAATAAATGTAGTACTTGGAACTGTAGAATACAACAACCAGGGGAAGCTGTACTCATTGCTAAGACAGCAGCTGAAACAGCAGAGGAAAATAGAGACATGGGGAAAGAAGGAAAAATAAAAATGAGGGGGAAAAAAAACATGGGGAGTGAAAGGAAAAGAAAACAGTAGCAAAGAACTTCCTGTCCTGTTTCTCTCATCACAGGATAGAAAAAATCAGACCAGTAGTGACCACTTTGAAGACTGCCTATATCTGTCATTTTGAGGAAGCCGTCCTCAGCGTGTGCTCCTTCTCACACCCTTGGCTTTTCCTCTCACTGCCGAGGTGCAGCAGGTGGGGGTCACATGGGGTTTGGGTGCCAACAGCCCCTGGGGCTCCCCCAGGCTCATCCCCTCTGCAGCCACCAGGTCTCCCTCCCTGACACCCCTGTGCCTTTCCCTGCACAGGCTCGCTCTCGGGGTGAAACAATCTCTGCTCAGGGCAAATGGGGTCCTGCTGGGCCTGTGCTTTGTTACACAAACCCAGTGCTGTTTCACCCCCATGGTGGTTGCATGCTGCTCATCTTTGCCTCTTGGACAAAATCGGGTACCACGCGTTTGTGTGCTTGCAGGGGGTAGCCTTCCTCAGTGACTTTCAGCATGCTGAGGGAAAGCAGCAGAGACATGTCTCTGCATGCACGTGTGGGAGCACTGCTGGCCAGGATTTCAGCTCAAGATCTCAGACAAGCTGGAGAACCAGAAGGGTTCACCAGCTTCCTCAAGGCCTGCTGAAGGAAAGGCAGCCAGAGGAAAAAGGCTTCCTACACACCCATTTTCATAGTCTAAATGTGGCTTCCCTCATCATTTTTCTTTTCACCCTGTCACCCTGGAGGCCAGTGAAGAGGTTACACCAGGATCTGCCTTCCCATTCAGATAAATATGCCTTAATTCCAGAGCCTGTTTATCAGGATCCTTGCTAATGACTCACAATAAGCAAGCATTTCAGCCATAAGATAAGCCAAGCCAAGTTCACCAGAGGATATTTTACACAATGGAACAAACAAGGTGTATTTCCAGAGATGGGTGTAAAGGCCTAATAAAATGAAATGTTATCAGACAGGTGTAAATCACAAGGTTGCCCCCTCTCTCAGCTGCACGTGCCTCAAGTTCTGCTTGGAAAGTCTGAAAAAGTCACATCGGTTTTGTTTGTGATTCCGCATTGTTGCACATCTCTCCCATATGACTCAGTTTCCATTAAGCTTGTAAGCCAGCATTTCTAAATACTAAGAAAAGGATTTTGCTTTAAAGTTTCTAGGTCCATTTTATGAGAAAAAAGATGAAACTTTTAAATCTTATCAGGGATGGTGTCAGTGCAATGAAGAGTTCTGAGAGTGCCCCTCTCTAGCTATCTACTTCCCTTGCTTTTTCTGAAGGGGGAATTTTATTAAAAAGAGGAGGTAAAAATCCCACATGAAACCCCTTCCAGGGTTTTTAGTATTAGATTCTATTATTTACTTTCCTACTGTTTCTCAGTTTTACTTTTATGCTCAGTATTCCCAACAAGCCCTTTTTTGTGGCCTTTCTGTTGCATTTTTTTGCTGAGAACTCTCAGGAATATAAAAGACCATTAAGGTGGCCAGTGTAACAAAAATGCCAGCATTCACACATATGAGAAGAAAGCAACAGAGAAATCCCCCTAGACCACTACTGTCCATGTTATGGGCAGCTTTGGGTAAAAGCAGTATGATCGGATGTAGAAGTGGATTCAGGTTCAAAATACCCCACAAGCCTTAATATTTAGTTGATCAAAGTCCACATGGGAGAATTAATATATGTTTCATATTTACATGAAAAATTATCTAATCTCAACAGATTTTTGTTTGTCTTTCCAAGACAATGGCAAATTGTTTTCAACATCCCTGAAAAAGAACTGAGAAAGAGCTCTGCCAAAATTAAAAAAGCTGCAGGATCAGGGTGAGTTTCGAGCAGTAGCAGAGACCCAGCAGACTCCAAATGGGCCAGTGAAAGTTCATGTCATCCTGGAAGGATGGATGGGAACGAGTAATCCCTCAGTGCTTCTCTCTATTCTCCCTGTCATTGTTTTTGGAAACCCTTAGTGGTTACGATCTATTTATAGTTCACTCTGTTTTTGTAGTTTTATCTCTGCTATAACATCGTGTCCTTTGTCCTGACTGCACAATACGAACACAGAGGAATTCTTCATGGCTGGGTTCTCACCTCCTGCTTTATTAGCATGCTTCATTAACAGGAAGAGGGACCAGAATACTCCTATCAGGCCACTTGGCTGGATGAACATGCCCTCTGATCATGATCCAGCTCTTAGCACACTACTTAAAATGGGCATTTTTGGGTATGTGGCCCTACCACAGGGTACTTCAGTTACTCAGTTGTTTTAACGTTTATTTGATTTTAAATGTCAGTATATTTATTGCACAGGATTTATTATATTTTCCCTTCCCTAGTGAATGTTCCTGAGTGTATTTGACTGTATTTAAGAAAAAACCATAAAGATGTAAATATCTGATGTGGAGACGCAAAGCAAGAATGATTCAACAAATTCAAAAATTAATTAATTATTTACATTGGTCTAAGGTCCCCAAATCCTGAGCAAATAGATGAACTGAAACAAAGGCCGTTCAAGCTGAGTATATCTGAAAAGGGTGCAGCAGTTGTATCCATTTTCCCACTAAACAATTCCACAGTGACTGGGTGGAAAGTGTAACATCTGTATCGTGGGGAGCTGGCCCAGGTAAAATAATGTAGGTGGCAAAGGAAGTCCCTGAGATGAATTCTGTATTTCTAGGCTGAGCTTTCAGTCACCAAACCAAGGCCTTAACAGAGGACCCTCTGTAAGGGGAATATGGTGACCAGAAAACTTGGAGAGGTGGTCCCTGGCAGTGTCACCACCATGCAGCAGGTGGAAAGCCATGGGCACTGGGAACTGGAAGGCATTGTCTGCAAAAGACTGTTCTTCCTGCTGCAAGGTTGCTCCCCTTGGCAGCTGGGGTCAGCAGTAGGAGTGCAACCCTTGGCTCAGCCCTCGCAGCCATGCAGCAGCCAAGAGCTGGGGGTGCTGGATGGTGAAGGGACACTGTCAACCACAGACAAGGGATGGCACCACTGCTTCCCCAGCTCCATGCTGGCCAGCTGCAGTGGAATGGGAAATTTGGGAAGTCTTGTAAAGTCTGGTATGGTGCCATTTGCTGCCAGGGTGGGTAGCATTCATCTTTCAGGGGGGCCAGTGTTTCCAGTCCCACATATCTTCTCCTCTGCACCGAGATGAGGGCATGGGGAACAGAGCAGTTTCAGTAAACAAGAAGTTCCTGGAATAACTGCCAGCTCCTTGAAACTTAGATTTAGGAGACTTATTCAGAGATGAACTTTATGAAAAGATTACTTAGAGGATTAGTTCATATGGTATTTTTAGAAAAATGATAGCTGAAGAAAAGCAAAAAGGGTTTACTTTGGGTTTGTTTAATAAATGCAAGAGCAATGCTACCATACAATTTCCATATATGCATCAGTACAGCAGCTGGGACCATCCTGACCCCCCAAATTACTATCCTTCTCCAGTCCTGTGTACAACAGCAAACTGCTCCTGGGCCAGCAGAGCCAAGGAGAGGTTTACGTTTCTGCATAGCAAGCAGGCACCAGCATGGACCTCATCCTCTCCTCATCTGCAGTAGGACTGTGGACCTCACCACCTTCCCAAGGGGTGAGGGGGAGCAGAGCCTATCCCAGACTCACTGGCCATCCAGCATAGGTTGGCAGAGCAGGGATGCAAGGTGTTACACACATTGGAGCAGTTTGTGCAGCCGAGGAAGGCTGTCCATCACACACCTCATGCTTGACAGGTCCTGGCTGTCACTCTCCCAGCCTTCATCCCAGCTTGGGGGACGTTTAAAGGCAACTTCACCAAACTACTTCAAAATCATTCTTCTTCCTTCCTTTCAACAGCATGATTAAAATGGCAATTTTTTCTAAAGAACCAGGAATGCCTCATTCACATTCCTCCTGGTACCAGCTTTTCCTCAGACAGGTGGAACTGCTAAGCAATATGTCAGCTTTCAACAAGGAAGAGCCTTGTTTATTTCCTGCTCCCAGCTAATCCTTCACTCATTTTTCTATATCCAGGGAAGTTTGTCTCTTGGTTTTCCATCACATGATGCTTTTTCCTAATATTATTCTGCTCCACTTCAGTTTTCCTTCCTCTGAGAATTAATCTTTAAGGAAAGCCCCGTTTGCTTCTGGAGAAAACCAGAAACTTGAAAACCTCTGTGTACAATATGAAATCCCTGCTCCCTCTGCTCACCTGTTCCATAAAGCCAACAATCCAGGAAGAAACTCTAGCTTTATGTGACCAACATAAGGAGGCCTCAGGCCTTGCAACTGCAGTTGCAGCTGTGATCCCTGATAGTTCATACTGTGCCAAGATTTTCTAGAGATTCATTGACTCGGGCTGTGTCCAGACTTCTGTGTACAGAGACTGCAGAGTTTTTGCCAGGCAGGGATTAAAGGACATTCTTAAGAAGCATGTCTTAAGAGGCAATGGGCACAGGCTGAACCACAGGATGTTCCCTTTGAACACCAGGATACATCTTTCTAGCTCGAGGGTGACAGCACTGGAACAAGTGGCCCAGAGAGGTTGTGGAGTCTCCATCCTTGGAGATACTAATAAGCCATCTGGAAGTGATCCTGGGCAACCTGTTCTAGGTGGCTCTGCTTGAGCAGAGAGCCTGGAGCAGGTGATCTTGAGAAGTGCCTTCCAGCTTCAACCAATCTGTGATGATTCTGTGTTTCTTTTTCCCTGGAAAACTCCAAGCGACAGCAGTCCATGCCTCCTGTGCATTGGATTTGTCTGACTTCACCTCTGCTTTCTTATGCTTTTGTCAGGAAATACTGTGTGTGTGCAAAAAAAAAAGGTATGGGAGTGCCAAATAGCAGAATTATTCCTGTTGTCTGCATGCTGTGGGGCTGCCACATCAGTTTTGTTCACCACACAGTGGGTCTAAACCCCATGGTGCACACAGAGTTTGTCACACTCCTACCTGAGATAGACAAACCTTCACGCACCTCCAGGCTGTCCCAAAATCATTGACTCATAGAATGGTTTGGGTTGGAGGAGACTCTAAAGGTCATCTAGTTCCAGCCTCCCTGCCATGGGTGAGGATGTCACTAGGTTGCTCAGAGCCCCATTTTGCCTGGTCTTGCTAACCCATCACAGCTTGCTCTGTTGGGGCATGCTGGCAAAAGGCCAAATCTGACCTGCACCTACACAAACAAAATAACTGCATGAGACTTTGTGAAGTAGCAACATGAGAAATGGTATAAAAGAGGAGGATTAAGTACATGGTAAAAGGGAAGCAGTAGTTTAAAGGAATTGATGACCCAGGTAAAAAGTGCAAAGGCTATACTCTGTGCTGTCATACCACAGACACCAGATACCACTGTAAAACTGGCAAAACTGGGGTCAAGGGTTAAGANCAGTTTTGTTCACCACACAGTGGGTCTAAACCCCATGGTGCACACAGAGTTTGTCACACTCCTACCTGAGATAGACAAACCTTCACGCACCTCCAGGCTGTCCCAAAATCATCGACTCATAGAATGGTTTGGGTTGGAGGAGACTCTAAAGGTCATCTAGTTCCAGCCTCTCTGCCATGGGTGGGGATGTCACTAGGTTGCTCAGAGCCCCATTTTGCCTGGTCTTGCTAACCCATCACAGCTTGCTCTGTTGGGGCATGCTGGCAAAAGGCCAAATCTGACCTGCACCTACACAAACAAAATAACTGCATGAGACTTTGTGAAGTAGCAACATGAGAAATGGTATAAAAGAGGAGGATTAAGTACATGGTAAAAGGGAAGCAGTAGTTTAAAGGAATTGATGACCCAGGTAAAAAGTGCAAAGGCTATACTCTGTGCTGTCATACCACAGACACCAGGTACCACTGTAAAACTGGCAAAACTGGGGTCAAGGGTTAAGAACTAACAGGACAGCCTGTTTGGAAAGGGATGAAGATGGTTAAGGAAAAGGGCATGGGAGGACACAGTGTTGCCTGCTGCTGGTTTGCTCTGATGTAAGGTGGCTGGCTGGCTCTGCTCACTCTCACCAGGGCTCCTTGGTTTCTTCTTGTCCCAGGCTGGTATTTGCCACTGCCTCTGCTTCCCTCCCTGCCTCCAGGTGGGTTTGGCCTTGCGGAGAGCAAAGAGCAGCTTGTGGAACAAAGACTTGTCTAAAACACAGTGCACCCGTGTGAGCAGGTCAAAGGGAAAAAGTGCAAAGCAGGCAGCAGGCACAGAGGGAACAGATTAGCAAGCACAATGACAGTGCAGGGCCAAGTCCCCATGGGAGAGCTGCTGGGCTCCTCTGGTGGGCCCATAGCTCTGCAGACCCTGAGGAGACATGGAAGAACTGGGTCAAGTCAGGGGGCAGAGGAGAAAGGGATCATCTCAGTGGAATGCTGGCCATGCCAGGCTCTGCATTGGTCTCTTCTACCTTCTGAGGGCAGAGACATCACTGTGCCACCTTCCCCAGAACCTTGGCAGCCACAGATGGCTCCATCTTCACCACCACAGCTCACACTGGCCATCCAGGCATCCTTTTTCCTGATGATGCAGCCTTCAATTCCTCCCATGCTTTGCAGCCATAGAGTAACTACAGAGAAGCTGAGTGAGGTTTGCAGTCACTTCTGAAGGCTCCTAGCAGAAGAAGAGCCTGGGTTAGATGCTCACCAAAGGGCATGAGAGGAGAAGAGCTTCCTGATGGGCTAAGGAGGCAGGAGGTATCCTTGTTCCTTGGTCCTCCCTCTGTGAACAGCTCAGCAGGCAGCTCTGACTGTTAGCATTGTGATACCAAGCCACAAACTAGCATTAGAAAAAACCTGTCTCCACAAAAGCCCTGAGTGCCCAGGAGGTCTCTCCAGCACTGTCCCTGCAGGCAGTGTTTCAGAAGTTGGTTTCCTGTGCAGGGGAAAATGACGTCAGAGGCATGAGAAGAAGCTGCTGTACCAGCATCCTACTAACACCAGATCTGCTGCTGTGGTGCCCACGACACCATGATGGGATCAGGCATGCAGCTAGTGCTGTCCTGGCAGAAGTGGGCTTCCCTTTATCATTCATTTTTCTCAGAGGAAAGAGCAAACACTGTAAGAACAAACACAGTGTTGGCTGGCAGTGGCAGCAGACAGCGACAAGGTGGAACAGTCTGCTCCCAAGGGGCAGCTGAGGTGATGGTTTGTTTGTGGAGACCTGATGAATGACAAGGCCTGAAGCAAAGGCCCCTGGCTAGAAAAACTGCATCGTGAGGAGTGTTTGCAGAAGAAGCAGGAATGCAATGAGCCTTTATGGGGACACCACACGTGAGCAGTTTGACCCTGGGACCAAGGAGAAAAATGAGGAGATGCAGAGATGGAGAGAAAACCCTCTGAGAGTTCATGTGCATGCAGGCATCAGCCAAAGAGGTACATAGTCACATCTTTCTAACAGCAAAACCTTCACCCTGTCACACTGAACTCAAGGAGCTGTGAGGGTCAGAGCAAGGGTTTGCATCACCAGGTGTCACTGCGGTGTGGTGGGTACCACCTGGGCACAGGTTCTGGCCAGCTGCCATGCCACGGGAGCAGGGAAGCCTTGTCCCCAGGAGGTCACAGAAGTGAGAGGAAGCACAATTGCTCATCCAGTGGCTGTCACTTTCAAGTACAGATAAATAATGTTGAAACTCAGCACTGTTGACTGTTACAGCAGAATTAATACTGCCACCACCTCCATATGTCATCTGTAGGAACATGGCATTCCTGCACCCTCTCATTCAGCCTGTGTCTCTAATCACTCCTGGTGCCTGCTTAGAAAACCTTGGCTCATTCCTTTAGAGCTTCTGAAAATTTTCAGACAGGTTTCAACTTCTCATTTGCTATGCAGCAGTTTCATTTAGCTGACCTAGAGGCTATTTCTTAAGATTACATTTTCAAGATTATTTGTTCATAGATTTCACTGTTCCTGGGAACTCCAAGGAAACCACAGTGCAAACTGAAGTTTAAACAAAGTCGTTGTGTGCTATCTTATGGCTTACTTGAAAGCTTTCCTCTTAACCATTGCTACCTCTAATTATCTCAGAGCACACACAGTTGTGACAGGATGTTCTTGATCAGGTCAGAGTTTGGGAGTCTGCAGTGTATTTCTCCCTGCCAACTACCTGTCAGATTTATTTTGCATTGGGCATGGCTCTGCTGCCTGTTGGAAGCATGAATCAGCCCAAGAGAGCACCTGTGTGAACCACCACATAGTACATCCACCCTGGAAAAAGAGTCTTTGCTGAGCTCTACCTTCCCCAACTCCCAGAAACTCCTGCTGGATATTGTCCTTGATGGCTGTATTTCTATCTGCTCCTCCCTTTGGCCTGTGGCATTCAAGAAAACAAGAAGTGATGCCACACATATCCCAGGCACTCTGACTGTTTGACACACAGGAGTGTCCGTGCACTACCAGGAGCAGTGTCCAGCACAGAGTCTCCGGTCAGCGTGGCTGTAAGGCTGCTAGGGCTGGGTCAAAATGATGCATAAACATGCTCAGCTGATTATGGTTTAGCCAGAAAGTATTGAAGAGACCTAGCAGAATCTGTGCTGGCTGAGGTCTGTCCCTGCCTAAGGGTTGGGTATGAGCTCTTATGCTGGGGCTGGCCTTGAAAGTGCTGTAAAAGCAGGGCTGGCATAGATCCTTTGTCACGTGCACTCGCTCGACAGAAACGTGAGTTGGGCTCCAGGCCAGTTTTGAATGTTGTCCGAACCAGGAACCAGCACTGGTGTAGGACAATTCTGCTGCAGGCCTCAGAGGAAACATATCCTGAAATTAGGAGGGAAAGCTGAGATCACACAGTATCTTCTGGTCTAACCAAGGGGCAGATGCAGTTAAATATTAACATTGCTGAGATATAGCTGTGACCTGGCCCAACAGTATTACATACATTGTATATTACATTGTTGCGTGTGTGTCTGAGCATAGCCACTCACCTGGGTGATCTCCAGAGGTATGACTAACCACCCTGCCCACCCACTTCCAGCCTTAGTGACTCAGAGATAATGTAATGAGGAGTTAGGCTCACAATCCTGGTACGGATTGTGAAATACAAGAGTAAGTCCTCTTACTCTTGTATTTATGGGAGCAGCCCAACCATTCAGAAGTTATCAGTAATCTCTTGTACTGAGTGGGCAGCTTGCTCCATACAGAAGCCAGCACATACATTTTACAAGGTCACTCAGTCCAAAATACCTCCCTTGAGAGCAGACTGTGCATTGTAACACTGCCAGTGCTGCCAGCTCTACTTCCTCAGCCTCAGGAAAGCAGAGTGGGACCAGTGCTGTCAGCGTGGCTGGCCGTGCAGGCCACAGGGTGTCTGTCTGGCCATCACCTGCTGGGTAATGCAAGACCCCCCAGCACACACATTCTCACATGTACACACACACGGGGACATACTGCTGTGCCACTCTTTGGATTTGTAGCTCCTTCTGGGAATGTTTCCTACACTCTGCCCTTGTTTTTATATTTATCTGGTTAACAAGCAGAGCTTCAGCAGTCACTTAACTTGCTAGAGTTCATGTCTTAGTTTCAGTCCACTGAGAATGGCTCTTCCACAGGGAGCTCCCCTGCCTTCATTTAACCAGTTCCTCCCAAATCAAAAGTGGACCTGCTCTGGCTCAGCAGTGTCCCCATGCTGGGTTTATCTTTCACCCGTACAAAGTGCCAAGTTCAATGATCTCATTCCACCACTCCCTTAGCTGTAAAGTGGCTCTGTTTTCCCATGGATATTTCACTTCAAAAGATGCTTGTTGAAGAGCCGACCAACCCTACAATGCTCAAGGGTCACATCTTACTGAAGCACATGGGCAGGTTCTTCTCTCCTACCAGTGCCCCAAATAGGATATCTGATGGTGACTAGCACTGTCTCATTGCTCCTTCCACCACCAGTGTTCACCCACCGCCTCATTTCTTACCCTGGGGGCCATTATGAATGCACCTATTGCAGCAGGGAGGGGAGCAACAAAGCCCACTGGGCAGCAGAGAGGGGCAATTAGCATTGGAACACTCAACTCAATTGGCCTCTATTTCCTGTTTCACATGGCATGCATTTGCTTCAATGCATAGCTAGCGTCCTTATCCTTGGCTTCCCCCACTTCTCTGGCCAGACTCTTTTAGTGTCCTTCTACCTAGTCCCACTGAAATTTCAGCAGTCCTGGGGCTAAAGTGAGGCAGGGCTGACTGCATTCATGATGGGTTGGTAGAGTTCAGTCCGAATTCCCTACCAAACTGGGGTCTGTATGTTCCCTTTGGATTTAAACTACTAACACTTTCTTGCCATTGTTCCTTGATGGTTTTCTTTACCCTTGCAGACCCCGAGAATTGTGTTTGTTGTGTTTGTATTATCTCGTTTGTATCTGCAAGTGGATTTGTGTCATGAGTATATTTCATTATCTCTTAGAAGTGTAGACAGATGCCCAAATGTTCACAAAACCAAATTAAAAGTTATCAAAACCCAAACATTTATAACACAAGCAAGGAAATGGAAATAAAACATGAGAGCAGGAACTCTTAGTTTATCCCAAAGGAAGAACTTTGGAGCACCTGCCATGACAAGTAATGTAGTATACCTCCTCCTCTACTGGGGCAGCACATCACTTGCAAGCACCTTGGATGTCAGAGGCAGCAGACTTTAACAGGAAATCCCACAGACCAGTGTGCCATTTCTCAGCTACAAAAGGACTGATTTTTAAAGCAATTTGAGCAGAAGAAATAGTTTCATTTCCTGCTGAGCAGAAAGCTCTTTTAGAAACATAAATGTCCAGACTAATAACAATTGTGTAAACAAACACTGACAAACTGCATCACAGCTGTGTTCTTGGGATACTTAACTCCCCAAAGATTCAAGATTGCGAAATATATTTGAACTCCTTTTGCATTTGGAAAAAAATATTCAAACCCAGAGTCAAGAAGCCTTTCCTTAAATCTATTGCTTAATTTGGGTTGATCCCCAATTACAATTTTCCTAGGTCACTATTAGATGCTTTATTGTTCTTTTTAATAAGTGTTGTATGTTTGATTCCAACCCTTCTGTCATTTAAAAGCAATTAAAAATGCCAGAAGATATGGGTGTGTTTATTTATTTCACAAAAGTGCTAGAATGATTATTTAGCTGAGGACCATATGGCAAATCCAAGAATATTGTTCATAATGACACTGAAGTTGAAATCTTCTGGCATGGTGTGATTGGGGGAATTCTGTAATTGCCTGTCTCTCTTTAGACCACATTCACACCAGTGATCCTAACAGCTGCATGGCAATACGCAAGGAACAAGGCTGTCAGAAATCCAGAAAAATCAGTTCTCATAATGTTATACCACTTTTACTCTATGAGGTCTGGGTTTAGACAACACAGTCCTCTGGGTAATGGCATTTTGCTGCCTCAAGGATCAAACAGGGTTTCTGAAGGGGTTGGGCAAAAAACAGGGGAGGCAGGAGGAGTCGGAGGGGACTGTCACATTGAGGCAGGGCAGAGAGGTGAGCTAGGGAACTTGGAAGGGGAGCAGCTGGTCTCAAAGGACAAGAGCAGCCTCTCCTCATGCCCTCTTGTTCCTGTCCATCTTCCCATGTGCAGGACACTTTGCCCCAGAGCAGTCTTGTCTGATGAGACAGAGGGTCACCATCTCCTTCACACAGACACCTACCCCTCAGAGAAGCACTCCTTTCTCCCCCTCCCAGTGGACACCTCTGGGTAGCTGCTGTTCCCACTGTGGGGGTGGAGAAAGGCATGGACTGGGACAGAGCTCCAGACAGCAGGGATCTGGAGCCCCCTGACGATGGAAATAGTTATGAGATACACTGCTGCCTTGTCACCTTCACTCTCCTCCCAGGCTGCTCACAGCAGCAGCACCAGGAGCAGAAATCTGTGGAGGTGGGAAGGGGACACCCCTTCTCTGATCCCTGCAGCCAGGACAGCCTCTGCCCCTGCCACCACTTTTGCTGCTGCTCTGAGCCTGGTGAGGTGCCAGGGATAGCCCCACACCTCATATGGTGCTGTGCAGCTCTGTTACCCTCTCTGAGCACAGCAGGAAGTACGTGATTGATATGTGTAATCTAGGAACTTATTAAGCAATCACACTCCAAAGACCTTACTTCAAAATTAAGTGCTTGTAATTAATGACATATTAAAGTCTTGGAACAGGTCCAGTTCCAAACTACAAACCTGCTTGTAACTTGCCAGTTTCCTTTCTCCTATGTTTTTTTCCTTTCTCCCCTTTTGAATTCACAAGCTTTCTTTGAGCTGTGCTTCACATGAAACCTACTTAACTTGCCTCTTCCTTCTTATCCAGGCATGAAGCAGCTCCCACTCCTGCAGAGGTGCTGGTCCAAAAGAAGCCTCTACACATGGAAAAGAAGGAGTCAATGTGTTTAAACCAACTCAGAGTGACCAAGCCCAGGCTGAGCACTGTGCAATAGGTACCACCTCAGCCCCCGACAGGTAGCTTTGGGTGCAGTTACCCAGTGTGTTGTGACAGCAAAGCCTGCCTTCACCACCACCAGAAATGTATGTTATGATGCAGCCTCAGTCCCCAGTTCACCCTCTCCTCGGTTGTTTATCAAGTCCTCTGAGTAGGATCTAGCCTTGTAATACCCATACTGTTTGCACTGCTTGTCTCAGGTAGGTCCTGCTACCTTTACAGCAGGTATCAGCAGTTCAATTATGCAAAAGAAATAACAAACCTAAGGCTTAGACTGCAAGCCCTTTGGGAATGGGGCTTGTTCTTTGCAGTCACACAGGGCTGCTCAACAGGAAGCTGAAGCCTTGGGAGCCATGGGCTTCCCAATTCAGGTGGCTGTGGTGTCAGGCTGGGTCGAGACACAGGGATAACTGTGGATGGTGTTTGCTGTACCTGTGCTGTGACATCCCAGAGCTGGGAAGGCTGGTCTGCCCAGCTCCATCCCTGGCTCTGCTGATAGATGTAGTTACCCATTCCAGACCTCTCTCAGAGGAATTTTGTAAATTGGATGGGTAAGTGGGCTCAGGAAAATTCTCAGACCAGCATTTAAAAAAACACACGTGTTTTTCCTGAAGTGCCTAACACACCCTCCAGGCTCTGTGCCGGTAGTTACAGGCCTGCCTGGACTCCTTTGCTCACTTCAGTAACCTGTTATCAGTGCACCCTTTGATAAGAGTGACTCTACAAACCCCAAGCACACTGTGGGGTGACCTTGCCATCTCCTTGGGAAGTCAGATCAAAGCAACAGGAGCCGAGGGACCACCCCACAGGTGCACAACAAGCCAAACTGCCCCAGGGCAGAGTCCCTCTCCCCAAGAAAGGACTGGGATGGCCCATCCTCATCCTGGCCCAAAAAGGGCTCACAGAGTGCCCCAGCAGCCCCTGAGGCCAAATACCAGTGGTACAGGAGCTCAGCAGAGCTGAGCTCAGAAGGGCTGAGCTCTTCATGCCACCCCATGACTGGAGAAATGAAACATTCAGAGGACAAACTCCAGAAACACATCATGCTCTGTGCCACAGCAAAAGCTGAGGAGTAAGAACTGTGCACTGAGCTATCTTTGTCACCAAGGGAGATATTCCTAGGTTGCACAATACTAAGTGGTAATTAATGTTCAAGGAAGAAATGAGCTCAAGCTGTGACTTTTGGATCTAGATGTAAATAACCTTAGAGGGATTTGCCAAATATAGTGTGGTTATCATCTAAGAAAAATGTGTTAGTAGCATATGAGCCAACCATAAAGTACACTTTGTTTCTCTCAGTTATAAAAGAAGTTCTCGTGGTGCAAACAAATACCAAGTGCAAACCTGAGCTTTTCGAAATAACTTGAGCAGCCTGAAGACAAGGTGCACAGGCTCCCTCTACAGTCAGTTTCTATGTATCTAGCCCTCGGTACTGACTTGAAGAGCTGAGATCCCATGACACAAGCTCCACCTGCTATTAGCAGCTCTGGCTGCACAGATCTGCCATTAAGCACCACTTAATGCTCCTCATGTGGATATATATTCAGAGGTAACTAGATGCTACATGCTCAGCTTTTACGTGGCTGACATCAGCCCAGGTGAAACCGTACCCAAAACTACAAGACAGATGATCTTTCCATCACCACAGGGACAGCCTTCTTCTTCCCTCTTCTTTCCAGCTTCCCTCTCCCAGCAGCTTGAGCTATGTGGTCCTGTGCCTTCCTCTGTGCTGAGTTTTCCACACCCCTTCATTGAGCCCCTAAAACTGACTACTGCAGGCAGGATCAGCTTCTGTCTACTTAGCAAGTTGTCTCATTCACAGTGTACAGGACCAACAAGTGCCACGACAGGCTGTAGGAAAGGGGATGAGGCCTCTGTACCTAGAAACCAGACTGGCTCAGCCTGGCTGAAGTACCTGCACCCCAATGCACAGGCAGTGCTTCGCAGTGGGGGTGCATGGTTTGCTGTTCGTATGGATGTGATTCTCCACCACATTCCTCTGAATCAAGCATGTTCTTCTCAGGTACATGGTAGCATGGGATTATGACAGACAGCATCTTCCTGTTAAAAGTCTATGTTCTTGATACATTCACAGGAAATAGAGCTATGATAAAATCCAAGTACACAGGTAAGTACTGAACCAAAATCATCACTAAGTGGCAAGGATGAAAGAATGACTCACTAGAAGGAAATCAGTGCAAAAGTGTTTACTCATGCAAGAAGGTTTGTAGGACAGCACATCAGGAAGCACCTGAATGGGAAAGTGTGTATAAGGCTCCTCTAGCAAACTAGAGTAGCCTAAATTTTAGCCTAAATTCTCAGATCTGAAAACCAGTTTCTCTGAAGACCTAACCTGCTATATCTCTCTGCCTCAGTTTCTCAGTCTTCATGAGTGATTTCATGAGAAGATGCTTTCAGATCTTTGAATTGGGGCTATTGTTTGGCAGCCAACAGCTATTTATACAATCATTATCAGTATGCCTTTTATCTGTAATTTTTTTACAGGAGTGTGGTAGGCTTGGCTTTGTTCACATTTCACTAACCCTTTGAGCCTACATCTAAAGCTCAGGAAGGTCAGAGTACAGGAACGTTTACCCCAGCTTTCGAAGGCTGATGTGTTTTAAAGCAGTCATGGTAATGCTTCACTACTGCAGATGAAGGGATTACTGATTATACCCAGCAAACCTGTCACATTTGACACTGTTCCATGAACCTGCCACTGCAGAGAAACAGGGGCACAGATGCCCTCTGTTAACAGAGCTGCTCTGGCTTTCTTCACTTTGCTCATCTGGCTGAATTACCTGCTCTATGCTGATTGATGCTGTGCTGCACCTGTGCTGATAAATGAGTAGGCTGGAGGCAATGGCTCACATCGGTATACACCATCCTCAATCAGGGTGATTTTTTCCCTCCTGACTACCAGAAAGAGCTTGCCTGACATCACATCCCCAGACCTGCCTGGGTGTTGTGTGGTGCTAACAGGAATCAGGCAAAACACTACTGGGGAGGGTGGTAAAGATTAAGCACTGTGGGTATGGGATAAGGCTTGAGCCCACACACATTCATGTTTAATTTTTCAGTATGGATGTCACCCTGGCAAGCTCTCATGCTGCCTCCATTCACATGAAGTCAGATCCACCAGCAGAACTGCATGCATGCTCACTGCCTGCTCTGTCTCCAACAAAGTGGAAAAAAAAAAAACACGCTAAAAACCTCTTAAAGGCATCATACACAGGTGTGTCCAGGTGACAAGAGTCACCTGCCTTTATGCTGGTGGGATGGACCACTCAGTTCCCCGAGACTGGTGAGAGACTCTGGTCTCTACAGACAGGTCTCTACATAGGAGAGAGCCTGGTCAGGATTATTCAAAGGCAGTTTGGATGGCAGTAGGAAAAACCTCCAGATATCATGCAATATGCAAAGCTACTAGTGGTCACTCCTACTGTAGGACAACACTTTGCTTCCTGGTGATAAAAGAGAACACTCAAGTGATGGTGGAGGTTTTCCAGAAGAAATAACATTAGTCATAATCATACAACCTTCTGCCAGCATATCTGGCATGTGAACCCTGTACTGGCAGCTTTCTTCTTGCTTTCTCCAGCATGGAACTACATTAGGCAGAATCAGGAAAGGGAATGAAGCAGATTTCTAGAGTTTATGCATTTCTTGTTGCACATAATTCAGTTTTGGCTGAGACAGGCTTTAGCTGTTAACCACTGCATCAAAAATGTGCACTGCTGAGTAGTCTGTGTGCAGGAGGGTGCAGAGTTTAAAAGCTGCTGGTGCAGTGAGCTCCTTGAGCCTTAACAGGGGTATTAGTCCCTTCTCTGATTCTAATGAAACCAGAGTGAACAGAGATATGTAAACTCTTTAGTTGTACGCAGTCAAAGGGCTGGTCTTTTCTTAGCTGCAAAAGGTATTTATTGCAAAGAAGCAGTCCTGTTTGTGATTCATGACATTTCCTAGGGATGCCAGTCACTGTAACTCAAGAGCACTGGTTTTTAACAGCCCTTTAAAATATTACATTACTTATCACCTCTGTTTTCCTCATTATTTAGTTTTGTGCTTCATAAAACTCAGAGAGGTCACTGAGTGCTCCTCAGTGGAAAACTAACCCAGGGACAGCAGCCTGGGCACTTCCCTTCAGAAGCACTAACCAAGCTACAGAGTCTTTGTCTGGCTTAGAAAGATTTGCAGATGACAGAAAGATGGCAGAAAATTTTCGGGCAGAAGTTGTTGCCCATAGATATTTTTTGTTCAAATCCACATTTGCTGTTCAGCTGCATCGTTCTTCCAGTCCTCCATCACTGAGGGAAATAGGGAACGACATGAAAGGACCTTAAGCAACCATGGCCATGGGAACACGACATTGATCACCCCCTCAAGTAAAGAAGGCTGAGGATGTCTCCATTGCTTAATCACACATTTACATGTTAGCATTGTCTAATAAATTCTCATTAAATAGCTGTGAAGTGTTTGTGAGATGGAACTGTAGCGTGCAGTAGCCTCTGCCCTCTGCAGCCCCAGAATGCAAGGCAGGTCAGGAGGCAGAGGGCAGGATAAGCATGCAAGGGCTGGTGACCAGTCTCAGGGCCACTCTCAGCTCCCTGAGTGTGAAGCAGCTGCAGTTGAACCCCTGCAAGTTCAGTTTGATCACCTCTGACTCAGAAGCCCCAATTCACATTGCAGTGACTGATCCGCCTCCCATTTGAGGCAAACACTATTTCTTAACCTATTTCCGAGTGCCTAAAAAACTCTGCCCTGTTGTGGTTTTGCTGTATTGTTTTCTTTTATTCCCTCAAAAGAGCATACAAGCAGTCATCTATGTCCCTTGTAATTTTAAGTATAAGGTTCTTCAGTTTATATGTATATGAGGAAGAGGATTGTATTGTTTTCACAGCATTTATGGCCTCTGAAAATACTGGACAGAGGAACTGTGCAGTGGACACTGTACCACCTGCCCCATACTGTGCAGTGACAGATCCTCAGTGACAGACTGAAATGGCCATAAGTTAAGACACCAGATCCTGCATTTCAAGTATGTCATACATAAAACAAATTAACAACAGAAGACAAAAAGAAGAGCCAAACTGTCTTTAGAAGTGGCACTTAGGAAACAAAGGTTGAGATGAATGGCTTGACAATTGACAAAGTTAATTAATTATTTGTTTGTTAGTTTTAAGCAAACACCTCAGCTGTCATTTAAGTGTGCAGTGAAGGCCAAAGCCCTAGAAAGCAATTGAGTTAGATACTTTCATGATCTGTGACACAGAAAGATGCGAACCCTGAATGACCTCAACCCTTGATTTTAGAGCAGATGGGAGAAATTGACTTCTTTCAGAAGAAAGCCCACTTTGTCTTATGCTTGCTTTCTGTTACTTTTGCTCCTGTTTGTGTGGGGATTTTTTCCCTGGGATTCATCCCTGAACATCGCTGCTCCAGCCCCGGGGTGGCTGAGCTGAGCCAGCGGTGTGGCTGGAGCCTGGAGGAGCAGCTGAATCACACAGTTCCCGAGTGGGATGGCCACGGGAACAGCTTCAACAGCCGCTGCAGGAGGTACGAGGTGGACTGGAACACCACAGGCATCAGCTGCACTGACCCCCTCGGCAGCCTGGTGGGCAGTGGGAGCACCGTCCCCCTCGGGCCCTGCCGGGATGGCTGGGTCTACGACTCCCCAGGGAGCTCTCTCGTCACCGAGGTAAAAACAGCTTGTACAGAAAAGCCACTCCTGTCTGCACAGCTTAAAGGTAGAGTATGCTGGATTAATAAAGTTTGCTTTTGGTGTACAGTCTGAGTCTGACTGCTAATAAACACTCAATATCAGAACCTGCTAGGCACTTAGATCAAAGATTCCTATACATAAACAAGGGGAAATGATTGCTTTTCCTGGCAGCATAATACCGCGGTCTTGTCATCAGTGCTATTCTCATAATTATTTCCAATACCAAACTGAGGGTAGTAACCCCATAGCCCAAGCTGAAGAAATGCATTTTTGGGTGATAATCAAAATACTCATCCATAATGAGCAAGAAGCAGAGGATAGGTCTACATTTCTCACATAATGCTTTTCAACAGCAGCGCTCCTTTATCTCAATTCTAGTATCTAAACTAGATAATCTAGAAGTTTTAATAAAAATGCAAACCAGTACTAATAGTCTTAAAGCCATGTAGAGACCTGAAGTATAGGAATCGCCTCCAAACAGGAATGATCTCTCCTACTTCCCCTCCACTGCCATATCTGTATTAGCTATACCCAAACGGTGCCTAGCAGATATTTGTGTAACTCAGTCTTAAAAAAGTGCATTGCTGGATGCTTCACAGCTTCCATGGGCAGGGCATTCATATTTCCTTGCTTCACTATCATCACTGTTACAAAGCAAGTCCATCCCTTTTTCCCTTGGGACAGATGGGCTGGGGCAGAGAAGAGCGCTCCAGCTGTCCTCCCCACCCAGGAAACCGAGCTGAGCTCTTTGGCATGGCGCCAACAAACTTGTCTGGGTTAGAAAAAGATTAAATAAGCAGCCAAATAAATTCATACTTCTTTCTGGGCTGAAGGCTAATTACACTTGCGTGAGTATTTCCAGCTGTAGAGAAGTTATTACCAATTTGCCCTCCTCCCTTTGTTGGGTGTGCCCTGACAACCTGTTAATTGTAAATTAAAAGCAAGTACCCATTCACTTCAGAGAGAAGTCAGCCAAATCCCGGGCCTTTTGCCAGTGCTAATGAGGTGAGGGGCACCCCAGCTCCTGGCTCTACCCCAGCAGGGCTCATGGCAGCGCCTCCATCTCTCTCACCTGGCACTGCTTTCATGCAGTGAGGACATACATGCTTTGATACAGCTCTTGGCATCTGGGGAGGAGACAATGCTCCAAGTGTCCTTCAGATTTCAAGCAGATGGGTGGGTAAGAGGATGAGATTTTTCCGAACATTTTTTATTTGTTCTTCCAGAGTTTTCCTCCCATTTTTGCTCTCCTTATGTGTCATTATGCAAAAATTTTCTGGGGTGAAACTTTCTCACGAGGTTTGGGAAAATCCAAACAAGATGCATTGCAGATGTCAGCTTAAGAGGTTAGAGGGTTTCTTTCCTGGAGTCTATTTTCTAGTTGATGCCATTGGTTTCCTTCCTTCTGAAACAGCCATGGTTTGTGGGCAATATCCCTGTGTTTCTAACTGTGTTTGCCCTTACAGTTTAATCTGGTGTGCAAGGACTCCTGGAAGCTGGACCTCTTCCAGTCGTGTGTGAATGCTGGGTGTTTTATTTCCTCAGTGAGCATTGGCCACACAGCAGATCGATGGGTGGTGTGTAGACAGGTATGGGATGCACTCTTTACCCTGGTTGTTTGCTTTCTCATGTTTTTGAACAACATTCACAATTCAGAAAGAAAGTGAATGCAACCAAGACCTGATTGAGAAGGTCTGTGTGTTGCTTAAAAGGGGGGGGGGGGTTTGGTTTCTAAGGTCATGCTTTCAAAGGCTGTTGTGCCCCAAGAATCCACAGAAATGCCAAGATACTCTGCTTTTACAGCTCTGAGGACTTCACACAAGTGAAGAGATTTTGTTTTCTCTCACAGGTGCAAACTGAAACACAAGCTCAGAGTCCAAGATGAAATTATAACTCTTGCATCAAGAACTGTTTGCTCATTTTTGCAATAAATTTGTTTCACATTAATTTTAACAGTATCCAGATGGCCATAAATCACTCTCAAAATAGGAGAGTTTTTCTCAGATTCAGAAATAGAAGTAGTTGTTTCTTCCTAAATTTTATTTGATCCTCTTTTTTCTCAGCTGAGTCTGTATTTAGCCAGTTCTAGTTCTTATTGTCCCTCATTTCCTCTTTTCCATCAAAATTACCAGTGTGCTGTGTATCTGCCCAGTGGAATTTTTTTTTTAGGTTAGACTCTGAACAAATTTAGTGCTTTGTAACTGATCTTCCTCTGCATATTTGCCAAACTTTTCAGTAAAAAAACAAAAGAGGATGAGACTGGAATTTGAAATAAATGGAGGTAATGTGGAGTGAACAATCCTTCTGAAGATCCAGTCTGTCTTGAACTTTTATTTTTTTTTACACTGTGTTCTCAATAGCCTTTTCCTCCCAAGATTGGCCCCAAGATTGTCTCTGTTGAACAGATATTGTTCCCTGCTTTTCACTGTCTCACTCCTCCAAGGGGGAAGGCCTATGGGAAAGGACACAGCCATCCTCTGTAATATTTCTGAGTGTCAAAAAGTTAGGATGAGACTGTGTTTGTCTCATTTGTCCCTGCTCCCTAGTTTCAGTGCAGGCAAACACAGCATGAGTTAGGTTGTGCAACAAATCAGCTTTTGAAGAAGCTCATCTGTGCACAGATTGAACAGATTGCTTTCCCATCCTCATTAAACCATTACCTTACTGCCAGCAAACCAGAACAGCTTTTTTATAAGCCTTCTGCTTAAATGGATTTTTCATCAGTAGGTAGTGATTTACCAAAGAAACCCTTTGTTGGCCACATCTCGTGTGTGGCTACACCTTTGGCAAAAGACATTCTCAGGTGAAAGACACCAAATGGTTTCAAGTACTACAAAAATCCTACATCCAGTCTTCAGTCCTGGGATGGAGTCCTCTCTCTGATTTCAAGGACAAAAGTGGACAAACTTATGACAATTTCGGCACTTCTTTGCATGCATTTTGGAAGACCTTTGTTTCTCTTTTTTTTTCTTTTTAATCAGAAACATTTGTCACCTCCCTCATCCTCTCCTTCCCTTAAATGGAAGTTCTTGTTTTCTGACTAATCTCCTAGTAAGTTTGAAAGCATTCCCTCCTTTTTCCCAGAACTGAGGCTTGGATGGTGAAGCACACTCCTACAGGCATAACAGGACATGAAATAGCAGTGAGCAGATTCCATGAGCATCAGAAGCACCACATTTCAGATCACCTTTCCAAGCCATCCTGTTCACTAGCAAAGGCATTTCTTGCCACCATATGATGCTGAGAGATGACAAAAGCCAGAGCTTCCAAACTCATAGCTGTTTATATCTGAAATGCTCGCTCTCTCTCTCTGTCGAAATACTGAAAGATCTTTTTGCAAAGGCTTTTTGTGAAGCAAAGGTGTGAAAAGACATGAAGGAGTAGGATATAATTCCTTCTAAGATAAAACACATGCATGTCAGAGTGTTAAGAGGTCTTCAGTCTGCTCACACCACCCTGTCCCGGCTCACAGCTGCTCCTGCACTGCGAGCACCCAAGAGCAACACAAAATAACCAGAATGTGTTGCGCTCCGAGTAAAAACAAAACCAGAAGTCTCAAATGTGATATGATGAGGCTCTCTTGAGCTGAACTTTCAGGCAAGTAAAAAATGTCTGTTTGGGCCCATGAGAGGAGGAAGTTTGAGTGATAGGATCTGCTGATGTTACTGCAGAGAACAAAAGACGTGTATTTTGGATGGCACTTATTATCGTACTATTTTTGTTATATTGACTAATTCGTTGGCTTTTATAGTTCATGATTCTAACTGAATGTGCAAATGTGCATCTCTTGTCACTAGAAAACAAATGCCTTTCCAGTGTTCCAGCCAGCTTGTTTCTTTTGCAAACCCTCTATTTCTGACTATCAGTGAGTCATGGTGATAGAGGGAATGACAAATAATAGGGATGTACAAAACCCTATTCAAGAAGAGATCAGTAGTCAGCCAAGGTGCCTAAAACATGTAAAGATCACAGTTAGCAAACAAATCCCCATTAAAAAGGTATGGCAGATTTGAAATATGGCTTAGAGAGCCATATCAGAGCAATCTCGAATTCATTGGCTAAATCATTAATCAAAAGTGAGCAATGACTTGAAAACACAAAACAGGGAGTTTCCTGAACTTCCATTGAGATGGAGAATGTTGCAAAGGGAAGAACAGATGTAGGTACCTATTCAAAATGAGCAGAGACCCTTTCCAGCCTCTTCAAACCGCTTGGTTTGCCACCCTACTCTCCCAGGAGCTGAGCCTCTTCTCTTTTTTTCCCTCTGCAGGTTTGAGCGCCAACTCTGCCTTCTGGTCACAGTCCTCATCAATGAGGTTTCAGGGGTTCTGGTGGCCTTTGCCCCAAGCTACTCCTGGACAGTGATGTTCCACCTGATCCAGGGACTGGTCAGCAAGGGAGGCCAGCTCACAGGCTATGTCCTCAGTTACACAGTTTGCAATTGCACCTTCTGGGCAGGGACCCCTCTGTAGCAACAGGGCTGACCCTTGCTGGCACCACCTGATTTCCAGAGCACTGTGTGCAACAAGAGCAGAGAGTGACACTGTGCTATCCACTGCCAAACTGCACCTCTTTGCTTAAATGCAGGTGCTTGTGACCCGAGCTTGCACCAGCTTGTAGACATAAATGGAACAATTAGGAGGCAGCTCTGAAAACTAAGAAACGTTCATATCTGGAGAGCACATGCCAAAATGATGGGCAAGGTCTATAGGCACAAACAAAATGAAAATACTGTCATGATGTGCAGCACCTTCCTAGGAAAGGCAGCAAGCAGTGATGTGAAAGACAGCACTTGTGTTTCACAGCCTTGGTGCCAAAATGACTTTTGCTGTGCTGCTTCATCTGCTGGGTGGAAAGGGAGGCTCTGCTCCCAAGTCATATGGAAGGAGGGAGGTGGAGGCAAACAAGTCACACCTGTCTATTTTATTTTGCCATTTATTTCTTGGCTTGAAGGAGTGGGTTGAAGAGAGCAGCCTTTGCCCTGTGTTGGTGGGTGAGGGCCTGACACACTCAAAGGAAGGGGCAAAGTCTGCAGCTGACCAGGACTGAGACTTGCCCTGTGACCGAGACCAGCTCTGCTCTCCCATCCAAACCTACGGCTGTGTGCCACCCTCCAAGGACACAGCTAAGCCCAGGGGCTACACGTGGTCTCAGCTGGCAGGAGTGATGTTCCCCTGGCTCTCCAAACCTGTATGTTTGCTCACGTGACTCACCTTTGCAGTTGCAGAATTTGTTGGCTCAGTCTACCGGAGAGCAGCAGGCATCATTTACCAGCTTGCCTTCACCCTGGGACTCCTCATCCTCACTGCCCTGGCTCATGCACTTCCACACTGGAGGTGGCTCCAGCCTGCAGTCATGTTGCCCAGTTCCCATCTCCTGCTCTACTGTTGGTAGGTGCCTGCTCTTGCAGCTCCCAGTAATGCCACACCACACTGACAAAATCAGGGGACAGTGGCTGAGAGCTGAAGGTTCTCCTTAGAGATGAGCTGTAGTGCTACACGTAGGATTTCCAAGATGATAGCAGATGGGATTTGGCATTTTTCTGTCCCCTCTGCCCAAAGGTTTACTCTGACTCACCCAAGAGCAAGGGGCTACCTGCAACATGGTGTAATGTTTCTGTGTTTGGGCTCCTTACCACACATCACAAAATCATACATCATTATTTCTTGACCAGTCCTTGAGCTACTGTGGGAAGGGAGTGTTCTAATCATCTATTATAATTGGGTTTGGTTGTTTGGGTTTTTTAATGCAATCACCACAGTGTTGTTTGGGTTTTTATAAATTGATTTAAAATGCTTCCTAGAATATAACTAGATGAGGGAAAAAAAATGGGATGTGATCTTTTCTTGAAAGGATATTTTTAACACAGTATTAAGGATCAGGTTTCAAGCTATTCTTTTTTTATATCTACAGACTATTAGCTATTTCTAAAACTTGTCAAGAGAATTTATCTCAGACTACTGTTTCCAAACTATAATAAACTGGGTTTAGATTAAAAAAAAATAAAATTTCGTCTACCTTGCAACTCAAGTGGAGCACAAATCAGTGTGCAATCAGTGGCAGCCAAAGCTATCACTGGGTTCAATTCCACCTGTGAATCCTCAAAGCACCATAGGATCCCAGCCTGAGCAACTCAGTTCCATGTTCATTTTCCAGGTACCAGTAATGTGCATTTTCCTTCCATGTAGCTGTCATGCTGATGTGTGTTGCAGGTGTCTGAGTCTCCCACGTGGCTCATAGCTCAAAAGCAGAATAACAAAGCTATGAAAGTTATTAAGCAAATTGCCAAGGGAAATAGGAAGGAGCCACCTCTCTCTTTCCAGGTGACTGCACTGCATTTGCTGCATGTGTGCCAGCTTCAAGACAAATAATGTTAGGAGTTTAGGACTGTGTTGGGTTTAGAGTAGGGAGCAGTCAAAATCATTGCAGTCTCCTAAAGCAAAGGCAAGTGAGCTCTCTTTTACTGCCTAGGAGCCTCACAGAGCATATTTGGGAAATCTCATGACTTTAAATTCCAGAACCTCCTTATTCATTACTTTTTTAAAATGTTGCTTCATGCCATACACAACTACAACAGATATGAAGGTTGTCTGTAGAAATTCTCATATTTCCTTTACCCAAAGTACTCTGGAGAAGTTATTTTGCCCTCAGTTGCTTAACTTGCAAAAGAAAACCCTCATCCCCCCATCAATCTAAAGGAAAATATTCATTGCAGTGCCCACCACCTTCTCCCCCTCCCACTGTAACCTCTTGTCCCAGAATCTCAACTCTGAAGATGAAGACAGAGAAAAGTTGAAACTTTCATTCTCAGACCTGGTCAGGACACCTCATATCAGAAAATACACATTCATTTTGATGTACAGTTGGTAAGGATGGGAAGGCTTTTGCAGCCCAGATGGAGGTGTGGGATTTGGGGCTATTAAATCATTGTCATTGATTTAAGCCTGTTTTCCTCCTGACCAGATGCAAATCTCAGTTCTTTTCATAAACTCTCTCCCAGGGGTGTCAGCTTCATTTGCACCCTCTTCTCTGCCTAGGTTCACGAGCTCTGTCCTCTACCAGGGCTCATCATGCACATGGGAATAGCTGCTGGGAACATGTCTCTGGATTTTCTCTATTCTGCTCTTGTCGAGTTCCCAGCTGCCTTCATCCTCATGCTGACACCAGATTGAATTGGCTGGTGCTGCACCTGGGCTGCAGCCAGAGTGACGACAGGGGCTGCCTGCCTCATTACAGCATTCCTGCCAGACAGTGAGCTCTGCAAACCTCCTCTGTCAAGGAATTTTCTCCCCATCTCTTGGTCGTTGCCCTGGAAAATAAAAAAAATGGTCCTTGATAACCTGGCACATGTTGTCAGTACTGTGATCCAGTGCAGCTAAATACAATAAAAGCTAATTTATGTCCCAGCAAGAGCATTTATGCCTGCTATTGAGAGGCTGGAGAAATGGGGTGAATTGGATTTCCAAAATGGCATCAAATCAGATCATAAGTCTGTAGGTGCTAGGTCATGAACAATGCTAGGTTCATATGTCCACACTTGTTAACTGGCCAAAAGTTTGTATTTTAATGCAGAATTCAGGGGTTTAATCCAAAAATCCCCACATTTTCTGTTTCTAAAAAGGAAAAATGTAAAGGCACATGCACAAGCAATGTATGGGCATAGTAAGTGCTTTCTGCTGTCAGTGCTACTGCCATGAATGTAGGGTGTCAAACGACCACAGTGACAGACATTGGCTTTGGTTTAGCTGAGCACCTGCTCCAAGGTCATTGTCTCAAAGCAGTGCATCACTTAAGGGCCACCAAATGAAATTCCTTTCCTTTTGTTTTATGGAATATAAGTAGACTGAAACTACAGACAATACAGTGCCACTCGACTGTGAGTTCTCTGGGGGTAGAAGAAGAAACACACAAAATGTTATAGTGAAATGTTGTATGCAAAAACCCCAGAGTGCCCAGACAATGAAAAACCAATGAAAAACATTTTAGGAAGCAACTGGGGAGCGCAGGGGCTCTGCAAGGTGCAACAGGGCCCTGCTGGGAGTCCTGTGGCCCCACAGCTGCATGGGGCACAATAGTGTCTGAGAGAGCATCTCACTCTGGGGCCAGGTGTGGATGATTTGGGACCTAAAACCCCACGTGGCAGACAGAGATGTCCTGGGCTGGCTAGGACTTTTGTTTATCTGCAGCAGACGTCCAAAGCTCCAGGTGTGAAAGCAATTATGGATCACACACTGAGTTGGGGAGGCAAACACAAATATCTCTCAGCTTGAAAGCCACCACAAGCTTCTCTGAAGAAGGACAGAGTACCTTGCTGATAAGCAGATTGAAACTACCAAGCAATTCAGCTGCCCTCTGTTAAGTCTTACTGCAAGCAACAAGGGGTGTCCTGCTTAAGTTTTTGGTTAATACACTGGATAATCCAAACTACTTTTTGTCATGGATTTCTCCTCTCTGTGACAGCAACCTAGCAAAGCTCAAGACCTGGTTATTTGCTTGAATCAAAAGACAATTACATTATAAATTCTTTGTTGAGTGAAACAACAGCATAACACTTTACTATTTCCTTAAATTAAATATTTAATGCTGTTTTATGTCAAGAGCAGAAGAAAACTGTAGTTTTGTGTTTAAACCCCAATGTGCACAATGTCTTTCCAGCTCTTTATTGTCTTAAAATGATTGCAGCTTGGTTGGGCAGGATGGGAATTACCATGTGCTATGAAATTATATGCGTGGTAAATCCTGAGCTGTATCCAGTATTTCTCAGGTAAGCACAGCACCTTCTGTCAGCACGTAAAAGTACTGGGTGTTTCTCTGTGACAGACTGAGAGACTGGCTTCAAGGTAAGGATGTACTGCCGTGGAAGAGGAATTTGCTTGTATAAAACACACCTTGAAATGGGGGAGGAGAGATGCTGAGGGATGCAGCAGAAATCCACCTCCTTCTGTGGCCAAAGCTCCTTCCCCACTTCTGAGCCAAGCACTGAGGCAGAAGTTTTCTGAGGGAATGTGTAAGAAACCTTCCCAGATGCCCTTCATGCTCCCTATCCAGTGCAGCTCAGTGAACCAGCAGAAGTCAAATGCTCACTGACATCTCCAAAACAGGGCTAGTCCTAATGGCTTACCTTGTCTAACTCTCCTCCCCTCACCCAATTTATCTTGTGGTATGTCTCCCTGTGAGAATTCTCTGCCTGGGCTCTCTTCTGATTATATTCACCACAACAGAGGGCAGGACTTTCCAAGTCTCTTTCTAAACCCCAGGATGTTATCTCTCTTCTCCTTCTGGGGCTCACAACCCATCTCTTTTCCCATCAGCTGCAAATCCTGGACAGGTTGCTAGCCTACTCATCGGGCAGCAGGGCTGGGTGAACCCTTGTGTGTCCTGTGGGGGCCCTGGGTGGCAGAGTTGGACAAGGCAGCCCCAGGCAGAGCTGGTGATGTGTGTGTTCATGTGTGTGTGTATTTGCATGTGCACTGCAGGAACTTGGGAGTCCTTGTCTGCTCCTCCCTGCGTGACTTTAGTGGGATCATAACGCCCTTCCTTGTGTAGAGACTGGCAGACCTCTAGCATGAACTGCCCCTTTGGTAAGAACTGCAAGAGGGGTTGGTTGGCCAAAGCTGAGATTAATTAGTTTGGTGATTTATTTTCTGTCTTTAAAAAAACGAGCATGTAAATTTTTAAATATTTTACAAAAATATGGAGCAATGCATAAACATGCGTACATGCGTAAGATAGAGCTTGGTGAGTCTGTTCCATCAGGGTTTTTGGAAGTGGTAGCAAAGCCACCCCCTATAAAAATATCAGGCTCTGGGCTCTCCTGTATGATCAGACTGGGATCCACAAACACCTTACCTGTGAGCCAGACATTGGGAAAAGGTGTGGAGGGTGGTTCCATGGGCCACCTGAAAAGCATTGGTCAGTGAGGGGAGTGTTGATACCCCCGAAGATGCTCTCACTTAACAAGGACAAAGCTGACTGAGATGTGGTTTTAAATTTGGAAAGCCAATGTCCTATGGTTTCAGTGCTCCTGCGTTTTGGCTCAACCCACAGCTTCTGGAGCACCTCCCAGCATAAGGGTAGAGCTCCACAAACACTGGAAGGGTTGTTTGAATTTACTGAAGCTCCTGTGAAGCCAAAAAATACTTGGCCTGGTAAAAAACTGGGTGTAGGAAAAAAAAGGATGTGGACAGAAAGAGATGGCAATGTAGCACAGCATAAAGCAGGGAGAACTTGCCTCTAGAAAACATTAGGAAAATCATACATGCAACCACACACCCAGATGTTACTTTAGAAACCACTTAGAATAGGAGTTTTTACAGTAGGAAATGCCAGAGTTGAAGTTTCTAAAGGTACTGTTGGAATATGATTTCCAGACAACAGCACAGTTGCAATGAGGACACAGGAAGTCTCCAATTTACTCCTTATTCTGATGCTCTTCAAAAGAGTCTAACCTCGTTTGTGCAACTGCCAGTGACAAGATAACAGCTAAACCTAGTTTTGTTGAATGAATGCAAGAATTTGGATTGTGTGGTGGATCATGCTGTTAAACACCAGGAGCATAATCTGTTTTTTCCCCTTTCCTTCCACAGGCAGGAGAGAAGTAAAGAAAAAAATATTTATCTTCATGTTCTGATTTCTGAAGCTGCCCCATTTTGCCCTGGATCTGCCTTTGTTGGGGCAGGGAGGCAGAATGGGGCCAGCAGAGCAGCCACAAGCCCAGACCTCATCCCACATCCAGGGGATGGGCCATCCCACTGTGGAGATCTTTCCCTGCTGCCCTCCCCCAGCTGCCACCACTCTGAGGCTTGGGGGCTTCCTGAGCCAGAGAATGTCTGCGCACATTTCTGCTTCATTCCCTCATGGACAGTCCCACCAATTTTTTCTATTTTCCCCCTGGACACTTTCATGTTTCTGGTGCCCCAGGCCCTCTGGCAGCAGCACCTCACATGGCTTAAGTGGGAAATTCATGAAGGAACACTTTCTTCTGCTTCTTATAAAACTAAAAATCTCTTTGTGCTGCTCTCTCGCAGCTCATTTCTGTAGCAAGCAGGAGTGCAGTCCTGAGCCCAGCTCACTAACTTTGAGCTACACCTGACTCTGCACAAAAGTAACACTTAGGCAGTATCTAATTCATAATTAGTCACAATTAATGTCACAATTCCCATTACATTCCTTAAAATCCTAGTGCCGTCAACTGGATTAGGGCTCCTGCTTCCCAGATCAGCTTTGTGATTCAGGTCCTGCCACCCAGCAGTGAGCACTGCCACCGTGGAGACCATTGTGGGAGCCTGAGGCATCCACAAGCACTTTTTCCCTCCTAGTTTTGCTCCTTTTGTTGCAGGGAAATAAGTACAGAAAATAAGCACTTCTAAGCCCAGGCTGGCTTTTAAGATTTGGCATTCCAGAATTTGTCTGGGTCTTAGGCAAACTGGAAAATTAAAAGGAAGACAATGGGGAGTTGGAGGCAGTGAAGCCTCAGGATGTGGTGGGCCACATACAGCTGCCTCAACATTCAGGATCAGTGACAGGGAAAAGGCAGAAAGCCCTATCACAGACACCCCCTGGGACCAGCACAAACAATAACAGGACACTGGGCCCTGCATATTAAAGCATATTAAAGTTTGCGTTTATGCATTAATGTTTTCCTAATGTCCTGAACTTGATTATTTACATGGCCAAACTCCTAAACATCTGCCAGAAATAAGGACTGAGGCAGGGGAAAAGATAAGCCAAAGAAATGATATGGCTTTTGAAGTAGATCTCCCTCCATACCATGCTGGAAAATCACTGCTGTAGTGCCTCTGAAGGTTGAAGAGTCCTCTCCACAGCCTTTGGGAAGCTGTAATTCATACCATGTTCATCAACTTGTATTTATTCTCTGAATCTGAGTTTGCCTCCTGACCAGTTCCAGTTGTGGGAAAAGGCCCAATTTCTTAATATTTTAAAATATTGAGGATGTAGGACGACACAGTGGTGTAGAGTGGGGATGGGATAGGACCAGCAAAGTGTCCGAACAACAGCCATGCTTGCATACTGGCATTTGGATTTAGGTATTGACAGCAGCAGCAGAGGACAAGAATAGTGCTTAGAAAGGTGCAGCCCTTGGCCACAAGATCATCTGCCCATCAGATGATGCCATGGAGAACACCAGAAACATTGTAAAAGCAAAGAGCAATTCTTCCCAAAACCCAGCTGGTGGTGGGTACCCCGAAACACAGAGCTTTTATGTTCTCTCCAGGCACAGTTGATATAAAGCCCAGGTTTAACTAATTAGGTGTTTTCTTAAGGGGCCAGACCCACTTCCATTAACCTGGCCCTTTTTATGTGCTCCCAGGCTCCTTGCCAGAGTCAGATGGTGCTTGGTACTGAAGCATTTCTTCCCAAGCTCCAGGGACAGCCCTGCCACGGGGCTGGTTATGCTCCAGCAGCCCTAGGAACAGCTACTCTTAAGGGGAAGAGAAGCTGTCAAACTGTGTTATTTGAGGCAGGATGTGAGCTTCACTCATACCCTGGCAGAGACACACTCCTGCCACCCCCCAGGATACAAAGCTGCTGTTCCACATGCCATGTGCAGTTAGACCAGGTTTCCCAGCTCCAGGAAGCAACCCATGAATGGACAAAGGTCACCAGCAAGGAAATCAATGAAGGATATCTGCCCTTGTGTTTATTTAGCTGCCACCAGAAGCAGATGCCACTATCACTTGTAGGTGACTGCACAGCAGAGGCACGCCAGAGCCTGCCACCACCTCAGCAGCTCCTGCTGTGGCAGCAGCAGTGCTTATGGAAATAAATACCAGTGTGATGGGTAAGGGTCTCGGGACTCTGCTTTTGTAGTTACTCATTTATTCATCTCAGTATTTGTTTTGCTTGACTTGTTGCTGCCTCCACCATTTTGTGGCTGCAGAGTTTTCAACAGGTTTTATATCAAAGAGCTGTAAGTCAGAAGTTCTGACAGATTTCTATTAAGTGCAGAGCACAGGGATAGCTGCAAGCACAGGACGCCAGCTCTACCAGACACATAACTACAACCCCCCTGTCCCTCTTGCCTTCTCAGCACAAGCTTGTTCCCCTCTGATCCTGAAGCAAATACTAGTTTTGCAACCACCCGGGCCAAAGTCATGTCATTCCTGATCTGTCCCTACCCTTCTCAGGGCAACCTTGCCATGGCCCTGCCTCACTGGACAGCATGCTACCCTGCCTTGGAGGCCCTCACAGCAGCACTGAACATTAACTGAAGCCCAGGTCAGTGGAAAGTAGGTGCAAGGTCACTGGGATGCAATCCTGGGGGAATTTCACCTTGCCTGCTAGAGTCCAGCAGTGCCCTGCTCAGCTGAGAGTTGTCTCCCTGCAGCTGATTACCAATGGACCAGGGGTATTGGGTACCCTGCTTGCAGTATCCTTATGGAAAGCCAGTGTTTCTCAGCAGTGATAGGGACCAGCAACACAAACAGGGAAGGGTGGACACAGAACCATTGCCCCTGTTTTGCTCTGCAGCCACAGATCTGTTACAGTCACTCAATGGGATGGACTTGGAAATTTGTGAAGGTGCTGGATATTTCCTGGAAGACCCAGTGCTGCCCCTGATGCTCCCTGAGGCACAGGACCCTTGGTCAGGGTCCTGCAAGTCCCCAAGCCTGATCCCAGCTCACTCCTAAGAATGCCCCTACAGGACACAGGTATAATGCTATTACTTTATGAAGGACATGAGTCTTTCTCCTATGCATTCTTTTTCATGCTCCGGAGTTGCCACATGCCCATACTTGTGACTAGCCATCCTTGTGAGTAGCCAATAAAATAGGAGAAAATAAAACCAATTTTTAAAAAACCCTGTGCAAGTTGTCACACAATTGAACCACGTTTGTAGTTACCTTGATTCTACAATGGGAATAAATCTCTGTTATATTGTGCTGCTCCTCCATAAGAAAAGCCAACAAAGTCAGACTTCATGGGGGCTTACAAAGTTTCCTTGGGATGGATTCCACCATACTCAAATTAAGATCTCTTGAAGTCCATGTTGAAGTCCACACAGCTGACACAAAAATTTCCCAGCCCTAAAATGTGCTTCTCGTAGAATACAGAGGGGGAAGCAGCTATGCAGCAGTAGGGATAATCTCATCAGAAACCCCTAAGCATTGTATACAAAGGATATGCAGAGAAAATGAAATAAGAGAGGCAAGACTTTTGAGAAGGTTTTTATTCTAAGTGGTATTCCCATGCTGCTGCCCTAAAGCAGACCACCCAGCAAGAGTTACGCCTTCTTCAGCCACGTGCTACTTCTGGTCCTTGGACATGGAGATAGATTTTTTTGGCCTTTGGAACACTTTGCCTGCAAGAGTAACAAGATATGAACATCAACCAGGAACTAAAGTGTTCAGTGAGCACCTAACTTAAAGTTCTTCACCTGCTCTGCCTCAGCCCCAAGAAAATGATCACATATTTCCTTTAGGTTTGCTCTGGCTCCTCAGCAGATACTGCTGCTTCACACACCACATGTGAAGATGCTATCAAGACAGCCCTTTTTCTGTTCAATTGTTAAGAGTTTTTTTAACACAAATACCATTTATAATAGTGTTGCAGCACGTCTGAGGGCTGAATAGTGCAGCTATTCACAGGCCAGTAAAGGCTTAGGCTACCTGTTTTCAAGATGCCTAGGTAGATGTGAGGTAAAAAGAGTCCAGAACATGTCCAGTGAGAGTCTGGAAATTACTCAGCAACCTCTTGGAAACAAAGAAGGCAGCAAAGTAACCCCTAGGCTTCCCTCTGGACAGGGATTCAGCCCAATTTCAAGTGAAAGCTGCTAAAAGTTCATCATCATGACTCACCTGTGAAAGTTTTCAACGTCCTCCACAGTCTCAGGCAAAACTCTTCCTTTAGTTTCAGGCAGAAGCAGCACCAATCCACCCGCAACCAAACCAAGAACAGCTTCAAAAAGTGGCACAAAGAGCTTGTAAGCATTTATCAATCACTTTCTACTGCCAGACACAAAGGACTTGTCAATGGCACTTTATTTTTCTCCTCATACAAGATGAGCACCTCGAGCCTCTATATGCAAAACTGCCATGCTGAGGCAAAAAAGGAGGATGTGGCTGCCCTGTGGAGGCAGCACCAAGCCAAGCCCTCTTGTGACTTATGAACTGAACTGGGACACCTCAAACAGGGCAGACAATCCTTCCCTTAGGAAGAAGAAAGAACTCTTTTTAGTGCTAGAGCATGCCAGGAAACACATTCCATTTTTATGCTCTTCACATAAAATTAGAAAATGTATACAGAATGTATTATCTCCTAAACAATGTGATTAACTTCTCCACTGATAATTCCTTTTGTCCAGTTTGTACATGTTTGGCATATATATTTTTAATCTACTAAGCACTCTTCTAGATGTCCTGTGCTGTTAAAATCTGCATATTGCCATTCAAGGTATTTTTCTGTAAATAAGGTGCTGATCTAAAGATTCATAAAAGAGTTCCAGGCCCTGACATGAGAGTTCAGGTCACTAGTCTGCGAAACTTATCTAGCATATATTTACCAGCTGCTTTCCAAACAGCTGGAGAAGAGCCAGTTAACAAAGTGTTGGAAAAGCTGAAGCGTAACAGCCATACTTGTATTCCATTAAATAGGTAATTATGTGAAATTCTAGAGTTTTACTGCTGGCCAGACAATATAATGCACAGAAGAACAGTAAATCAGCTTTAAATCCATCAAATATTAATCTCATCAAAATGTTTCTGAGTTCTTTGCCATCTGTCAAATGTGCATTCAACTCTAACTTCCTTGAAAATACAAGGAGATATTGTAGGGACAAGGGAGACATGAATGCCTACACAAGTTCCAGCTTGTCATAAAGAGAAAGCTAAGGACTTGTAGAGAGCAAGGGACTTCTGCTGAACTTACAGCAGCTGCCTTGGTGGCTTTTCCCTCACTTTGGAGCTCGGGTCCCCCTGCTGCACCCTGGGAGTGGCCAGCAAGGAGGTGAGGTGGCACTTACTGAAGACAATCAGCGGCAGATCGTGCCAGATTTCCACCAGTCTGTACACAATGAAGGGGACGATGACTCCACCAATATCACACAAAGAGGAGCAAACCATCACCCCGAGATTCCTGGTTTGGCAGCAAAGGGATCATGTTAGCATCAGAGTACTCCAGTTGGAAGGGGATGGGCCACAACTCTCATGCTTGCACAGGACAGATCCAGGCACTCTGTGGGACTTCAGATCCCTCACCCACCCTGTTTCTCCCAAGTTTTCCCCATTATTTTAGTCTTGTGAGTTTCTCTCGTCTAAAAGTACATTTATTTTCTTTATTAATCTACCTTTTTAAAGTGTTTCAATTGTGCTTCACCTGGTTTATGTTCAGCAGTATCTGTGTAGTTCTGACACATTTGAGGATAACTTGATTTAGCATAAAACGTAGCATACACAAACAGCCTCAACTATTTGTTTCCAAGCCAAATGCCAACTGGGGAGAGGATGCACCTACCTGATATAAGTTGGATACAGTTCAGTGTTTACAAAGCAAACCATTTCAAAAGCCATTGTAATTCCCATTCTCCCAATGCAAGCAGCAACCACTTTTAACCAGTGTATGTCTGCAGAGAAAATAAATACAACACATTTAAAAGCATCCCAGTGATTTAGCAGGTGTCAGTTAATACAACACTGTTATTTTGTGGGACCTTTGATCCCATGTCAGCCAATGTTCTCAAGGGACTTTTTTTCACCCGTGTGAGTGAGGGAAAGGGAACAGTCAGCACTGCATGAGCAGGGGCAGAGGCACCCTCACAAAGCAGCATGGAGGTTCCAGATGACAGGGTGGGAAGCCCCCAGAGGGCTTCACTCAGGTGGCTTACCCTCTGGGATGAGGGCTGTGGCGAGGCAGGCAGCCCCAGCCACCAGGTTTGACACAGCCCAGGGATAGCGCCGCCCGACACGGTCAATAGTGACGATGATGATGAAGGCAGCTGGGAACTCAACAAGAGCAGAATAGAGGAAATCCAGGTACATGTTCTCAGTAGCCATTCCCATGTGCATGATGAGCCCCTGGTAGAGGACGGAGCTTGTGAACCTGGGCAGAGAAGAGCATCCTGGATTCGTTAGTCAGTCGGAGAACAGAGATCTATGTCCTGATGGAGTTTTCAAATCCAGAGTTTCAAAAAGCGCTCTCTAATGTTATATTCTTACCAGTTGTACATCAAAATGAGTGTGTTTTTTCTTATCTGTGGTGTCCTGAAAAGGTCCATCAATGAGGGATTCTGCTTTCCACAATCATCTTCTTCAAATTGAATATCCTGTACAAGAGCCAGTGCATAGTACATTAAACTTCTTTTGGGAGGAACTGATGGATGGTACTGTCACAATGCTTTCTTACAAGCAAACCCTGAGCTCACCTTAAAATGGGAAGGCATCTTTTTCCGATTTTTTTTAGCCATATCACTGACAATTTTCATAGCTTTGTCATTTTTTCCTTGAGATATCAGCCACCTGGGAGACTCTGGGAGGCACCTACAAGGGGAGTGGATGCATTATAGAACAAAACATAAAGCCTACCTATTCTCCCACGCATGGAGAATTTGGAGGGATTAAATAGAGGCAGAGGGGGTGGTTTTTTTGGTTGGGTGGGTTTTGTGTGCTATTTCTCACTCCCCCAGTATAGAGAAAAGTAGTATATCCCATAGCTGAGATTGGAAGAGGAACAGTTGAGGTAGTAGCTTTGGTCAAAGAGTGTACTCTAGATAACTCAGGGAGGGGCACTGAGTGAGAGTGGTACTCTCATCTTATCCAGCCCATTCACCACAAACCAGGTCCTCTTAGGGAGCCATTTTTCACTTCTGCCATTACAGGTTAAGAAGTAGTAAACAAGTTTCAACTGGCTAACTAATTCAATACTATGGAAGAAGGCAACAAATTTATTTCTACTATTCCTAACCTATCCAGACAATTACTCAAATCCAAAGCAGTCAGACCAAAAAATGTCACTCCAAAAGAGAGGAGAGAAACTAAAATGAAGGGGTACCCAAGTGCTTTTTGTTGGTCGGACCACAAAAAAACTGCAACTTTTTCCCCTAAAAGAACATGCTAACAACCTGTTACGGTTATGTTAACATTAGATGATCTCTCAGTAACCATATTTTCAGTGTAAGGCTACATTATAACTAACTAAATTATGCCAAGGCACCTGTGGGGGTCCAAAATATGGCCAGGAAGGATGGCTTTTGTTGGCGTGGGGCCCTGGGGGAGACGCGTACCCCAGGTCTGACAGTGGCCAAAACAAAAGAGCAGGAGACAAATAAAGAGGAGAAGGCAAGGCAAGGATAGGATAGTTAACAAGGCAAAAGTAGGATAGTTAACAGGAGATTAAGCAAGGAAGTTGTAATCAGTAACTGCCTGAGATGCTAAAGATGTAATCCTAGAAGCTGAAGTTTGTGATTGTTGAACTGCTAGTTTTGGAACAATATATAAGATGTGCTTTGTACAATAAAAGTTGGCTTCGCATGAACCCGGCAGAGTCCGTGTTTTCAATCACCGACAGGCACCTATTTTCTTTCATGCAATGCTTAAAGAAAATAATAAATTATATTAAACCACTTTTCCCCAGTGTTTTTCAAAGTGGTCTGCTTTTTAAACACAAGGTCAGGTGAGGTGCACAGGCTAGGATTCAACAAGATCTCAGTTGCTGAGGGATCCTATTTCCCTCTCGTTTTTGCCGTGAACCTCCTCTTTGCACCAAGCGGTGTGCATGACCGAGCAGGAGCACACAGTCTCTCTCAGTATCCAGCCTTGGGAAGCAGGAGAAGCTGGGGTTTTCTGGTGGTGGGCAGAGGTACAACAAAAGGGCACTTACCAGTAGTAGAGCAGGAGGAAGCAGGCAGGCAGGGTGACAGCGAGCTGCAGCCACCGCCAGTGAGGGATGGCATAAGCCATGGCATCGAAGAGCAGGAGCCCGACGGAGAAGGCAGTCTGGTAGAGGATCCCCACCATCCTCCGGTACTGCGGGCCCACCACTTCTGTCACTGCCAACACACACAGACAGGTGAGCGCCGCGGCTGCTCCACGCAGGGGACACCTGCTACGAGGGAACACTGGAAGACCAATCCTACAGTAACACCTTGGAGAAACCTTGGTAATCATGGGCTTCCCAGCATAATGCTTCCAGACGAAATCCCCTGCCACAAAGTCCCCTGGTTTGCTTTTCTGACACCCAGACCCAGGGAAGAAAACACTGCTGCTGGGAGCACACTGGCCTAAGACACCCAGGAATGTATTCTGCTGCAGAGATCTCAGAGTAAGTCAAGCATTCGGCAAAGTGCACAAACAGATTTTGTTGTGAAATCTAATGCCAACATACATAATGTCTCCAACCCAACAACCCAGCTGAATATTTAGTTTCCAAAGTGCAGCGTTTCAGCCTGCATCTCACTCCGAGTACATAAGGAAAACCTGTATCACAGGATGGCACAGACCTCCCAGGCCAGGGTGGCATCACGATGCACCTGCACTTGGCAGCTCACACCACACATTAAGTATTTCTAATACAGAGTTAAAAGTAACTATTGCAGCCGGCAGGCACAAGCACACTCAACATTTTGCGTCCAGTTGTGTGATTCCAAGAAAGGAAACTCATTAGAAAAAGAACAGTAAGGAAACAATTAGCAGCCAAAGGAACTGCTGAGTTTTGGAACTACAGATTAGCTAATGCTGCTCAGCCAAATGATGCACAAAGACATCTCCTCAGGCTCAGTAGAACTGAGCCAGAAGCAGCTGCAGGTCAGACAAGTGCCCCAGCAGAGCAGGATAATCCATCCTTATATCCTTCCCTGGACGTTCAGTATTGGCCACGCTTAGGGAAAAGGTGAAAGTTTACCGGAGCTTTGGGGCTGCTTCTGGATAGCATCTTTTTCATGAGAGAGTTTCAAGAGAATCCAGGAGTAATAAGATGTAACAGAGAAAATATCAGGATAGGGCAAATCATTGTCCTGAAAAGGACTTCATGCTCTAAAACTGCCTAAAGTTACCCAGAAGAGGGGACGAAGATTTCAAATGTTCCAGGAAAAGATTTAAGTGGCCAAGCAAGCATCCAGAAATGCACAGGAAGGAATTATCATGTCTTAGCAGAAGACAGTCTGGATGTGGGATAGGTACTATTATTTTATTTATATCAGACATCTGGGTAACTACATTAGCAAGATGCCCCCACTGAAAGACTTAATGGAAGTTTAGGGCACTGACTTTTACATTTTTACCACTATCACAATGAACTTCATCTCTCAGAGACATTTGGTAGAGCCACCAAACATCCTAACCCAGTTAAGGTTCTATCAGTCAGCTTTTAAAATATTTAATCTGCTGCTTCAGTGATTACTTGCAGTTGGGTATTTTGGACAAGAGACTGAACTCCACTCCAGAAAAATCAAAGAAGGCCCAGGCAGCTCTACCCTGCACCAGAAAATTGTCCTGAGATGGCCCCAGACCCAACCTGGCTGCAGAGCTGTGCCTCACCAGCAGACACAGCTGGTTCAGGGCACTGATAGAGGCACACAGACAGGCTGGCTCTTCCACGGCTTGGCCTCCCCTCAGACCAAACAGGTATGCAAACACCTTGTCTTTTTATCAGCAAGTATGTGCTGTTCTTCAGTTATTTTTAGGTTCTGAAGCCCCTGTTTGCTCTTTAAGACTCTTCATGTCATAAAAATGCCCCAAGTTTTCCCCACCCTCTGCCTGCTTCTTTAATGGCCTCCCCTGTCACCATCCTGTCAGTGCCTGGGCTGGAGGAGCTGTGGTCTGCCGGCTCACCTTCCCCAGCCAGAGTCTGATGGGAGGAAGAGGAGCCATGGGGCCCAGATAGATCTACAAATGTGAGGTGTACCACAGGGGAAAGCCTACCTCTACGTAAGAGCCCTCATATACCACCACTCACTCCAGCTTTGAAGGCTACTGTTGTTTCTCCCTAATGACAGTGGTTGAAAACATCCCGAGAAGTCAATAGAGGGAGAAAACTCCCTAATAAAACACTACGGGGGGAATTGGTAAAATGTTTTTTTCTTCAAGTTTTTTGGAGTTGAGTTTATTCCTTTCATCTTCTGCAGCTAGTCTTGCTCCTGGGAGAAGGTCCTGAACTCACCCAGGATGTAGCCCGCAGTCCAGCAGCCCTTGCTGACCAGCCCTTGCAAGAACCGGATGATGACTATCCACAGGTAGGTGGGCACGAAGACCAGAAGGATTCCACACACAACGTTTGCAAGAATTGTCGTTAAAAGGCAAAATTTACGGCCAAACCTGTATTGGAAAATAATAGGCATGAAGCATATCAATAGTCATGGAAGAGTTTTAAACTAGTAAGAGCTTTGTGTATCTTTGGGGAAAAATCCAATTTTGCTATGCAAAATAGGGACATGCTTTTTACTCTTCGCCCACTACTCATTTATCTGCTTTTCTATTCTGAAAAGTTACTGTGCCAGTTGCTCTGCAATTCCACAAAAGCTTTCAGAAAAAAAGAATAGTCCTATGTTTACACATATTACACTGGAAGTGAAAAATAAGTATGGGTTAATATTATGATTCTGAAGTTTCCATGTACACCAGATTTATAACGGATTTATTCACCACAACCTTAAACTTTAAAACACTAGTAGTGTATGGATCTCCTTGTGAGTGGGCTTCATTCCACAGCTGGAGCAACTCAGAGCCTGCTGTAATAAGAGTCCCAGGCAAAGGGCCCTCAAGTATTGGCATTAGTTTCTCTCTAATCCCAGGCGCCTGAGCCAGGGTGTCTGACTCTGCTGGTGCTGAACAGGGAGCTAAAGGGATTATCTGCTTTGTCAGTGCCTGCTGCTGCACACATCTGGCACTCTGTTTCTAAGCTTCTCCGAAGGAACCAAGATGTTTCCAAGCTGCAGTCACACAGATTGTGACAGATTATGTGGGAGTTCCAAACCAGCATTTCCTGGCTTTGGTTAACACCCGAGGGCTCTGATGCTGCACAGTAGGAAGTTTGGGGTGTACAGTTCTAAAATAGTCCTCATGGGCTCTGCAGGACTTGCTGAGCAGATCTGTGCTAACCACCAGGTATAACCTAAAAGGCAGGATACTGGCTCTTGCTGTGACTGAACATCCAGGGGGACGACCTTATTTTCAGAAGAGCAGACATGGTTTCAGTTGCACAACCTTTATCTAAGTTTGGCTGCTGAACATTGATGAGGGAGGTCAGAGGGTTTTATTGTCAGCCCACACATACCTGTCTGCAATGTAGCCAATGTTTATGGAGCCAATAAAAAACCCAGCATTCACAGAAGACTGAAAGAGATCCAGCTTCCAGGAGTCCTCACACACCAGGTCAAACTAAAGAAGCAACCACAGACAGAGACAAAAGAGTGAAATGAGGAGCTGGCTCACATCCAGAAGTCTCCTTCAATTCAGTTAAAGATTTAAACTTGTTTCTGGGTCAATGCCTGTTTTGTCAGCACACAGAAACCCTACTGACTTAATTGTCCAACATTAAAAACTGGAACAAGCCCTTAAGCAGTTTACTGGCATTTCCTATTCACATCTCATCTCTCTTTTCTGGAAAGAATGTAAGTGAGTTATTATCTGTCAAAACCAGCACCCTAACCAGCACCCTCATTGATCAAATCAGCATGATCACTCCAAGTTTTTCAAACAGCTTTTTTTGTGGCTGATGGTGAACATTTCTAAGCAGTTCTTGTTGCCTCATACCCTGGCATGGCACAGAAGTCCCTGCAGACCACTCAGGACTAAGTGCGATGCCTTCACTAAAAGTATCCAAGATGCCTTCAGAAGTGTGCCTTGCCCCACTTCCCATAGAGCACTGGCCTCCTGGAGGAGGGTGGAAGTATCTGCATCTGCCCTGAGGCCACAGCATTTTCTTTCTGCTCTGGTCTTTAGTTCAACTATGTTGTTGTACCAGGTATTTTGTATCCAGGACCAAACTTTATATCACATGGGTTCCCACATGTATTTGTCATCTAGTCTTGTCCTATCTTACTTGTAGAAATACATAAAAGCTACTAAGTTATTACAAAAATCCTCTCCTAATATGACTGAGAATCCCTTCCCATCCTGCTCATAGCTGGGTTTAATTGAATCTGTGCATCTGTAATGAATACACACCCAAATGATTTTTAAGTTTTCTGATGCTCTATGAGACTTTCCATGAGAATATTCTTCTATATGCAAACTTTTCCTTTGAAATAACGTGGTTTACACTGCACCATCCTTTCCTCTTCCTAGCTGTCAGAGCAGGGGACAACATAATGCAGAAGTTCCACAGTCACAACCAGGAACTCACCGAGGAAAAGCAGAGTTAGGTGGCATGTCTGGTTATCCTGTGAAGGAAGTGGCCCATGGGCCTGGCCTTGCACTCCCTTCAGCAGGAAAGTGGGGACAACTGATGTGAGAGCACAATTGCATGAAACCACACAGACTGCAAGTGCTCAGCTTCCCACAACCTCAGGAGATGATGGTGGGCATCTGGACCACAGGATCTGCTGGACCCTTCTCCAGTGAGATGTGCCTGCTGAGCTGCTGCTCTATGGAAGGCCTGGGTCACCCTCCATTTGAGGTGCCTCACTTCCATACCTCACAGCCCGTAACTTGCTGAAAGAAGTACACGTACAGGGCACCCCCTTAGATGTGGTTCCAAACTCTTACAAAACTACAAATGCTGAAGTTGCTAGAGCACAGATTTTACCTGCATCTGTGTTAGACATAGGGGGGAAAGAATTCTGACTACCAGCACCTCTAAACATTTGGTGGAACTTTCTATGACAAAATCAGGCTTGTCTTCACAGTTACTGCTTTATTCTTAAAGCACCTAAACTGCTGAAGTACACCAAGTAGCTCAAGTACCACTTTCAGTTCCTTCAGAGAACACAAAAGTCATTGGCTTTTGTACAATTTATTCCTGACTTAAGCTGATTATTGTGGGACACAATAACCTTTCCCTCACACTGACTGCTATTCATTTTTATTTCAAACCAACTTTAAAAGACTTTATTCATTAAAAAAGAAAAAAAAAAAGGGGGTGGGGGAAAGAAATTAAGATCTTTGCATTGGCCAGTTTTGTTTGCAGCACTGCAAGCTGCACTGTTTACACACCTTCACCAATCAGACTTCCCATGGGACAGGCTTTTCTTTCAGAACTGGACTTTATCTACCTGGGGATTTATTTGCTGAAATATGCTTTGCTTCCCAGCTGGAGATATAAGCCTCCTGAGCACCCAAGGCAACACTTCACAGCAAGGACAGAGGGAAGATGACTTGTAAAGCCCTGGCACAAGTTCACAGTGAGAGACAATCCCTTCTCCAGGTAAGCAGGTGATATTTTAACACAGCCAAGGCTCCACCAACCCTCTCCCACACCTCTTACTTTGTCTGTAACAGAGGGGGCAGGGCAAAGGGGGCTGTTTTTACCTCGGTGACGAGAGAGCTCCCTGGGGAGTCGTAGACCCAGCCATCCCGGCAGGGCCCGAGGGGGACGGTGCTCCCACTGCCCACCAGGCTGCCGAGGGGGTCAGTGCAGCTGATGCCTGTGGTGTTCCAGTCCACCTCGTACCTCCTGCAGCGGCTGTTGAAGCTGTTCCCGTGGCCATCCCACTCGGGAACTGTGTGATTCAGCTGCTCCTCCAGGCTCCAGCCACACCGCTGGCTCAGCTCAGCCACCCCGGGGCTGGAGCAGCGATGTTCAGGGATGAACCCGAAGAAGACAACCCCCACGTACACTGGGGTGAAGGAAGCAGATAACAAACACAGAACAAAAAAAGTTTGCTTCTGGAACCTGTCAAACTCTCCAACGTGCTCTAAAATGTCATCTAGAGTTGGCATTTTGGCATCAAAACCACCTCAAAAACCACAACTAGGTCCTCTCTGTGGCACTGATATATTTAGTTGGCAGCAAAGCTACTTAAGTAACAAAGATATTTGACCAAAAGTCAAGACGAACTCTATAAATTATTAAACTACATGTTGCAAGCTTTATTTTTTAGGTTTCATCTGAAATCAGACCTTAATTCACCCAGGGAGAATTTGCATTTAACCCCTAATCAGAGCACTTATATGTTCCCTGGAAAAGCCCCTATGGGCCATAGCCCTTCAGTTTTTGTTGGGGGTTTGGGGGTTATTTTTTTAATTAGACAAGTCAGCTCCTCCAATAATAGGCATTTTAAGGAGCAAACATAAATGCAAAATTCTACCAACATACAAGCAGCGCATGGGTTTAGTGCAGAATGGCTGGGAACTACATGTGAGCAATGCTCCTTTAACCAGGATCTTTAAAACAAAATATGTGGGTACACTCTGAAAAAGAAGTGTCTATACCTTGTGCCATATAGCAGTAAAGGAAGAACTTTCCTGAAAACTCCTGTATCATGTGTCTCACTCCTCACCCTCCACACTCTTCCATTCCCAAGTAAAACCTCTCCCCACCTGTATCAGGGAACACATTTTTCACCTGACCATGTTTTTGCAGGGATACAAAAAAGAAAAAGCATTTGCTACAGATTTATGCACTGGGAATAGCTGTGGGAAACCACAATATACAGTATCTATGGCCAAAACACCTATTTTTTTTACCACAGAAGACCTATAAGACTTTAGGTAGACTTTATTGCAGGCACCTCAAATAAATGCAGTTTTATCATGCTCCAGTGGTACATTGTCCTGCCTATGGATAGATACCAGCTATTCCCATATCTTTTGCTGACGACAGCAGCCTTCCATCAGAAAGACAAGCCTAAGTGAAGGTAACATTTAAAAGACATAAAAAAAGTGAAAAACTGCCTGGAAAGCAATTTGAATAGCTTAGGCAATAAAGAAAAATACTTAAAGACACAATACATTAAAAAAAAAAAAAACAGCTTAGAAGGCCATTCTGGCCCAGGCATTCAAACAGAACTTGGCCTCACTGCTCATCAGCTACAGAGCAACAGTGGCCTGAGCAGCTGTGAAAGCTGCTCTGCAGACAACACTTCAAGACCATTCCCCACATCACACATATGCATTTTCTCCTCTCCTGCTTCCTCCTCTGTCAGGAACATCTACACGGAGTTCACAAGAACTCCTCTCCTGGCCACTCACAGCTGTGTCACCCTCAGCTGAGCACAGCACCACCCCACAACAGACCTTTGCCTCCCTGGCTGCAGGAGTTCCATGTGGAGCTGGGGAGGGGAGCAGGGACACAAAAGTGCACAGCAGTCACCATGCTCAGAGTCAGCCCCTGCAAACCTTCCTCAGCAGGAGGATGTGTGCAGTCAGCTGAGGCCAAGGGAACCGAAGTCAAAGCTTGCCTGGGAAGGGGGTGAAGCTAAAGCGTTAGGCTGCATCCTAAAAACACAACCAAAAAACCCTTGCATCACTTATTTTCCAAGCAGCTTTATTTAAACAGTTGGTAATGGTGTGTAAAATTTCCCTAGAACTACAGAAGTTCAATCCAGACTGGGCCAGTTTCCCCCATTTCCCACCATTCTCTGCAGCCAGCCCAGAGGAGCGGGTGGGAGCCTGCTAGACAAGTAGGTTTTTTAGGGACACTTCCCAAGGAGTTATGTTGCTGACTGGGAAAGTTTCTGCTCCCAGCCCAGCCATTTATATATACTCTTTTGGGCCCTGCTATTCTCATAACCCTCCCCTCTCTACAGGTAAGTAGAGTAATCTTCAGGGAAAAATAGTCTGGTGAAGCTGATTATGCATCCAGCTCTCTATGAGGTAAGATTCAGCCAGCCTACCTACAAATGCCTAGGTAAAAACTGGGCAACAGTTCCAAGACCAGGCACTGAAGTCACTCACTGCTGTCAGATGCAAATTCTATCACTGATATCGCTCAAATAAGCACCCCCAGACACAGTAGCTCTGTTCTACCTAAGCCTCATTAGGCACAGCCCAAACAAAGAGACCATGTGACTTCACAGAGGAGAAATAATTTCATGCAGTGGGTTCATGGATCAATCAACTCCAAAATGATGACTTGGGGAAGGGAAGCAGAACTCTCCAACACGCATTGAGAGAACTGTGAAATGATAACTGATAGTATTAAAAATACACCATCGAGCCTCTCATTTCCCCAGGCTCACCTAATTCTAAATATGAGAAATGCTGATTTAAGTTGGAAAAGATGCAGTTTAAGCCAAACAGATTTACAACTCCACTGGTAACGATACAAGAGTTAGAAAACCCAACTCTAATAAAAGAAAGAACACACCAGCAGGGCCTATCTATCTATTCTGATCTTTGTCATCAAACATTGGTTCTCATTTTGAGTGACACAATCGAGGTATTAAACCATCACAGCAGGAAAGGGTTCCAACAGGGAGGTGAGCAACATACAGAATAATGTAAGAAAGATTCCAGACTTGAGATGTGGGATTTGGAATACCCACTTCATATCTTTTATTGAAATTGCTGAGCACTTTATATTACACTATTTTGATTCAAAATGGAGTTTTTATAAAAAGAAACCATTGTTGAAACTGAATAAGCCAGCCAAAAGGAACAACAAAAAGTTTCAAAAAATTCTGACCAATGCATGTTCTTGTACAACGCTTTGAAACCCTAACATTGTCCATAATTTTATTCAGGAAACACCTGGAGAAGAGCAAGACTGCTAGAGAAAAACTGACTTGCATTCATTACCAGCAACATTTCAAATCAATGACCATGGCCAGGATCATAGCATATGGACTAGAAATTAAACTATCAGAAAACATTGGCCCAAATTTATGTTCTTGAAATTAATACCAGAGAGAGGCATTGTGCAGACCAGGGCTCCTCTACTCCTTGGGCTTTTCTTGGTGATGACAAACTGGGTAGTGCAGATTGTATTACAGGAACTCTGCCTCTATGTCCTTGAAAACCCTGGGTGTCTGTGCAGTCGGCCTAGTCCAGCCATAATTAAGGAAAAAAGAAATCTTTGAGTGCTTGTGAGCTGCTTAGGCAAATACTGATGAAGTCAGTCATATGACCAGTACCAAAAAAAAAAAATACCATGCGAAGAACAGCAACCATTTCAGGCTAAAGCTATACAGAATTGTACCTTTCCATCCACACCTTTGAACCAATGATCTGTTTAAATTAGAATGGATATTCAAATTTACAGGATAAATTAGACCAGTTCCAAAATTTACATCAGATCATCCCAACACACAAAAGTTATACTTTTCCTTGTCTCACAATGGGTGAACCCATAGAATAATACCCTGCCGGCAGGAAGAACATGTTACTATTAAGCAAACCTGAGTAGTGAGGATCAATAAATACAAGGAGTTAAAACGACAGTAGTCAGATAACTTGAATCTCAGAAGCCAGGGGCTTCATTGAGCCTTAATCCTTTCCTTTCAAAGGTTTTTCTTTTTTAAGCAAGCATTTAACATCTATACTGAGACTTTAAAAAAAAAAAAAAGTGTCCTGGCTAGAGAGAGTCAACTAACTCAGCCAACTGGATGTCAGAAATCCAGTTATTACTGAACAGATCATTGTAAACAACCAAGAAATCTTTCTCTTCTTCCCTTTTCAATGGTTTCTTGTTAAAGGCAAAATTCAGAAAAATCTTTCAGGCTGAAGTCCTCGTATTTGGTTGGAAATGTTGTCCCGTTATATATAATCTCTCTATATATATTTGATTAGGCACAAGAGGGATTATTAAATATTCAACAAGTCCTCATCACTATCATCATGAAACGATACTGTATTTGTAGAGTTCTGTGCCTGCTGCTGGCCTGGCTTGGCTATTGCTTTCCTTTCCTTTCCTCCATTCAGTAAATAAGATTTGTTATCACTGCCAAGACTGTGTGGCTTCTTTTGTGGGTGCTTGCTCTTGTCTAGTCCTCTTCCTGTTTGAATCTTTACATCTGGAATGGTTAACACTTCATCCTCACTGTCCAGGTCATCCACATGGAGAGAGGTAAGGGCTTCAGATGTAACAGACTTGGCAGCAATGTGACCATTCTCCTGCCCTCCTTTTGCTGTTCTTGGATTTGGTGCTGCAACTTCCTCCATAAGCCATTCTGTCTCATTCTCATTAGCTTCTTCTTCACTGTTTATCTGCAAGAAAAGAAGAGACTGCCTCTGTCACTCCAGACTGACACACGCTGGTCTCCCCAACAGTCAGATGTCACAGCATGCACGGCCTTTGTTTAATGTAGCTGTGACAGGAACACTGCAAGAGCATCACTTTTCACTGCGCTGAAACACTTTCTTCTCTTCTTGTACATTTACATGTTACTTTGTGATTTATAGACTGCTCTTCATTTCCTCAACTCTACCTTCCTTTCCCATTTCACAATATAAATATATATATCTCAGCTATGTGGCTTTTCTTGATGCCAGACAGTATGATATCCATGCAGTAAAGGAACTAGAAATCAAGGAGGTTATTTATTTATTTAAAAAAAGCTCCATATTAAGAAAACTTGACAAAAAACAAATTTTATTTTGCCACTGAATTACCTTTGTGTATTTGTAGGAAACACCAGATGATCTTCTGCAGCAGTTTGTTATCTTGTTTATTACAATTTCCCTAAAGAAAGAGAAGAATACTACATTAGGGAGACTAAATCCACTTCTTAGCCCTCACTGTTCTTCACTGGATTTTTACCATCAACACAAAGCACGTCAACAAATGAGCTGCAAACTATCACACTGACCCTGAACCACTCTAACAAAATTCAGTCTGGGATGATGTACATCTTCCCCCTTGCTACAGCTTCAGGCTGACTGTTTTGAAATCCCTCTGGCTTTCATGTTTAAGAGAAAAACACCCCAAAAGTTATCTGGAAAACAGAGGAACAGCAGGACTTGCACTTTTTCCTTGATGCTGTTGTATGGATCTAGCTTGACTGCATGAAAAGAGAGTGATATCAAATGCTAACAATACTGTCATGCTGTTTTATGCTCCTTCATTAGCAGTTGCCCACAAGACAGGCTAGACCAACTCAGTTGTACACCCCAACCCTCTTTATATGAGCCTTCAGACAGAAATGGAGAATTGGAAGGAACCAGCAGTTTGACAGTTGATGCTGCCAACTAAAAAACAGAAACCAAATCTCTGAAGTTTACTATTTCCCTTTCATTTTTGACAAAAAACCAAGTCCTGACAAAGAAACTTCTAAAGCCTCTTAATAATTTCTTACCTCCTCTCTTTTTTGTAGAATAGCAAGATTACAAGACATGCAGTGAGAACAACCAGGAGGACACTCAGCACAGCACCAACAGCCTGGCTTCTCCTTGAAAGACCTTTATGTATTTGGGTCTCCTCATCTGTCTGGTGCTGATTGTTTCCTGGATCATTGGTTGATCTAGCAATGTAAATCGAAAAGATAACATCTATTGATAAATTTTGTTAAACTGGATTAGAAACAGCAGGTTAAAAGAACACATGCCACACCATCCTGTCAGTCCAACCTAACAGCTATATGAAGTGAATTTAGGGGATTTCATCTAAGTAAAAAACAACTTGAGAAACACAAATGTATGTCCTGTGCCTATATCCTGGTATGCTATCAAAGCTGCTGTTTTAGGACCAAATCTGCACTTGAGAAAACTGCAACAGCTACAGAAATTGTCCTTCATCTGACTATGGCACTATACAGACCAAACTCCCTCAACAGGTTTAAATCAGAATCAAGAGCTTCCCAGTGCTTTCAAGCTAGCAATCAGAAAGTAAACACTCCCAGAAGTAGTCACTTCATTTTTCACAGTGAGGTTACCTACCTGTTAAGAATGTTGTAAGATCCTAGATACAGACACTCTGCTTTTAACACTGTCCCCTAACTAATCAGTAGATTAGCTGATCATATTTAATTGCAGAAATACTTCATTATTCCTTTAAGACCTGTTATGATTTTCCATTCCAGGTTAAAGAAGTGGGCAGATAGAGAGGAAGGCCTGTCTTTGTCACAGCTTCAAAGTTTTCCAGACAGTAAGACGAGGGGGACCAAATACCTCACCCACAAACTGTTTGCTCCTTTCAGTCACAAGAAACAGCATGTTCAGTCAGCTACAGTAGATTTTACTTAATGAAAACAATGATATTAATTCCACTGTGCCTCTCCAGCTTTAGGTCCAGATCAGTTTGGCAAGCTGTGCCAAACACTGCATTCACGATCATCAATTTATTTGTGAGCCTACTGCTTTTTTAGCTTTTCCCCTTTTCCCAATCACTGTGACGAACAAATGCAAAAAAGCTTTTTGCTGAGAAGTGCTGACAAAAGCTGCTTTCAGAAAATGGTTAACTACTCACATTAATGGACACACAGCAGATGTGTACCAGGTAAATAAATACTGGCAATCCGCTGTCTCGTGAAGGAATTCAGGGATGCCTTCCTTCGCTTGTGGATTGCAGTGGAAGAAAATGGTTGAAGACACAAACTTTGATTTATCTTTACCACATCTGGAGTCAGATGAAAATATGACATCCAAATCATCATCTAAAATGAGAAGAAAACCTTGTCGTTTACTACCTCCTTGAGAACAGTCTGTTAACATTAGACCCTGGAAAGAAAAGTAGCTAGGTAAACGAAATCATTGTTTATGCAGCAGCACAGAGGGAAACAGGAGACCAAAGTCTTCTATCTTGCACTGTTTTTACCAAAGTCTTTCACTCTTCAAGTGCCAAGCCCTAACCCCTATTAAGGCCATATTTGCAATTGAGCTTACACAGCAAGAAAAAGGCAATCTAAATTATGCTAGACAGACTTTGCATAGCTTTACAGAAACAGATTAACATAGATGTTGTGAATCAAGAAACATTTTCTGATGAAACAATTCACAGAGTATCAAGCAATTCTGTCCAGTGAGCAAGTACTCACCATCGACGTAATATTTGGCATTTCTGGCAGAACCAACTCTCCTAACACGCTGTTCATTAGTTTTCACCTGGCAGATGTTTGCTCCAAAGCATTCTGGGAAACTTGAGTTTGTTATACCAGAAAGTTGAATTTGATATACATATTTATCACCATTTGTCCGTTCGTCACCAGAAGCTG
>VZTN01005277.1:60482-95925 GCA_013400515.1 Erpornis zantholeuca | reverse complement strand
CTGCTCAGATCCTATTTCTAAAAGCATGTCTTTGTTTAAACAAGTTGAAGTTGATAATGGAGATTTATAAATTTCTTAAACTGATCGTTTAGTTAATGTCTCCCTCCTACCGTGGTGTAATATGGGTGCTTCAAAATGCTCTTGCAGCATGTTTGAATGAATGTCAAGATTACTCCAACCAGACTTTTTTCAGCTCAAAACAAGCCCACGTTTATTTTAGCAATATCCATTAATTTCCACAGTGCATCTGTTCAGCATACCAGTCTATATAAGTATTTCCCTTAAAAAGAAAAGAAAACCCTAGAAATAAAGGCAATTGCTTAAGTAAGCAATTTTAAAGTTAAATATTGTCTTAGAAGTACAGTGGATGGAAAACAGTTGCTTGGTACTGCATGAATACTCCACTGAGGTTAATCAGTGAACTGCTCAGGTTTTGCAGGAGCCAAGGAGGAATGAGAGGTAATCCAAAGTTTGGATTGAATTATTCTTCTGGGGAATTCCAAATGGAGTTTACAAATTTCCAACTGTGCAGAGTGTGGTATGGGTTTTTTTTTTCTTTAGAAAATTGCTGTTTGGAAATGATTCCAGCAAAACATTACAATTCTATGTTACAGTCACGAGCTACCAAAGTTAGCATTGGTACCTGGTCCTTCACGAGTCAAGAGCTGAATGTTTAATTGTCCATTTCTGGGACTCTAATTTTGCTCTGTCTTTAGAGCAAAAAATGTCTCTAATTTGGGACCCGTTTCCCAGGCCTACAGCTCCCTGTCACTGATCCAAAGATGCTCTGTCTTAGGAGATATTCACCTAAGACATATTGACCATGGGTGTGCTCAGAGTCCCTCTGTACATGGCACTTCCACTGTTAATCAAGTGCTGAGGGGTGGGGGAGGCTTAAGAAGAGGAGGCTGGTTTGGATTTTTTCCTTCAATCGTGTTCTGTTTCCACAGCACTGTGTTTGGTTCCCAACACAGTGATGAAAAGGGATCATGAGGTAACTACAGCACAGGCTGATGTTGTGCCACATCAGTAGAAGCACATGCAAAAGAGACTCTGTGCAGTGTCTTGTCATTGCTTCACATACTGATTATTAACATACATTCAAGCAATGGGATCTTTGCCTTGGCTGAGCTCCTGCCCTGGAAGGCTCACCCTGTGTTTTGCTACTGGCCCTGTCTGTCACTGTTGGTGGGCCTGAGAGGCATTGAAGGCTTGTGTTCTTAAGAATGCAAGAAGTACAAATAGATAGCAATGTCCTTTACTCAGTCTCTGCTTATCAATTGCTCCATCTGAACTTGCTCCCTTTGCCAGAATTGAAACTGCTTGGTGAGAGGAGGCAGACAAATCAGTGGTGAATTAAATCAAACATTAATAGTATGTGTACAAAGAATTATCAAAAGGACTTGTTAATTTTGTGTTCAGAGAGGTCTTACACAGTTAGGACAAAAAAAATGTCAGTGGTTTTGGGGCAACAAATTGGGCTTTTTTGTTCGTCTCCAGAAGGGGAGTAGCACCAAGGTGTGTGCTGCTTCGTTGCTCCAGACTACGGAAGTAGGCTTAGCGTGCAAAATTTTTATCTCTCCTATTTGATTCCCCAGTTATGAATTCCACGTGAAACCTAGGAACCCCCTGGGTGAAGGTCCAAGCAGCAATGTCGTGACATTCAGCACTGAATCAGGTAAGAACTTCCAAAGATCAGACCATCATTTACAGCGGCTTCAGCATCTGTGTTTGTGGGATTCATGAAAGGCTCTCTCACTTCATTTTGTGCATTCAGTCTTGCTCTTTACTATCTCCTGATTGCCTTTTTACCACCAAGCATCTTAAGGTCAGCCTGGGATCAGAACTGTGTTGTGTGAAGATGCAGGATGGACAGACTGCAAGACAGAAAAACAGAGGAACACGGAGGGTTTGTCTGGTATTCATTGCGAAGAAAATTGCTTCATCTTTAGAAAGGGCGCAGTCATTTGAGATTTATATTCCTGACCTTTTTGCATCTATCCAACTCATTAACAGCTTTTGGATGGGGAACATTAGGTTTTTCTTTGGGCTGTGTTCATAGGTGTTTTTGCTACCTGTTCAATAAGGCTGCTGTCAGCAATGATGTTGTTTGGCTGAAATAAGGATTGAGAAACGGCAGTTGGGAAAAGTCAGTGTCCCAGTAGGTCCCCTTCCATCCTGTTTATTCTCCAGTGAGACTGTCAGAAAGGTGTATACAAGTCTGTTTTGGCCATTGGTTTGTTCCCAGGTCAAGTTCTCTCTGATTCAAAGGAGTGAATCAGAGAGCTTTTGCTTTCCCTATTCTTGCTCCCCTTGAGGTTAACTACAGCTGGGTTGTTGACTTTATGCAAGCAAGATATCATCTTTTGGGTAGAAGTGTTTAGTGCTTGGTAGTACTGAAGGACCACGTAAAACACAAAATGGATTTAGCCTTTTGAAAAGGACTTTCTCAATCTGTTTTTTGAGCCAGGTGTAATAATTTAATAGTCCTCAACTAGTGTTGTCACTTATTGATGAGAGTTTTGGCTGAGCAAAGGATTACTCAGGGAGGAGGTCAGACTATGCCACACATATTTAAAAATTCTGAATACACTCTTTGTAATCCTAGATTGTTAAAAGTGAAAAAAAAATAAGTTTGTGCCAAGTGCAGTTTTCATGAATGACAAGGCTTATGTTCTGTCTCCTATTTAGTTTGGAGAAATTAAGCATCCAGTTTTGTTTTTTCTTAATTGCACACATCCATTTCTCACATTTGGGCTTTCAAAGCCAAGTTTTTTGTGGGAAGTATTACAGATGTGTCCTTTTTTATTATTTAGGTTTTGAAATTGAAATTTTAATAAGGTGCAGTACAACTGGATTTTCTTGGTTACAGGTTTAAACTCTTGTTTTTACTAGAATTCTGCTTGGCTGGTGTTGTCCCATAAGTGAAATTATTAAAAGCTCATTGAATACTGGAGTTTCACCTAAGAAATATATTTCTTCTAATTTAATTTAATTTAATACAAAAGTTAACTTTGCTTCCAAAACTCTTTCTGTTTCACAAATTACAGCTTACGTCAGTGGTAAAAAATCACTTACCAATGCTTTTCCATCGAATTATTGGGAACGTTCATTTTACAGTGTCTGATTGAATGTTTGTTTTCTTCCCCCAGCGGACCCAAGAGTGAGTGAGCCAATTTCAAGTAAGTGTTTTAGGTATAAATCTGATCAGCAATTTTTTCAGAAATGAGATAGCAGAATTTTACAAGGAGGGGGCTCTGCTGCACCAGCTGGATGAGTTATGGAATCAGACAGCATTCACACACAATTTCACTCCTTCCAACCATGCCCCTGCTAAGGAATTCATGAAAGGCTGTTTGTTTACCTGAGCACAAGGCAATCAGCATGATGTGGAGCTCCCATGGCAGCTGGGATGGCTTCAAACCAATGTACACAAATGAGCCAAGGACAGCCTCATATTTTCTCAGCCTTGTCATTAAAGCAAAGAAAGCTCTGCAAAATGAATAAGCTACTCCACACTTTTTAAGTGAGTTAGCAGAGCACAACTCAGAGGATTCTATTTATCTGTCTTTGTGTTTTAGGAAAATTTTCTGCTTCAGAAGGCTTGATCTAGCTCTGCTTTAGGCCACTTACAAGACTCTTGCAGTCTTTGGTGAAAGGTGGACTGAGCTTTTGAAGAAGAGCTGAGATTGCTCAAGCAAATTGGGCTGCTTTTGGTATTTGTAGATGATAGTGATAGACATCCCTTTCACTTTGACAAACACTGAGGTGCCATTGTTCTCCATAGTTAGTGGCGCTTCATTTTTATGTGTATTTTTGTTAGATCACATGCAATTTGCTGCAAGTGATTGTCTTGGCTTGAACACAGTGAAGGATAGCAACTGTATCACACACTTTGTAAATGAGAGTTTTGCTAACACAAACATTGTCCCCCTAACAAGGTCCTAGAATGAGTTTATTCCAAACCTGCACCCCAGGACAGCAGGAGGAGTTCACAGCACCAATTATATCTGCATACTTTGGTGCTTCCCTGCAATATTTCTCATGTTCAAAATGCAGTTGTATTGGTACATTTTGCTTCATCAAGGTTTTAATTCTAGTTATTCAAATGTATTTGTTGTATATAATCTTGTATGCAGCATCATACTTCAGCCTCTTTTTTCCTCTTCTGCAGTGGGAAAAGATGCTATCTGGACTGAAATCCCATTCAATTCAGACACATACTCAGAATGCAAAGGCAAACAATATGTAAAGAGGACTTGGTATAAGAAGTTTGTAGGTGTGCAGCTGTGCAATTCCTTGAGATACAAGATATACCTCAGTGATTCACTTACAGGTAAGAAACATTCAAATCAGTGTTGTCCACATTATATATCCCTGAAAAATACTATTCAGAACTAAGAGGTTTAACAAGATGAGCTCTATGGAAGTGTGATCAGGTTTGTTTAATTTAGTCCACAGATTAATCATAAACAGTAATCTGCTTGTGCTCAGTAACCATTGATATGTTTGATACTGAATCTTCAGACACCAGAGGAACTTCTCTGTGGTGATCATCTGATTTTAAGTACCTGTAGGTATACAGGGGTCATATAGAAAATTTATAAAGATTAGAGTGAACAGCATATATTGTAAAACAGCCAATTTGGTATTTAAATGGTAGCCTGGAATAATTATTAATTAGAGAATCAGGACCTCATTTTAGACCAGGATTAGACCTGACATTCCCATCCCTTTTGGTAAACATCTGGTTATTTCATTACTGGTGAGCTTATAAATACATGACTTTAGCCAACAGGTTTTACTCACCTGCTTTGACATTTTTGTTTTGTTCTCACATTCCTCATTTTTGCTTATGATCTTTTTTCCCCATCTTTTTTTTCTTTCCTCAAATTACATTTTATTACTGAGAGAAACTTCCTGGCCTAATGTTCTTAAGTTTTTTAGGTGTCTTAAGGCCAACGGAGCGTGATGTGTTTAAGACCTGAATCAGTGACACATGCTGTGTTTGTGCTGGGGAAACAGCCCATGAAAAGTGGTTTTCAGTTAGTTGGTCTAGGAGATCTTTGTGTCTCATGCAGCTTGTACTTTCAGAAAAATATGTTAACTTCTTATAATCCATCCCAAGCTCCTGGCTTTCTTCTGTGTGAGGTCTCTTACCACGGACAGCTCTGTGACAATGGCATTAGCATGGCATCCAAGCACAAAGAGTCATAAACTGTGTGTGGGAAATGCCTTTTGAGTGCAAGGCAGGCAAGTGTGTTCAAGACATGGCACCGAATTAGCCAGGAGAAACCGTGGCTGGAAGAATCCACTTTTATAACCTAAAGTTGCCCCATCTCTGAGCTCAGCACCTGACAGGAACAGGAGTCTAGGCTCTGTGAGAAGGAATGTGGAAGGAAAAGAGCAGGGGACTGTAGGGCAGCCCATGTTGCCATAATATTAAGCTTCCCTGCCTTGCATCCAGCACCATTCTCTGATGAGCAGACAAGGAAGAAAAGCCTTGTCATTGACATTAAGTACAATACTCCACATGTAAATAATATCTTAGCAATTATGTGAATAAAAGAGACTGTTTTGAACAGAGGTATCATTCATTCAGCTGTTTCTGTACTAGCCAGCTGTGATCAAATGACAAGCACTGGCAATGAGGCATGATGTGTCCCAAAACCAGCCAGCAAAGGAAATAGCAGTGCTAATCTAGCAGGACTAGACTTCAGCCCTAAATCAAGTGACTTAACACTGCAGTGAAAGCTACTCCAATCTGAGAAGTTTAGTATCAGCAGCCCATTTTCCTATTTTCATTAGATTGTTTTTGTTCTTGCTGGAAGGGTGGTGGTTTAACCTCGCTGGAAAAAGATGAGGTAGACACACTGTATTCATTATACTTGCTAAGCCTGGTTCTTACACTTGAATTGTTACAACCAGTGCTGACCAGTTGTCACAATATTTAAAAGAAGTGAAATATTTATGTAGAAAAGGAAAGCTGCTTTCCCCCCGTTCGCTAAGCGAGGCCTCTGTGTGCAAGTGAGAAGTTTTGCAGTTCGAAGCCAAGCTCTGTTCTGATGCATTTCACGGTCACCTCGCCTCGCCCTGCCCCAAGGCCAGCGGAAGTGTCCCTGCAAGCACCAGCCAGCTGGACCATGTGTGCCGGCACTGCAGGGCTGCACCGAGCTCTGAATTCCACTGGAAGCTGAAAAATCTTCCAAAGCTTTGCCGTTGAAGCATTGCAATTACCTCGAAACTTGGGTGCATTGTCCAAATGCTGTTGTATAAGGCAGGCAACAACTATCTTTGCACGCTGGTTTTTAGCATGAATTTATTCTTCTAGTGCTGTGGAATTTATAATGTATAAAACAAACTTTGTATGTAAGATTATAGGGCCACCCACAAGGGAAAACTGGGGAAAAAAATTTACTTTGTGCTAAAACTGCTATCCCCCGAACCGAAAACCAGCTATTTGTTTGCTAAATGGTTTTAAATGTGTTCTTTTATTATGGAAATAATTGAGTAAGAATGTAATAGTCACTGACACTGCTGCTAATTTATGAAGAGCAATTATTTGAGTTATGCATTGGTTAAGCTGTGGGCCAGAAGAGTATGTGTGTATCTGAAAGTTACTGTTCTGGTGTTAGCCATTAAAATATCTGGTTTATTCTGTCTCTTACGAAGAAAAACTGATCTCCTTTACACATGCCAGGACTGTTCTATAAACCAGCATCTACTGCTGACCTCATTTAACAGTTCTCCAGAGCAGTCACTGTAGGCATTCCAGAAAAGCAGGCCACCTAAAAATAACTATTTATTGAGGGGAGGAAAAAAATAAATTCTATGTGTGACCTTCAACAGCTGCAGATAAAAAAAAGCCTTTTTTGAGCAGCCTGAATGTTCTTAATTTCTGAGCAAAAAATTGTCGAGAGGAACTCCCTCTGACCAGTTCTCCTATGGAAAAAAACATGCCTGCAGCCAAAGCTAGATAGTAATAAATAATGTTGTAAAGCTAGAGAATATCCACATGCACAGAGGCCATCAACTGGAGGTGAGAAATTTTGGCAAAGTATTGCTCAGATCACTAAAACATTGGAGAGAGTTTATTGGTAGGCTGCTCTTTTATTAATTGCACTTTGGGAGCAGTATTGTAGCCCACCCCACCATCTCTCAAATGGCCAGACTGGCATGGATTCAAGGCTACAGGACACCCAGTATCTAATGAGTAACTGGACTTTCTGCCTATTTTGCACCTGTGTGCTGAGCCTATCTCTAAATGCTCTCACCTTTCCTTTCAACATCACAACCAAAGGTTGGACATACTGAGAACTAAGTGCTGTGAAAGGAGATTGAGAAGAACAGTAAGTTTATCTACAAACACTTCCATCCCCGGCTTGAGAAGGGAATGTAGCAGTGCTCTCCTCCATATTCTGAACTGATTTTTATTAATGTCTTGCAAATCCAATCAGTAAGCAAAAACATCTGTCAAAGCTCCTTCAGTGTGCCTGTTAACAGGATAAGCAGAGCCTGTGTAACATCAGCACACACTGCATGGGACACTTGAGACCTTGCTTTCTACTCAGTTGCAATCAGGTGTTGTTAAGCAATCCTGCAAATAAATACATGGGCACACTCCATGCTCTGGATAAGTACTTACTGTCTGAGGTCATCTATATGTTAAGGGCTGTCACTTGCACATACATGTTGTAAAAATACGATGATTGATAAAACAGGCCTTGGCTATGTTAGGAAGTGGTCTATAAAAACATCTCTGAAGGTACTGGGGACTTCCTGACAGACAACCAGACCTGCCTTCCATTCAAATCACTACCAAAACTTGCTTTTTGATGAGGTTCTGGGTAGTAACAGAAATTTCCTTACTGTATGAAATATAAGGAGAGGGAAAATTACATCCAGGCATAGATTTTGGCCAGGAGGGGGGCATTTTTGCCTTAGCTGTGAGCACTTGGAGCCTGCACGTCATGTTCAAATTACAGCTATGGGTCCCGAGAGGAAAAGATTCACAGCATTCACCTTGGCTTCCCCACAGAGGAAGGAGCACAGCCCATTGCCTCTGGTGGTTTTTGGAAATAGCCTTCACTAAACTTTGCTGCTTCTTTGCTTTCAGGAAAATTTTATAACATAGGAGACCAGAGGGGCCATGGAGAAGATCACTGCCAATTTGTAGATTCATTCTTAGATGGAAGGACAGGACAGCAAGAAGATCTCCCAGTCAAAGATGGTAATTCCTCACATCTCTGTAGCAAACCTTGGCAATTCCTTTGTTTGTGTGTTTCTTTTTCCTGCCAGTGGATTCAATGCCCGCTGCTGGGTGGGCGATGAAGGAGCTGTCAGCTTTGCAGGCAGAAGAGGGTCAAGAAGGTTTTGACAGTGAATGATGACTTACTAAGATGGTTATGACTTGGGCTCTGTTAGTCAGCAAGCAGCCTCTGTCCTGTTTAAAACAGCCCAACAAATCATTCACAGTTGGTATTAGATATTTAAACCCAATCACACATTTGAGTTTACAGAGAGGCATTAAGTGGTGTGTTCAAACTAGCAAGGTTGATTTAAAGCACAGTACATAACCAGTTGGGCATTAAATACCTTGTTTGGTACTAATGAGAAACTGAAAAGTTGTGGCTGGAAAATATAATTCATGCTGCAGTAATTCTGTGTGTACTGATTACAGCCGGGTGCCCAAAATTCCAGTCTGGTCTAAGTGGACATGGGACTGGATGTGCTAAACACAGCTGGGACCTGCCTGGCTATTTTTCACACATTGCTGAGACTGAAGTGTAAGAAAATTGTACTTCTGTCAGCAGAACTCCTGCGTTGCTGCTTGGCAGCAGTGCCAGGGTGAGGTGTTCTGTTCCTTGTGGGGTAAGAAGGCAGGCAGTGCTGGTACGTGCACGTGTGCTGGGCGTGTCATGGAACATTTTACTGAGGAAAACACCAAAACAGTTTTCAGTACAATATCAGCGTGTTGACCAAACCTTCCTGTGCTTCATTTATAAAACACCCCACACGAGTCCAGAAACACATCAAGGTAGGTGTGGGAGATGAATGTGAAGTTCCTAAGTCTTTCACAAGTTTTTCCGAAAAACAAAGTAGGGGAATGGTCTGAAGAGTGTTTGTTTATGTGTTTTGTGAGTTTCTTCTAAAGAGTTTTTTGCTTTTGCCTTCCCAGTCAGTGCTGCCCATTTGAAAAGATATTTTGTGTAACAGATGGTTGGAATCCAGTTTGACATTGCCAGGACAACAATTCTCAGTTGTACCAGATTCACATTTTTTTAAATATTTGATTATTTAAAAAATCTTTCACCTAACAACCCTGTTACCTCAGTGTAAAAGACACTTAAATTTTTTAGCAACTGGATTTGAGTGAATTCACGAGCTACACTCATTTATAGACCAAAACAAATAACAAAACAAGCAAACAAAAGGCCTCACCTTTTCGGTAGCTTGTATTTCTAGAAAATGATCCAAACAGAAGAAAGAACAGACCAACAGACAGATTCTTCTGGCTGCAGCAGGGTGATGTCTGAATTGACTACATGTGTGTGACATAAAGTGCTGTGAGGGAATCACAGCCAACACTCTCTGCAGAACAGTATTTTGCACGTGTGTGTCCACATGTCTGTGTGAACACACGCCTGCTCTAGACCACACATATACTCCCTGTAGTCAGGTTGGATGGAGCCCCAATTCCCCACTTTAATTTGTAACTTAATGTTAATTGTTCGAATGAGAAGCAAGTTGTCAAAGTTGTCAAAGACAACAGAGTGAAAGCAGGAGGACAATTTCTCATTTAAGGTTGGGGAGATGCTGAGCTTTTCCCAGTGGCTGAGTTTTACTAAGGTTCACTGCAGTATCAAGGCTGCGCAGTGGGGACTGTTTGTCACTGTGGCTTTGCAACACAGAGCAGCCTCCTGTTCTGAGACCCCCAGCATGGCCAGAGCGGGGACAGAGGGGGCACAGGCTGTGCCCAGCCCACACCACCCACGGGTGGGTGCTGGGATCTCGAGGGGAGGCTCTACCTCTGTGCCGCCACCCTAAGCACTTCTGCTTTAATTTGGATTGGATGGGCAAATTGCAGAGTACTAATGGATGTAGGGGCAGCAAACAGCCCTGCTTGTGGCAGATGGGCTAACGCTTGGTGACCAGCTCAGCCACTAACTGAACTGTTGGTTACAGATTTCTCAGAGAACCAAAGCATGGTTCTGTCCTGGGGGCTTCATGCAAACTCTGTTCTCTGTTCCAGGATTTTTCAGGGCAGTTCGTCAGGAACCTGTCAAATTTGGGAAGATAGGCGGGGAGACTCAGATTAACTACGTCCGCTGGTACGAGTGTGGCACATCGATACCTGGCAAGTGGTAGATGCTACGTGAAGTTGGTGCAAAGGCCCAGCCTGTGCCACCCCTGCCACTGCCCAGCGCAGGCTCCAGGAAGGCAACGCTTATGGTGTGCCCACACTTCAGTGTTGGCTGATGTGCGAGGCTCATACAAGTCTAATGCCAATACTGCATTAATTGTGTAATAGTGTAGGCTGCTTACTGTAGTTATCCAGTGTTACAAATTTGTTTTTAGAGTTAAAAAAAGCACAGGCTAGGGACATGTTGTAGGATAATGTATAGGGAAGCTGGCTCCCTATTCTTGAGGTATGGTTTATATGGTATTTTAAAAGATACAGTGTGTATATTATTTATCACAATGTTGTAATAAATGTTTAAGGCACAGATATGCCAGAGTTGGTTGTGGAATGCAATGTGCGTTAGTTTTTAAATATTCACTGGTCGTGTAACACAAGTGCCATAAGCTACCCATCCTAATCCATCTGTAACATCTCCCAGTCATAAATTATAGAAGAGATCCTATAATTTTTAATATCCTGCAGCCAGTAAACTTGAAGCACTTTCTCCTTACACATACGAACAGTTTATGCTCCTGCCGAAACGCTGAGGTAGGTTGCTATATGTGCAGCTTTAAATGATGAAGTTCAGTGGGGTTTTCTCCCATGTTTGTTTTCAAATGTTTCAGCACCAGCCAAAGCCATGTTCAGCCTGTCACAATGGAGTCAGAGCTGCTGCCCCTGAGCCTGGCGGTGGCTGGCAGGGGGTGGTGGTCTCTAATTGAACTGGACAGGTACATGGACTGACAAAACAAAGCTGGCCTCCACGGCTCGGATTTTTTATGAAAATGTAGTTTTCAGAGCCTGACACTTAATGGTTCAAAAACCAAACGTATGTACTGTGCAAGGGGACTTGGGAAGACAAAATGAAAGAGGAAAAAGAGTAACTGGTTATAACAGCATGATCAGGTTTATTTTATTTAAAAAGAAAAATTCTGGTTTAAAACATTTTTCATTTGGGACAAAGGGGAAATAGTGATAACTGAACTTTAAAACTGCTTTACAGTTATTTTGATTAAAACCTCTCCCAAAGCTACTTGTTGTACTGCTTGAACATTTATGAACTAAATAAAGAGATGTAGGTTTTTTTAAAAAGTGTTATTCATTATCTTACTAATGTATTGAAGAAATATGAACAGGAACACCCAGATATATATAGTAGTCATTTATGGAAAATACCTTATAAAGTACATTGCAGGTACACTGTACTCCTAATAAAGTATTTTTTAATCAAGTGGTCTTTCCAAGTGTTTTACATGAAAACGAGGCTTAGTTTCTGTGGTAAATACTGTTATTCAAGCCCCTGTTAAGCAGCATGATGAACACAGGATGTATTAGCTCTGGGGAGAGCAGAAATGGGAAGAGGTACAGCCACAGCTTACTGGGTAGCTGGGGGCACAGTGCTATTTAAGGATGCTGAAGGTAGGAATATTTTCACTCAACTTCCTAATTTTTCTTCAGGAGAGTTCAAGCAGCTTGCTCCAGTTAATTTTTTATTTCCTACTTAGTATTACATATTCCTAGAATCTGCAAAATGGAAACTATTAAGTGGGAGAATGTTTTACCCTCTGCTGTAATATGGGCTATTGAATTCATTATGGCCCTTGCTCTGCTTTTTCTTGGCTCAAAACTGAGTCACTAGGATTGCACTCCCAAGTTCTTCTGGGTGGCAAAGAACCTGTGGAAAGTTGGGGTTTTTTTAAGAGTTCTTTTTTAAAGATACACATTTGGTTTAAATTTTCAAGTAATAACTGAATTCTCCCCCACACCTTGTTAAAACAAAATTGATAAGAGGCTTTAAGATTTTATGGATTGGTTCATAACCATTTGGTAAAAGGGTCACTTGACAATTAGTAACAGCAGACAGCACAAAACCACCTCCTGCTGCGAAACCTCTGTGATAGCCACCTGCAGTCACAGCACTTCTCCATTTACACACTCAGAAATCTGCCTCTCTTCTACAAACCCCAGCACTGCTGTTCTTCACACCCAGCATACACACTAGTCTTAGCACAGTTGTCTTATTCAGTATTACCTAACTTCTAAAAATCAAGATCAGGCATTTAATAGATTCAGGGTTTTTATTAGTTTTTCCATGTGAACATTACAATTTATAATACATCATATCTAGTTTGACCTCCAGAATGAATCTAATTTAGTACATCATGGTATTAGTAAAAACAAGCCTGATAAGTGGGCTAAACTTCCAACTAGTATCTTCATATCCTTCAGACAAGGCAAGCTAGAATGTCAATCACTTTACAGACATTTAAGTAGTGTTTTCTGAAAACCACCCAGCCCCAAATTAACCTAGGAAGCGAATACAATTTAAAGCAGGAAAGATTTGGTCATTTCCCTCCCCCAGCAGAATTTAATTAACAGCTATAGTTTTGCCTCATTACAGTTTTGGAATCTCAATTAAAAATCCTGGAGTCTGTCGGGATGGAATCGCACGTGTCAGCCGCCGTCGTCGGGGCCGCTCCTTAGCGGTAGCCGGGCCCGGGCTGGGTGTAGCCCTGCGGCCCGAAGGGCGGACGGCTGCGGGCGTAGGGGTTGGGCNGCGGCCGGGGCCGGGGCAGCCGCCTGGCTGTAGGCCGGGAACTGCTGCGCTTGCTGCGACGGGGGCTGCTGCTGGCTGTAGCCTGCTGGAAAGGCAGAGAGCAACGTGAGGTGAGAGACACTGAAGAAGCGTGGGTGCCTGCAGAAAGACCTTTGGTTTTTAATGTTCACAGTGACAAACGCAAAACGATGCAGGAAGCACAGAAAAGGCAAACCAAGCGTGAACTGCGACTTTTCCTGCCTTTCACATAAGCGCTAGGCTGGGGTTTTGGTGCACACCGTGGCAACACAGCACACTGACAACAGTTACTATAAAACAGTTTTCCTGTGACTGACAAGAAATAAAGAAAAAAAAGACAAGTAGTCTTTTCCTTAATATCACACAAAAAATAAAGTGTTCATTGGCAAATGAGGCAAAATTCAACCCTTTTCCCAAATAAAACCTCCTAAATAAACTGTCATGAAAATACTCTCAGGGTTTAATATAAGTCATACCTCTGGTTAAATCATAAGTGTTTTCAGTTCTTTACCGTTAAATATGAAAAGGTTGCATAGAACAGAATAATTTTGCACAGAACTTCCATTTACACATGTCCCAAATTTGATTTTTCTGCATAAAACCAGCTTCCAAAGGGAATTTCTCTTCTCGAAAATTTTAAAATGGAACAAAGTCCTTTCATTAAGAAATAGCTACTTTTATCCATCATGAAACACACCTGCAGCTACTTGCAATGAAACCTCTCCAGTGACTGGAATCCTGTCAGCATTAAACACCAGACACACAAATTATTAAAAGTGCACAGCCCTAAACAGAAAGAGTAAGGGTAAGAATGCACTGGAGTAAACTCACCTTGAAACTGGCATCAGAATTTACTCATGAGACAAACCACTGAAGGGTCCGTTTTTACAACCACGTATAAATAGCCACTGATGCCTAGTAGATCTACAAGAGTGGGAAGGGATCCTGCTCTTGTGGAGACATGAGTTTGAAAGGAGACAATATTCATAGGAACTAAAGCAACACAAACAAAAAGATCCTATGACTCAACATCTTCAAAGGCTGCTGTCAATAGGTCCTCAAAAAAAACCCCATGTCTGAAGATTACGTTAATTGTGAAATAAGTAATGAGACACAGAGGTGCCCCAATAAGTTTTTGGAGCATTTCATTCATACTTGACTATGATGTTGACTGGAATGCAAAATTCACATTCTACTGCAGCTTTCACAGGAACATCAGTAAAATAATGGATTAGATGATGGTAGGATATGACTAGAAAGCAGACTGGAATTCCTTTGTTCCCCACTCAGTTTTTAAGCCTAGAGAGTCAGACAGACCCTTCTACTTCGAGCAGGCTTGTTATTTCTGAAATTAGACCTCAGCACATCTGTCACTGTATTCTAACTACAAATGTGTGGAGAGGGAAATCTGCAGAGAACAAGATACCATTTAGACACTCAAACCAAGCAGCTCTCACACAGTGCACAGGAACAAGGTCTGAAGCACAAACCTTTACGTCCAAGCATTCTAGGGTTCTTATCCAAGCTAAGCATGGGACTTCTCTGTGAGCTCTGCAAATCTTCTCATCTATATAAAAATTGATGCAATCCCACTGTGCACCAAGAAAAGGTCACACTGGCTCTGAGTCACTTAATGGGAGTCTTTTGTTTAGTTCAAGGAAGATTTTTTAAAATAAGCAATGATAAATGCTTTGTATCATTTTCTACAAGTATTAAGCAGAACACAATTTGTTACAGAATCTACTCTTACAGGTTCATCCCTAAACCTCATCTGGACTATCATTCCTAGCATATACTGTGCATTCCTAGATGCCAGCTACTTCTAAAAGAAGTAACTGAAAGTTCTGAAGTCAAGTTTGTGTATATATCAAAGCCAGCTTTTCATATTTCACTGCACATAAACCACTAGTGCACTAAAATATTCTTCTGCTAAAAGTCTATTGGCACCTTAAGGTAGCAGCAAAAACAAAAACTAAAAATAAACTATCACTTGAAAGTTTCTCTGGGATTTACAGTATTTGTAATAGCCAAGGATTTACTGAATGACGACTACCATGTTTACACCACTCGATTTTGTACATGGAAATCATTCTAGATGCAAGAAATAGGGGCCATCTTTGGGCACCTTTGATATTTTAAGGAAGCTCAATTGGGATGTTTAGTCACTTGCTAGAATCCTCTCGACTGCAGAAGATAATCCTGAAGGTGGCTCATCCTTCAGGTGATTTGTTCTGCCTGCCTTTCTAACAAGGCATTCTGCTGATTAGTAATGAAGTCTGCCTTTGGTCACAATCCAGCAGGACTGAGACAGCAGAGCTCTGACAGCGTACTAACAACGTAAACAGCTACAGTGTTGTCCTCCTGGCAATTTCTGAATTGTGCCACTTCCCATAGGATCACAGGCACCTGGGCAGCTCAGCACCCGGACCTGCTCCACAGGGTCAGGAACTGCAGCTGACAGGGTTGGGCACTGCAGGAGAGGTCCTACAGCTGAGCTGCTGTTGCAGAGCTGCTTACCTGGGTACTGCACGCCGTACTGCTGCTGGGGCTGAGCCTGCGGCTGCTGAGCAGGGTAACCAGGCTGCTGGTACTGCTGATACATCTGACCTAGGGATTAAAAATGCATTTCATTGAAGCCCAGTTCCCTGGTGCATTACAGCGAACAATACCCTGACACTTCAACATCACAGAAACAAACCCAGTGACACCAAAGCACAGATTTTAGTTTCTGAAACATGTTGTTCTGACTAAATAATGTTTATCTAAAGAGTTCTAATTTAGTATGTGAGACTTAGTGTTGCACATTTTCAGAGGCTGCCAGAAGCTATACACCTTAGTTAGCCCTACTCTGGTGGGTAACAGACCAGGAATCTTTAAACATCTTCATAACTGCTTTAGAACTTACACTGTAAATTAAAGTACTTCAAAAGTTAAACATGTCCTCAGATTGTCTGTTTAGATTAGATTTTTAAGACCAGTTCTGCAACCAAGTACTGTAAGCAGAGTGGTATATTATTTATGCTGACCGCATTTTCCACATAAGTCATCCATCTCTTAGTATCGCCAAGCTTTCTTAAGAGACCCAGAGGTATACACCCGAAGCAAAAATAAAACCATACATTCTTAAGCTTGGGTAGTCCAAGTCAATGCTTATTTTTCCTACATTCACCATTTTCAATTTCTTGGCCAGAAGAGGCAGAATATTTGTTTAGACAACCTGTGGGTCCTGTTGAGGCTTTATGCTTCTGCTGTTTTTCAATCTAGTAAGTCACAGTCAAAGAACAAAATCAATTATCTGCCAAAACTAAAGCTTAGCTGAACTGAAGCAGACATGGAAACTTTACTATTATGAAGTGTTACTGTACTATTACTCATTCTGCAAAGACCAGCAGACTGTATAAATGGACTGTAAACTCTATCTTCAGAGCTGCACCAAGACAAAAGGAACTTGACTCTACTCCAGGTCCTTCCAGACAGACCCCTGTCCACACTGATTTAAAGTAACTCCTTATTTCTTCTTTATCCGCATTATTTACAGCTGAAAGGAACAGTATTTTACATCCACACTAAGGTATTTTGAAAACTTTATATCGATGCAGTCATTTAAAATATTATTTGGTGTGCGATTATTGTGGGATCATGAGATGCTGAACACAAGGCTTGAAGAGAATTTAAGCCTGTTAGCTTGATATTTAAGAATTAGAAACTCAGAAAATGTATTTTCTCTTTCTTAAACTCATTTGACATGGGGAAGTTCTGAGAAAATAACCAGCAGGCTGCCTGTCTTCGGATGATTCCCTACAGGCTAACAGTGAGACCACACTGGCACCTGCTGGAAATCCCAGGTAAAGGAATAGCAAAGAAACAGCATGGAGTTTTACCAAAGGTTTCTGAGAAGGCTTGCTGTCTTCTGCAGGGCTGAGGCGTTATCAGTTCCTCAAGGAACAGATAGGTGTTCCAGTGCCATTCAAGAAAACATTCTTAATTCACAGCCAAGAATACAGGCAGGGATCCTATGGGTCCTCAGACACAGAGTCTTCTCTCTCCCTAGATTTTTATTCTGAAAACTAGATGAGCAACAGCATTGGTGTCTGGTTTTGTACTTAGCAGTGCTTATTGCTGTGAAGCAATTGCCAGCATTTACCATTGTTCCTGTGCACTGAAAAAGACTTTTAGTCTGATTCAGAATAAAAACCATTTGCATATATTTACACAACATTATTTTCCCTAGAAGATCATGAAGTGCTTATGGGAATGATATTTTACATGTATTTCAGCAAGGACTAAAAAAGCATCCACATCTGTACATAACTGATTCTTGTGTGTGTTCAGGACTGAATTTAGTGGTAGACAAGCACAGGCCACAAGAGACAGCACTGTGTTAGAACATCTTTGTTGGACTGATGTATTCAAATTAGTGAATACCGAAAACTTCTCAAGAGAGGCAGCCCTTTAGTACTATCAGCACACAGAAGTGAGGTGATTTGGTATTCATATGTAACAGCAACCGAATAACCAATCATAATCATCACAGCATTTATTGGTGGAGAATGCCATTAAAAATAATCCCTGATATACCAGAATGACTGACACATGACTGGCATCACCAGTTTACTTGCATCTCCAAAATACTGGGAAAGTGTGTGGAAGAAGCAGAGCTTGGGATGTTTTCGGTTTTTTAAGAAGTGAACTAATAATTTCAAACAAGTGTCAAAGCTAGTTTCTAATAGAACCTGCTCTTCACCAGCAGTGCCATTTATGTGAATTCATCCCGTTGAAAACCTAACAATCAAAACCTAGCCAAAGTTCTGGCTGGGTTATAGCTCTGTGGGGACAGCACAAGCCCCCAAATTACCACTGGACCGAGGTGCTATCAAACCTCAGTGAAGTATGGAAAATTACTCCATGTTTCAAAGGAAAGTCTTTGAACACTGTAGAAAAAAGCTGATAATTGCAACTACTTTACCCAGCTTTGGTAAGAGACTGCTGTTTACCATATGCATACAATGCACAGCAAAAGCAATCCTAATATTTCTAATGTACAAAGCCAAAAGTTACTTCTGGTCTCTTCCCAACCACTGAACCATGGAGTGAAGGGAATATAAACAATACTTAAAATATTGCCGTAGCAATAATAAAAACTACACAAAACTACAGATCAAATCCTTTATAATTATATTAGTGTTGCACTATACTTTCCTTGATCCAAGTTTAGAAAAATCACTACATCTACACTGATACATGAGCCTAGATAACTTCTTCCACAAGTAAGTTGAGTTTTACTGAAGCAAATACTTTTCCCCTTCCCTGGTGTTAGCAGCCATACAGGATTCCAAGGTAGTGTTGTTAGTGCTTTTAAGTGTTTCACTTCTTTGTTTCAGTTCTAGTTTAACAGCAACACTTAAAACTTCTTACCTTACTGTATTAGACTAAAGTATAAAAACTAAACTCATAAAATGCAATTTCAGTAGCTAAGAATATAGTTTCTGAACATTACATTTTCTGACTGCAACAGAGGAGCCTGGAGCCCTTTTCTGCAAAAGAAACTTTTATACATAAATGCCAGACCACTCTAAGCTACAAAGATGTCTCTTGCTATAACACTTAACTAACAGACAAAAAAAGGCTGAAAGCTGCAAAAGAAGCGCTTCGTAAGCTTCACTGCAAGCAACAGTATTCATACCTCTTTAAGTATTACACATAATAACCAGCTGTTCCAATACTCTGCTCGATCAAAATAATACTTATTCCCTTCTGGCTAGACAATCCAAGTGACTATGGATACTGTGACCAGCATCTCACACATGTCTGAGCATTACATCAGTAAAGCAACCATGAGGGGGCTCTCACTTGTCCCTACACCAGCACAGGAACAACTTGATATTATTCTTCATATAGAGGAAGAAGTAGCAAAGCAGGTTATTTCACAGACAGTTTAATCCAGAAGTGTGCAGGTCTGAAGGCTCAGTGCTTAGAAAATAGCAACAGAAAAAATGATGCCCAAATGTAGGAAACTTCAGAATAGTTTAATTTTGAGAAGTCAAATATCTTGTTAAAGGCCATAGAGCAAATAAATCTGAATACCAGAGTTAAGATCTTAAAGGACAGTCAGCTGAGGCTCTCAGGAGTTATGAGGAACTCCACACATTTAAGATGTCACAAGGTTTAACTCGACTAACATAGAGCCATACACAAAAAGGAAGCAATGAAATACTGGCTCCACTCTGTTAGATAGAAATGATGAGTAAACAACAGTTTTAATACGTAGTAGACAAGTCCACAAACTGTTAGTTGAGCAAAAGCTCAACATGAGCACATAGAGTATGACACGAGCACAGATGCAAGCAGAAAACAGTACCGTGAAAATTCTCTCATATTACACCACCTGCCCTGTCAAACAGAGCCGCTGCTCCACCTGCTGTTTCTGTACGGAACAGCATGGGCAGCAAGGACAAAAGCTGTTCTGCCTAGGGGCACACATCGATTTGCAGTTTGGTATCCACGTTGGGTCTGCTAATTGAAGGCAGAATCAGACACCATCCTTCACATCCTGGACGGTAGAGAAGCACGCTGCTTACCTTCCACCTGCCCCGTCTGTGGCTGCGTGCTGGGGTAGGGTGCCTGCTGTGCCTGAACCCCAGGCGGATGGGCTGCAGAAGAGGAGGAAGCGATGCTGTCTGGTGTTCCTGATCGCTCTTCTGCAGGGGCACTGGGTGGTCCTAGAGGAACAAGAACAAGTATGTGAAATAAAAACATTCTAATACAATGTTTTTAAGCTTTTTTGCACTTACACCTGTGTGTCACACCCAAGCTAAAACTAATGTATATTTGCATATCTAAAGTTTCATTTGAAAATATTGGGGAGGGGGATTTTCCACCTGTCTCTAGATCACTCAGATATCATTCTTTTGAGGAACCCGACCCATTTGTGAGATAAAACCCTTCATGACAGCATAATTTTTCAACAGCTTCAAGTGTTAACGTTGCACACACACACTGAAGAGTTGCCACCTCTGGACACCATGTGAACTTACCTGTTTTTTCTTATCTGACGGAAAGGTGAGAGGCTGCATGAACTATCCAAATGGATTAGCGTCTTACTGTGAACCACATGTACCAGGTCACAAAGTGTTTTACTGACAGTCAAATGGCATGTGAACAGAAAACCTCCAAAGAGGTGTTGAAATCACACTCCCAGAAAGGATATGGCAGGCTTCAGTCTAAAAGCAATTGTCTGCTCTGCTAATTCTGAAAATATTCCAGCTGATACCCAAAGACAGCATGGAAACAGGGAATTCAGATTTTCTCTACATTAGTAAGAAGTTCTGAAACACACATATGAACAAATATAATATACTACAATTTAATGCAAAATACTTTGTTAGAAACGAGGGAGCTTAAACCTGGATGTTTCCAACTGTATGAATGCTATGAGACACTACTTTCAAATACACACTTAAAGTTAAGCACAAGTATTAGAACTGCTGCCAATTCATTTGCAATTTTAAGAACGCTATATTTACACAATATAAATATGCATCCAACAAGCCCCTAATTGTGTCTTCATGTTAACTCTATTCAGGGAAAGTAAATTAAATCTACCTACTTCTTGATTTGCAATTATATATATAACTGCAGGATTACACCTTAGAAATGGGATTTCTTATACCCTGCTCAAATGGTCCTCTGTGGAGTTCTTTTTATGTTCAAAGAATGGTCAAGTCAGTTCACTCTCTCAGAAGAATTATGGAGATACAAATATTGAAGTATTACTGATCAAAACCACTCATTCAAAAATTAGCTCAAATTTTCTGCCAGTTGTGCTTCACTTGCTATTGCTTACTTGTTCAGATAGCCCACTGCAAGTTTTGAAGTACCATCAAACCTTCTTCTGGCTTGTGAAAGAACCATGCTGTGACAATACCCAAAATGGAGGAAGAGATCCTGACAACAGACCTGGCCCACAGACTGTACCTCCCATTGAAGTCAACCACTGTCTGTGGGTACAACTTTGGTTCCTGCACAGTCACAATCACACAGTGCAGATCTATTCCTTTATTCCACACTTTTGCCACAGCAGCCATACTGGAGAAATAAGCTCCAGTTGCTACTGGTTTGCTCATCTGTATCATTATTTCACTCATGATATAAAACTCACTTGCTCTGGAGCTGAGAGTACACAGCAAATCCTGTTAGCTAACAGCAGTTTCATTTTCATGTTTCAATGCACCATTAAACCTTGCCAGGTTCTGTGCAAAAACCCTTCTCTGTGTTCTGCACTGCACTCCTTATCACATTCAACATTGCTTTTCTACCTTCAGTTATCCTGTCTCAAGCTGACCACATTCAGTTTAGTATAATCAGTTTTCATATGCTTAGCATGCTATTAGTAGGGCCAACAGTCCTCCAGCTCTTCAAAAATAAATATAATTCAGACCAGTATGTTATTCCTTTCTGTTAACAGTAAAAAAGTACAAAGTTTTCTAACATGAAACAGAGAAAAGGTGGGGTCATACAACACATCCTGACTGACCCAAACAGCAGAAGCACAAGCCAAGACCATGAACTGCAAGATCAAACCCTAAAGCAGAGCAGTGGGTCCTTCTATCACTGGCAGGTAACAATTAAGTTAGTCTACACAATAGCTTTAAATAATTCAAATTTTTAAAAAATTAAGCCATTTTCTACTCCAAGCTAAAACACAATGCTAAAATCAACAGCAACATTGCAACATTTCATATGCAAAAATTAGCACACACCTTAATATGCCAAGTTTTAGAATTCTGAAAAGAAATAGTGAACACAGAACATAGCTTAATACATGCAAAATACAATTGCTTTGTTACAAACCAACACTGGAGTCATTGATTATGAACAGGTTTAGCTTTCCCTTTCACCAGCCACATCCTTACCTGACACCTGATCATCTGTCAAGCCAAAGGCTGACATGACATTCTTGCTGATTTCATCCTGGTTCTTTAGCGGATCGAATGCAGACATGCTCGCTGCTATAACTTGAGTGGATGGCTTAACATTAGCGTCAGCAGCAGCAGGCTTTTCGTCCCTACCATCTACAGCATCTACAAAGCAAAACGCCCAGTTACCAGCTCTCCAGAACTGAAACACCAGCACACACACACATTGCACTACAGCAACCTTAACAGCACGCAGTTGGGGGGCTCTATACACTTAACTGTGCATATTAGGATAACAGTGAAGAATCCCTGATGTATCTGAAACTGGGATGGATCACAAAGCTTAGGTTTCTTTCACAGTTACTTAAAGATACTAACACTAAGTATTAATATCACCTATCACGTGTTCTGAAATTCAAAAGCACAAAGCTCCTGCTTCAAACAAATGAATTTCCTACAAAGAATTCAAAATTAGGAAAACATACAGGATAATTCCAACTTATTATAGTGTTTTATCAACTGCAGTTTCTGGTTTGTACTCTACCTTTCTCCACTGATTTTTCCTAAGCTGACAGGTGAAGCTGAGATCTTTGCAACTACACATGTAACTGAATTGCTCAGAAATGCATTACCTAATAGTGCTACATTTTCTGTTAAAGACAAACAAGTACAGATAGATACAGACTGGCTAGTTTTGTTGACACTCTTAGATCATCACTCTAACCCCCTTCCAAAACATTTGTAAGAAGAATCCATGGTATTCCACTGAAATTAGTAATTGCATATTTTGTAGGAACAGGGCTGGAAATTTTTTAAGTAACAAAAGCAGTAAAATTTCAAAGTGCAAATACAAAAGCAACATTTCCTAAAAGGCAGGCTGATGTTCTTGGTTCATCTCTTTACTCAGAGCACTGTACTTCATGACTTTGTGTCATTATTTTCTGTGTCCAGCTTACCCAAACTCTGTAGTTAAGCACACAGAGATACAACGTTTACAGAACAACTGCCCTAGGCTAGGAGATCAATACCTCGAAACTGCAAGAATAGGACTTTCTTTCCCATTTTGCCCTCCCCCAAAAATTCTTTCCCACCCCTACCTGCACCCTTGTGCTGCTTACCCTGAGACAGCTCTGATGCTGGTCTGAGCTCAAAATGTGTGGATTCAATTTCCTAACCTGGCAAAGAAAGTGGATATAATTTTTGCTGAATTCACTTCTTACTGTTTTAGTGAATCAAACTTGCTTAGCAACACAAGATAAGCACCAGAGCTAGCCCAAAGTAAGCAGAGAGACTACTCAACTGCGAGCAAGAACTCTTCAGCAACAACAAACTATTAATTGTGCTAAAAGCCCTTTCAAGACATTGCTGGGGTTCACGGGTGTTAGTTACAGTGTTTTCATACATTGCAACAAAACCTTGGATTCTGAAATTTCATTCCTAAGTTAGTTCAGTGCTTTTACTCCAGATACCTTGAACAAAATTTCTGTCCCTGAAAAAACTAAAGTATTAAAAATTAAGTTTCAGGCCATCAGGCAACAATTAAGAATGATCCACGTTTCACTTTGTTAAACAGCACACCACTCTGCAAATCAAAGCAAAAAACTCTTTGCCAGGCTGCCTACCACTCTCAGGCAGATTAGTGGAAAGCCCTGGTTCCGCTGGTGGTTCTAAACAGTCCAGTAAACGATTGACTTTATTGCGAAGTTCTATCAGCTCTCGGCGCAGGTACTTCACCTGGTTAGATTCTAGGGGTCTTGGTTGTCCATTCACTGCAAAACAGCAATTAGATAAACTTAAGCCTGTAGTTAACATCCAGTTCTATCATCTGGTTTAAGATGACAAAAAAAATTTCAAACTCTCACTTGCTTGTAGCATCATCATCCTTTGTGGAGTTTAAAGTGACAAAGTTTAGCCCACACAGACTGAACTCATTCTAGAGCTTACTGTTCCTTTAATAGAATCTCAGCTCAGCAAAAGCTACAGAACCAAAGCAAAACCCACAGTAAGTGTCTGCGTTGTTCACTCATTCCCATGAATATACCCTGAACGATAGCTCTGGAAAGTTGTCCCTTTAGAACTATGGCAGCACACATGACACTGCTGCACTTCATGAATAAGGTCAGTGTCCAAGGTAAAGGCAGGTGCTATTCCTTGGAACTACATGCTAAGTTACCTACAGCAGCTTGAAAATACAGAACTTTTACACAAAGGCTAAAGGATAAATGTTAACATCTATTTAGTTCCAAGCAACTACCACTAGTTTGGAGCAGTGTACCAGTAACATTGCGAGATAAACATCAGCTTCAAATTCTCATGCACCTGTGAAGAAAACCCCACAAGTGCTACAGAGTGGAAGATAACAGAAAAGAACACTAAAGAAGAAAGAACCACTGATCACATATATATGTACATATGCCATATACTTTGAGCAAGCTTATAAAAAGGAGTCATTTCAGTTCCTATTAAGTTCAGAAGTCTCATGAAAAACATCAAGAGAAAACAGGTATCATGTATTAATTCAGCAGTTCTAACTTACTGATTGCATTTTCTTCACCTTCTGAGGTGACAAAGTTTTTTGTACCTTCCAGTGAAGCCCACTGCCTAAATTTTAATATATATTATTTAAAAGAAGTAAAAAAATAGTCTTCTATACTTACCAAACAATGTCAGCTTAAGTATCCTACTGCATTGAATTGCAAAGGAGAGATCTGAGCTATCAAAAATTGTTATAAGATCTCCATCTGAAAAGAACAAGAAAAAGCTACATTAAAATCATAGACTATGACTACCGAACTTCACATTACGACAGAAATATTCCTTCACTACTCAAAAATAACTTTCTCTATTTGATTGTGGGGTCACTAGAAAAAATGTTTATTATTTTAGTGCAAGAATCAGTGTGCAGAGAAACCATGCACAGAATGTAAGACAGAAGCATGACTAGCCCCAAAAGGAAGTCTTCTGACATTAGCCCTTTGATGTTCCATGTAACTTCTCATTCTTTTATGCTTACATACAGGATGAAATATTAGAGCTAAGAGTTTGCAAAGTCCAACACCAGGAAGAATGATGCTACCAATTAAAAGTGAAATGCCTCTTCCAAGTGGCTCCCAAACCGTGCTGTTCATGAACAGACAGGAGTCAGATAAATGGCACAAGCCAAACCCAACTCAGTGTTTAAAAACCAAAACACAGATGCTGACAAGGGAAAATTTTGCATGTCTAAAACACTCCCTCAGGTTATATTCAGAACACATGAGTTGCAAGACTATTACCATTCCCTTGCTGAAAACCAAAGTTCATATGTAGAAGTGAATAGTAAAGATATTATCAGCTTTAACACACAAATAAGTAAAAAAACATGAAGATGCCAAAGTAGTCAGAAGAAAACTTTTGTCTCAAACAGGAATTTGACATAAAGTCGCATATCTTAGGTATGGATTTCTCCCATGTCACATGTCAGAGGATCCTAATGAATTTGCACCATCAGCCACAGGAACTATATTAGAACTGGATGGGATCATTTATTCTTAAGATACAAAGGGCTACATACAAAGCACTGATCACCTTTAATTGTATTAATCCTCAAAAGAGATACCAAGCTCCCATTAAGTCTGGTCTTTCATGATACTTGAGTCAAGAAAAGCTACATTAACATCTTTGCTTACCCAACAAAATCGCAACTAAAACAAGACTATTGTCTTTGGCAGGACAGATTTTCTGGTATTTAACATATTCATCATTCATAAATGAACCCAGGCTACGCAGTGCAAAGGTAAGAGTGGGAGAACATTATCAGGAAAACGTCTACTGACACAAGGGATAGCAGGAACACTTCCAGCCAGAGCGGTTTGATGATTGGGACCCGAGGTGAAACACCATCTAGTGAAGTTTCACCTTGAACAGCAACAGTGTTGAGCACATGACACACAGCTTGGAACAAAGCCAACTCCAGGTTGTCCAGGTCCCTCCAAAAACACTGTAGCAAGGGGGCTCTCCAGACAGACACAGGAACATGTTTTCCATTACAGATTACTGACTAAAAATTTTGATGGTATATAAATTCCTTATACATTGGTAAGAACGGCAAACAAACTGTATATAAGTTCTGGTTTAAATTTTCAAATAAATTAATACTTCAGTGTGAATAGTCATGAAACATGTGATACCAAGACAAAAGCAGCTCAGAATTTGAAGAACTACATATTCTCATTCTGTCATACCCAACTACAAGTAACATCTCTGCAATGGAAGGTTTCTTAAGTGTAGTACTATTAATAATACCTCACAGTCCCTGTCAGTCTTCAAAGAAGGTGTTTTCTAACAAAATAAAATTACAAATACTAATAAAGTGATGGCATAAAAAATAATTTTTAAGTTTTCCTGAAAGAAATACTGTTGCCTCCAAAGATTTTTTAATGTCCTGTTTTCACTTTCACAATCTAAAAAGGCATCTGCTGATAGCAGTATCTGTCATGGATTCTCTGACTAGAGACTGGAAAGTCTCCAGAAACAAGGGCTCCAAACCCCACCAGGCAGCCTGCTCCATTGACACACTGCCCTCCTCACCAAAACTCACGCTCAGCCTCTCAAACTGCAATTTCTGACTGCTGCCATCCGGTGCTACTGCAAATGGGTCACATTCAATGGTCTTTGCAACTCCCATTCTACTGGAAGCTGCTCTGAGCTCTGCCCTCAGCCCCCTCTTCACCACCGTGAACAAGCCCACCTCCCTCCTATGCTCCCTGAAGGCCACCAGCACAAAGCCCCTCCCTGTCCTCACCACACCCTGCTGGACCCTCCGCAGCTTTTCCAAGTCTTTTTGTCCTGGAGAGCACACATTAAAAGTGAACACAGACATGCAGCCTCCCCGGTGCCACCTCACCAGTGCGAGGAAGGTGAGAATCAGTGTCCCTGTTTGCCATTATGATCCATAGACAATCAAACTTTATCAAAGTTAAACAGATTTATTTTTTTTTTGGCAGTAAAGGGGGATGGGATGAGGTGTGTGTTCCCTCCAACTCAAAACACTTTCTCCAGCTTTTCAGTAACCTTTCCTAAATGCTGATACCAAAATCCACTGGTGTCTTAATACAAAGTCCTTCTATTCTTTATTATTCTGGTAACACAATAAGTGATATAATTTCTCTTAGCAATCCAGAACATTGGCAAACCCTCCTTTGATGCTCTTCTGTCATACCAGTCAACACACAGAATCACTGTCTGAACAAAGATACATGTTCTAAACAGTCTATCCTGCACAGTGAAATGAAAATGCACATCAATACACATGGCTTATACAGATTTATGTCACCCAAAAGAACTGGGATCATTCCATCTCAATTCTCCCTCACGTATTTTAACCTTTAGGTTGAAGGCATTTTCAAATAATGAATAAATTTTCTATTTTAAATTGTTAGTAGGAAAGAAAAGGCCAAGAAGCACCAAGTACAGAATCTTGTCAGATGCATAGTCAGTTCTATGATTCGTATTGACTGCCATCAAGTTATTGCCCAAGTAGAGTATATGCCAGGATTCATAAGGTATATGTCAAGCTATAGAAATATCTGACAATTTAAGTATATTAAATTTAACAAAAAACCTTCATCTTAAGAAATGTCAACGAAGCTTAATTCCTGTCACCATGACACAGATAGAATTGCACAGTGTTATTTTCTGTTGGAAAATAGAACACTTTCCTTTATTTTCTCTACTAATCTTGTTATTTTAAGAACTTACCTTTTACAAGGGACACAGCTTTCCCTCTGCAATTTCCCATGTATCACATTCTCTGCTATGCCAATTATACTTTTTTTATCTTTCTATAAACTTGTGACTCTCTTAACTAACCACTGGACTGCAAGGTATTTTAGCATTAATGCTGCATCACCATGATGCATTTCAATTTTCATGACATTAGAAATCTGCCTCATTCCTTCACCCTACCAGCTGTTGCATCTATTAAGCTCCATTATCTACTAGATTTATCTACCCTTATAATTGTCATTTAGTCACTATTTGAAAAAAAAAAAACAAAACAAACCCCCCAAAACAAACAAAAAACCACACTACATCAAAATGTAGTTTTCCTTCACTCTGATAAATTTCCCAAAGGCTGAGAGATTACTGACTAGCACAGCAGCTTGAATACATGCAGTATGAGTAAACAATCCATTATTCGCTCTGACACAGAGACACCAACTTCTATTATAAGGTAATGAAGAACAAGAGCAAAAAGGCCAATCTCACATTACACCCTCTGTTTTAAATTCAAGCATAACTTAAAGTAAAGTCCCTGTTACTGGCTTTTAGCATATGCAACTCAGTAACATGGTATGCTTAAGATGCAATTTTACTCTTTGATTCATACAAATTCACCTCTGACATTCCTCGTTTGTTTGAGGTCGGGGTTTTTTTTGCTGACATTGGATTTTACATGTTCAAGAACATTAAATAGGACATGAAAATTGTTTCCTATCTAGCAGACCCATTTCCTTAGCTCAGGAGTTTGAAATACACCAGTGTGAATATAGAACTTGACTTCACAAAGCAGTATTCAACCTGATACTTCTTTTCTCTGGTAATTAATAAAAGCATCACATAACCTAAATACAATGTAGGAATATGGAGGGGTAGATGAAGCATTCCTTGAATGGTCAAAGACTGTGCACATGAATTTGGAGAAGACACAGATGGAGGTTGTGAAAGTAGTGGACATTGTTAGACCCATTTAAGATACCTCCTTGTAACAGATCCAGACTAGCATTCCTGCAGGTCTGCAGTGATAAAAAACAAAATAGGAACAGCTAAAATATATATACTCCAATGCATCTAATGACTGAAATAGATTTAAAGAAGAATTTTAGCTTAGTAAAAATGAAGTTAAGGATATCACAGCTCTCCTATGACAAGAAAACTGAAGCCTTGTTAACCTTTTCCTTAATCACTTGCAATCACTACCTCTGATATTAACGTTTATTTGTTTTTAGTAGTGATGATCTAGGACAACATACTAAAATCACAGTGGAATAGGAGTACATTCTGTGTGGTGGGTGAACCCTGGCTGGATGCCAGGTACCCACCAAGGCCACTCTATCACTCCCCTGCACAAGCAGACAGAGAACATACAGTAAAAGGACAAGATATGAGATAAGGGCTGGCAGAGGTAACAAATTGACTACTGTCATGGGCAAAAGAGACTCCAACTTGGGGAAATTAACTGAATGTATTCCCAGTCAAAATCAGAGCAGGCTAATGAAAGATAAAACAATCATAAAATCACCTTTCAAGCCCTCCTTCCTCTCCAGGCTCTATCTCTTCCTCCCGCAGTGGTGCAGGGGCACACAGAATGAAGGTTATGGTTTCTACAACTGCTTAGGTACAGGAGTCTCTCCACTGCTGCAGCCTGGGGTCCCTCCCACAGGAGAGTCCTCCATGAACTTCTCCAATGTGAATGCATCCCATGGGCAACAGCTCTTCAGGAGCTGCTCCAACATGGGTCACTTTTCCATAAGGTGCAGTCCTTCAAGAACAGCGTGCTCCACTATGAGTCCCACACAGAGTCCCAAGTCCTACCAGGAAACCTGCTTGAGCAGAGGCTCCTTTCTCCATAGGTCTGCAGGTCCCTGCCAGGAGCCTGTTCCAGCACAGACCTCCTATGGGGTCACAGCCTCTTCTCAGGCATCCACCTGCTCCGATGTGAGGCTCCTCCACAGGCTGCAGGTGGATGTCTGCACTTCCACTGATCTCCATGGACGGTGGGGGCATATACTGCCTTAGCATGGGCTGCACCATGGGCTGCAGGGAAATGTCTGTTCTGGTGCCTGGAGCACCTCCTTCCCCTCCTTCTCCACTGACCTTGGTGGCTGCAGAGCTGTTCCTCTCACATATCCTTGCTCCTCTCTTCTCTGGCCACAAGTATATCTGTGCTGTAACCTTTTTTCCTCTTTAACTATGTTACCACAGAGGCATTACCACCATTTCTGACTGATTCAGCCTTGGCCAGCAGTGTGTCTGTCCTGGAGCTGCCTGGCTTTGGCTTCCCCTGTAGCCCCCCCGCTACCAAAATCCGGCCACACAAACCCAATACAATTCTGAGACAAAGAAATCTAAAAGTAAAAGCAGGAAGTCTCTAGACTGTGAAAGACAACCAAAGAATTAAACTGTAATTACTGTCTCCATCATACAACATTATCTTATTTTGAATAAAACAGAGAGAGTAATACACACTAAAAACCCCAGAGGAATATACTTAAAAGAGCAGGTAAGAATGCAAAAAAACCCCAAAGTAACTAGAACCTTTAACCTAAAGAAAAAGCACCCAATCTCCTTTCACCTTTCTCATTCCAGAAAGACAAAAAAAATTGATGAGGGAAAATGAAACCACAAACCCACTGAGCTCCCTCCCACTAGATCAAGACCCAAAAGTAGACCTACACTGCTTATCAATTTTGATAAGCAACATCTCAAAAGCTTCATGAACCTAAAAAAATTGACTCGGGGTCATCCAAAGTGAACTTTTATTGCTCAGACATAAGAGCAAAAGTTATTTGACATTTTAGGTACCACAGAGAGCAACAAAGTTTCCTAGGCCTATTAAGAAAAATGACTGCTTCAGTAAAGTAGCACTTTCTACTGTGTAATAGCCTAATTATCAGAGTCTTTCAGAGACTTTGGATTTTATCACTTCATTCCAAGTTTCATTTTATGAACACCATCCCTCTGTCCCAGATTAAGTAACTTATCTATGCCCCATTGACATTCAAAGAGGAAAAACCCTCCAATCACAACTTTGTCTCAATGCATCTCAAATAGGGTTCTCTTTATTCTGTGGAAGTCCTTAAGGTTATGCTTGTTTTAACACTAATGATCAGTATTTTCTTTGGGATAACCAATGTGCAACAAATTCAAATGGTCCTACAGAGGAAAGATAACTTAATACACATTTCAAGTTAAAATTATTATTGTCATCTTTACTGATGAAGAAAAAGATCAAGAATTAGTACCACATAAATCAAAAAGAGCTTGTGTTAGGTCATACATGTTTGTTCTCTTTTCACCTTCAAACCCACTGAAAACTCAAAAAAATGGTTAAATGAATGAACAAAAGAGAAACCTGCAATCAGTGTCCTGCAATAGCAAAAAAATGCACTTTCAGAGAGAAAAAATGGAGGAAATATTCCAGAAAAAAATTGAGGAAATGCTGTTAAGAGAACATAACAAGAAATACAGCTTCTATTGTGTGATTAAAAATATTTCACAAGAAATCACTTGCATTTGCCCATGACACTGGACAACTCTGAAAGGTGAATTTCAAAGTTTCTATCCACAGATAAGTCATATCAGAGCAACAGTAGTCAATTACACCTCAACAGCAGTAATTAAACCTTACCTTCATCTTTGTATTTTATTGTGACTTCATCATTGCTCAGAAGTTTTCCTCTAAAAACTCTTTGCATCATTAGCACCAATTCATCATAAGTGATATCTTCATTATGAATAGGGATCCTCCTAATATCTTCCCCAAGCTGAGCTTTGATGATCAGCTTCCCACTTAAGTCCAGCTGCCCATTCATGGTGGATTCCTTACAGCCTGCAGACCTGTTAGCAGAAAAACATTAAAAACATCTCAGAAAATGGAAATGTTAGTTATTTTAATATTTAATGTCAGTTGTTTTAATCTATCTGATGACAGTTCTGAAGCTTTACATTATCACTTTATTCGATTACTTTTACATGCCCCCAATTATGAAAAACAACAAATGGCTTTTTTTTTAATTTAAGAAATGACTGCCAGAACAAATATCTTATGTCAAAGATTATAGGCCATAAGGTGGCTTCACTAAGGCGATCAAGTGGAATCCTGTATTATTTCTTGAACAAAGAAGTGCAGAGCTAAACACCCATTATCACATGGATCATCAGAACTCACTGAGGGTTCTTCTCCAGAAAGGAAGATACACAATGTCTTGATTTTTAAAAATTTTCATTCAGGTATTTTAACCAAGATTTTAGACTTTTAAAAGTGGCTCAATAGACAACACATTAGCTACTCATTGGGCTCAACACATGGTCAGAACAATCTGTTACTCTCAGCATTTTAAGAAGTGAGCAACTGCTCCAACTTAATAGGGAGTGCAACAAAGCCATTGTGTGTCCTAGCAGCACACAACGGATACTTCTGTTATACCTTTGACACTTTATATAAGAAAATTTTAAAATTACCACTTTGTATGAAGCATCTCTCATTTAACGGCTTTACAGTTAAAAATATGAAACTACAGTGAAGTTACTCAAAAGAGGAATGAGAGGGGGAAAAAAACCCCACAAACAAGAGATCCAGGTAGTTAGTCAAATGTGCCCTCCTATTTTCATTGCTCTGGACAGGGCCAAAACAATAGATCTGGAATGAGGAGCAACTAAAGAAGCAGTTTTATCTTAACAATTGAAGTACAATTACTGAAGATCTTAAAACACAGGCAAGCCCATATCCAAATCAACATTTCTGAAGCCACATGCAGGCAAGTATGTTGTTCATTCTCTTGTGCAAGAACTCCTCTCAGAGATATGCAGTTTTTTCTGCCTTACCTTTAAGGATGTTGTAACACAGTACCTTATCAGAAAAATGAATTTTTCTATAGTCAGTCTATTTTTAAAGTACTGCACTGAAAATTAATTCTCTCCTACCAGAAATAAGATATTCAGCTAAAGCCTTTAATACTTTCCTTGATGCATCTGTATAAATTAAAATCTACTGTTTTGGTGACAATATATTGCATTAAAAAGATGCAGTATGATGCTATCTTTAGATTGCAATTAGATTTCTGGTGGGGTTGGTAATTAACTTAACCTAAAGCAAAGATTTCAGGCAAATCTCTTTGTTTAGCCCAAAAAGATACAAGCAATTATTGAACAAAACTCACTCTCCTCATCACACATAAGAGGAGGTAGGTGGATACAGTCTAATTGCAGGGAAAAAGAGACCTGCAATTAACACAGCCACGTTGCTGCTGAGGCACTGTGATGAAACAGTGAAGTTTACAGTATTGTTAATGCTCACTACTGCATTATTCAGGTTTTGCAACATAGGAGTCTTGACTGCAGGCACATCAACCCATTCTAATTAACTTTAAATTACATTAAAAGCATAGGGTTTTGCACAAGTTGGTTGGTTGTTGGGATTTTTTAAATTTAAGCATTAAAAAATAAAACAGTATCTACCCACAGGTTTCATCTGCTTTCCATTTCCAAAAATATATGTTTATCATTACCTTGTCTGTCTTAGTGATGCTGGATTATTGGACAGTCTTCCCGCCTCACTTCAGGACTGAGGATAAGCCGCCATGCACTATCAGTGCCAGAGAACAATAAGCTGCATCAGAAAAGAAACATATTTACAGTCACACTTCCCTAGGATGACACAATTCACATCGATCTTTCACTTTAGAACATTTTAGTGAATATATCCAATTAAAAAAGCCCTTGCCTTATCCATAAAGTAACAATCAGATTTACACTTTTGAGTATTGTAGAATTTGCATTCACCTAAACGAGATTTTGACTTTAAATTTCATAATAGAAGATTATTTTTTCTAAAGGATTCCTAACAGTAATGTATTCCTTTCCAGGACAGTCTCCAAGAGATGATTTAGCATACAGAACAGTCCAGCAGGGAACATATTCGGCTCCTCCCTTTGACCCCATGGGTGTACCCTACTGGTAACTCTTCTCTCTCACACACACAGCCAATTTCAAACACCCATAATCTGATTCTTAGATGACTCACTGCTAACCAGAGAATAAAACTAGGATCCCCTTACCCACATAAAGCTGGGCTTCCCAGCTCTCCTCTTCCAACTGACCTGGAAGTAAACTGGAACACACAAGAAGAAGGCAGAGGAAAAGCAAACCCCAGAGAAGACACAAAGCCACTCTCTGGTTCTCAAAGGCTGGCAGCTGCTCCCCTCATCCTGGGTATGAAATGCTCCCCTTTAAAAGGGGTTGTGCCTGCTCCTGACAACGAGAGGGTGATACTGTTGTGACATACTAAGCAGGTGAACAGGAAGAGACTGCTTTTCCAATGCCTCACTCATGTTTTATGAAGTGAGTAAAGCATGAAGATAGTGCCCCGTTCACCCCAGACCTGCCACAGCTCCGGGTAAGTTCACTGCACTGGACAAATGCAGGATACAGATAATGCATCTAAGAGTGGTTTAACCAAACATTTCATTTAGCTACCCCCTCATGTTGTTTAAACATTGGAGCTGAGCACTGGTTTTGCTTCTTCAGCATTACAATATATGCCACTGCTAACAATAAAAACTGAACCTCATCTCTGAGTTCTAAACATACACATTTTGGGGGACACAGCTGACCTCCTGTGGCATTTTAACTTGAACATATCATTCATATCTTCATGCTAGGAAAGGAGCCACTGTAATGCCTTATTTACCAGCATTACCCACAGAAACCTGCTGTCTATCAATGACTATGAAAAGCAGGAAATATTTAAATGCACCTTTTTTTTGGTCCAGCTGTTCTCCATTCTGCTTGAAGGTGTCCAGATTTAAATACACAGATTCTAAACACTGCAGCTGTTTTCAACTGTTTCAGGAAACTACGTGAAATGTTCAAATTACTGAATTATACAGCATTAAAGCTTTTTCCCCTCACTGTGACACAGCTGAATGGGTGACTCCATTGAGAGAGTTTTTCAGAGAACACATCCAGAATGCACACTAATGAGCTTTTTAACAGAATCAGTGTGTGTCTTCTTTCCTGGGGTGGAAGGGAATCAACCAACCTAAAAACATTTATGTCTCCATGTTTCAGATTAAAGAATGCTTCCCATAAGAATCACACTGACATCTTCCTGGTGTACCGCATGCATTTAGCGGGTAGAGACTTCTCCTCCCCTCCCAGCTCACTTTCTATTCTCATCATGCACTAATCTAGGTGGTGCATGTGGACAGGAACTGCCCAATCTAGGCCAGTCACTTCAAGACCCCCTCTAAATCCAGCATCTCATCACTACCTTATATTTCGCTACCATTTTTGCACAGCAGCAGAGAAAAACAACCTTGCCTAGGCACGAGAAGGAGAGGCACTCCTGCTTCAGTTTTTCCTGTCAAAACAGGGTTAAGGATCAGGGTGAAGCCGACAGAAACACGGACACGCAGGACTGCCTCCCAAACACCACTCGAGAGAGAGGCATGAGTTTTCCCAAGACAGGAGGGGGTGGTGAAGCGAGGGAGCAGAAAGGAGAAGAGCTCTTTTCGGTTTTCTCCAGTTCCCATACAGGCAGGCCCGGCCGAAAGGGGAACAGAAGTCAGAGCCATTCCCAGCCCGGCAGTGAGGAGCCGGCAGCTCCTGTGGCTCCCCAAGGAAAGCGGCTGGGTGACCCAGGGAACACCCGGCCGTGCGGAGGGAGGGAGCCCGGGATCTCCCGCTCCGCCGGGCCCAGGAGGCCGCGGGGCGCTTCCCGCCTCCCTCAGCCGCGGCCGGGAGGACGCGAGGGGTCTCCCGGCCCCTCCGGCAGGGACCGCGTCGCCC
>VZTN01005277.1:5236-60390 GCA_013400515.1 Erpornis zantholeuca | reverse complement strand
CGAGCCCCCGCCCCCTCCCAGCCGGCATGGCGGCGCCCTCGCTCCTCGCCGTGCCACCTCAGCGCTGGCCCAGCGGTGCCGCGCTCTGACACAGGATTTCTTTCGAAATACCAGCATTGGCCTTCGTAGGCTGAGGGCGCTCAGAGAAGAAAGGGGCCGTACAATTCCCCTGTACTTGTTAGGCACCGCCAACCACACGCAGGAGCCATTCATCCTTGAATAGTCGCATACAGGCATTCATTACCATCGTACACTCACGCACCCAAAAGCACTCCCGCTCTCCTGTCTTGCATTTAGAGCTTGTCCCCGTAATAGAAAAAAACATGAATTTACAGCTTATTTCCGGAGTTTTGTCCCTCGAAGGCTCGAGAATGGATTCTTAAGGGTCCCTCTCCAGATTTGCTGGACCTGGACCTCATGTTACTCTGGGATATTTGAGATTCCTGCTGCCTTTCTGCATGTAGCAGTGAAGCCGCGCTGTGCTGGTACTTACGAGAGAGTTGCCTATGCAGAGCTACCTAAAGCACAACTGTGCTTAGTTATTTCCTGGCGTTTAATATGCCTCTGAAAAGACACCTTTTCCTTAAGTATCTTAAAAAACAAAGCTTCCAAATAAGTGTTTTCTGCCAGGACAAGAAAAGTGTCAGTTGTTTGATTTTTGTAGTATTTGTCCTTGCTGAAAGCTCTGTCCCTGCCTAAGGAAGGTCCAACAAGGAGTAAGCAGATTGAAAATGGAAGTGAGAAAAGATGAACACGATACGAATTTTTATTCTAAACATTTCAAAGAGGAGGAGGGACATGGTTCAGGAGGCTTCTTTGCTAACTGTTAAAAGTATTTAGAAAATATTTGGGTATTTTCAATGAAAAAAAATCTTTGCTTTAAAAAATATTGGAAAGATCTGGAAAACTGAATGTTTCCATCCATTATACTTTCTGCCACTCATATTTCATACCTTTGTACTGATGATTCAGTCCTTCTCCAATTCCTTTCTTTATCAAAGCAGTGTTTCCAAAGTTGTAACAAGAAATGTCACGATCCCTAAAGTCCACATATCACAAACAATACCAAAGTTCACTACACTATGAAGATAAATATATTCCACGTGTAGATAAGAGCTGAACTATTGTTCAATGTAACAATTTAGCATATAACCTGAAAAAGATCATTTTACTTTATTCCATTTCTGAAATTAGGATTCCCTAGATGAAAGAGAAAAAAGCCATAAAATCTATAATGGGGGGGGGGGGCTTATGCTGAAAATGTTTTATATTAAGCAAGACATATTCAGTGTTGGCTGTAACAGCATTTTATTCACATCTGATAGGTTGCTTAATTAGTAAAAGAAGTCAACAGTTCCAATTTGATACTTCAAATTCTTCTTGGGTTTTTTGCTTTGTTTTTTGGGATAATATGGAAACAATATTTTTATTAGTTTTTTAGAAGAGCCAAGTCACCAAGAGGCTCTGGTGCTGCCTGGCTGGTTTGCAGTCACATTGTCCTGCCAGTATGTGGTCCTGCTTTTGGCTCCTCGTGGTCTCAGCTTGTGATCTATTTCCAGCTGCCTGCAGCTGAAGAAGTGTGTCCGTCATTCGAGGTACCTGTGAGAGCTGCATGAAACAAGCCATGAAAAATGCAGCATTCTATTTCACGTATTTGCAGATTTCTAGTTCCAGTTAGGGAAGGTAGACAAGGAAATACTGTCTGAAAAAGTGTGGGTTGATCTGAAAGTTTCCTGTGAATGTTTTTCAGGCTGTGATTTTGAAACATTTTATGTTTTTGAATGCATATACAGTGGTACCTGGAAAACACGAAACACTTTGGAAGCTTTTTCTTGAAGAATGGTGTTCTGAAAGTGTACAGGATATAAATCTGGAGTCCCTGTAGAGAAGGTGAAAGTGTGGAGTAAATATTTTGCTGTTAAAACCAGAAAATATTAGTCAGTGTGACTTGATCTGAAAAACAACCATAAAATGATTTTTGCTATCTGTTAACAATTTCATTAATAACTTGAAATACAGGAAGTACTTTGAATAGGAAAACTATTCCATGTAGGTGATTCCCAGCTATAGACGTCTCATTTGCACATTGTAATGGATTAGTTAGCATGTGTCAGGAACCTATCTCAGGATCATATTATTATTACCCTCAGCTGGATGGGATGAAGGTAAGACCTGGCTGAGGATGCCATAAGCATTAAATGTGGTGTGCCATATCAGCACTTCAGTCAGACTCACATAGAGTGAATAAAGACTTAAACATGTCTATACCTGGTTTTCTAAATTGTCATTTAAAGGATTAAGCAGGAGAATCCTGAACCCTCAAAAAAGAAAAAAGAAATAAAAGGCTCATGCTTTTAAATAAATGGATCTCTGTTTCCTTTTCATTATTTCAGTTTTAAATCCTGGGCATAACCTATCCATCAGTGTGCTATGATCACCTCAGGACTTTTTCCACAGAGTTTGCAGATCTGATAATCACTGGTGTATAGGCACACCGTTTTCAGTAGATTAAAATGATAATAAATGACTTAATGTTTGGGGATGGGTAGATTTTCACATATTTTCAGTTAGCTGTTTTACAGAAAATAGCCAGGGGTATAATAATGAAGAATCCATTACTCCAAGTACTGCATATGCCTTTTATGAAGGGAAGCTTTTATAGGTATGCAAGGCCAAGAATCCAGCAGGGCTGTGGGGCTGTGGGGGGAAAGAAGAGGCAGACACTTTCCTGAAGGCTTTTTTTCAGTATCACTGTGAAAGGCCTCAAGCCATGAAGCCCTTGTTACTTCCCTGGGACTCTTTCCAACAACTAATGCAGAAGAGTTTTTTCCTGCTATTCTTTCTGAAAATAAATTTGTATATGATTTGGTGTAAGAGAAGCCAGCCAGACTGAACAGTCATTTCAGTGCTGACCTTGAAATAAAATCCCACCCCTTGATTTGTACAATGGGAAGAGTTTTATGTGTGACAGACCAGCACCCCTTTCTGAACAAAAATTCTGAATCCCTATAACTGCTTTCTGGCAAGTTCCCATGCTATATCAAGCTGTGGAACAAATAAATTCGATTATTAGGTTTTTAAAATCTCAGTTATTAGTCTCAGAATTGCTAAATACTATACCTGGGTAGCATTCAAAATGCAGAACAAATAGCTGAAAACAAGACTTGTTTTTTCATGACTTATTAGCATGAGGTAGCCAATCATCCAGGTGATCCTGAGCACTACCACTATAGAGATAGTGCTAGTCATAGTTTTCATTAATGAATCCTTTTTATTCCTAGAAGCACACACACACGCAAAGTTATTAAATCTTTCTCTATACCATTTAATATCTATTTGACATCATTTGAGCTCTATTATTTGAGCTTTAAACTTTCTACTTATTCGGGCTATATTGCAAAAAGGTACTGTTAAGATATGTTGAGAAGGTACATGTCCCTGCGTTTGTTTGATGTATCATTCGGAGAAGAAATCCAGAAAAATAAATTTAACCAAATTTATCAGACTAATCTGTGTTTGGAGTATGCAGCTTGGATGTATCTGGTTTTAATTTAAAAAGTGATGTTTACCAAGCTAATTGAAAATTAGCATGTTAGCTATCATAAGTTTTTTAGAATGCTTATAAATTCATCCAAATGCACTTACTTTTCAGTACAAGAACTAGCTGTCCATGATGACTGAATATCTAGTTTCTCTCAAGCTTGAACAAATTCGAAGATAAGTATTTTGTTTGCTCCAACCATGAAAATTTTACATAAAGAAGTGAAGAAATGGTACAAAGTTTTGTTGAACGGACCAGTCCCATGGGATTAATAAAAAGCAATGCTTTTTAAAATAATACAGTGTACACTGAGGGTTTGTGACATACAGCCTGGGACAATACATGGAGTGTAAAACTGAGCAAGTAAATTTCCTTCAGGCTGCTCAAGAACTGGCGTGGTGTTTGGCTGTGCTGAGAAATTCATAATTCTCTGTTGGCTGGACCCACTCTTCTCCCACTTTTAGGGATTTGTAGTGGTTTTGTTCGCATCTCTTCTGTGAGAGAGGGAATTTGGAGAAATGCAAAGCAGGCTTAAAGCTTTAAAGAATATGAAGAATTTATTACTAACAGAATTAAAAGTAAAAAAGAAATAATACAAAATTAAAACAAAACCGCCTTTTACCTCCAGCACCTCCCCTTTTTTACCCAACACACACAAAGGATAACAAAACATGGGTTTGGTCAGTGTGCAGTTCTTAAAAGTCTCTCCAATATTTGAGGGAGAAAAAAAGAGGTTTCTTCTGCTTATCATGGTTCCCAAACTGCCGCTAGCAACAGACCTGCCCGGATTTCTGCTGTCATGAAAAACATCTCTCCCATGACAAAACTCACAGTCTCTTTCACACTGCCAGCCATGGGCCACACATGGGGTGTCTCTTATTTAAGGATAGGCAGGTTCCAGCCTGGAAGCAGCTTCTTCTTCACAAAATCTCTAAAAGTCTCTTACAGTCTCTCACAAGCTCCTAGGCGATCTGGCATGGCCACCTTTCTTTTTCCTCAGGCTGCACACAGAATTCTCCTAGCCCCAAGGTCTTTTCAAAGAGAAGAAGCCAGTTTGTGATATTACAGTCTTTACCACGACCTGCAGAAAACAAGTTTAAGCTTCGCACTAGGGGCGCTCCGCCCTCTTTTCCCGCCGCCATCTTTGCTTCGTCCCACATGACTTACTTCCTCTTTCTCTCTGGTCTTCATGCCACCACGTTGAAGAGTTAGTTTTCATCAGGTTTTACATTGGAGAAAAAGCCTCTTTATGCTGCCGGCTGCTTGGTGTCTTCTTCAGTTTCGATACAGGCTGCATTGGTTGCAGAAAGCTGTATCGGCTCCCACAGGGCCTGTGCAGAGCCACGTGGAAGGGGGGCAGGATGGGAAGCCAGTCCCTAGAAACCAGTCCTTAGAAGCTGCTCCGAGTGGTCCTGGGGATGCAGCAACCTACAGTTGTTTCTTAGCTGCCTGCAGCTCTGAGGGGGTTCTCCCACAGTGCCCCAGGGAGCCCATGCCCCATCACTGGAGGAGGGGAGGCCTGCCCTGCTCCAGACGGAGTCTGGGGCCCATTTCTTCCCCCCCTTCCCCCTGACAAGAGTGCTGGAACAAAAGGGAAATTCTTGCATCTCCACGGGGTTTTAAATATACAAAATCACTAAAGCAAATTGCACCAAAAGCCCATCAATCAACTCAACTCCAACCCACCACAGGATTTAAATTGGGAATAATTGTCATTGAAGTCAAGTGACACTACAATACAAAAATGGGGACAAAAACCTGAAATATGTTCACTGATATGCAGTTGGACTAAGTCTGACCCATTGTAACAAATGGAATTCAATTTCTGCCTGCTTAAAGTATACATTTCTTTAAAATAAAAGATTTTGTCAAAAATCCGAGTTTGTGACAAGAAAGTCTGAGCTAGTGACAAGAGACTGAGGAATAAATTTGCTGAAAGATATGAGGAGTCCTGTGCCATCTCACTTTATCAAATTCGTGTTCTTCTTCCATATCACAGAGATACTGATCTTGATGAAGATGTTAAACAGGAGTATGACTGCTACTGGCAAAAAGAATGACCGCAACATTGGCTTTTGCACACTGAAATTCCGATTTTGGTCAAGTGCTGCAAGCCAGCAACTTTGAATATAAAGAGAGGTAGTTTCAAACAATACATTAGGTACATTATTCAGAATACCAAAACAAAACAAAATAATATTCCACTTTTCATCCTGAAAGACCTTACAGTGCTTTCTAGGTCTTGTTAACTTAGCTCTGAAAGGCAGACATTCCTTGAGAAATAAGGGCTTTCAATCATGCTTCTCTTTCTCTGGGGAATGCCAAATGATACATCAAAAAAACTACATGGAGAAATAATAAGGTGCAATAAAACTAACCAGATAGATGTCTGGCCACCACATGCACATTTATCTTTAGGATGTATTTTATAGAAAAGAGTAATAGGGAAGACCTAATGGACAAAGGATGAAGAAAAAACAGGGACAAGTTCAGAAGATCAAGGTTATCCTGTGATAATCTTCACCTCTTTTCTTTTTAATTTTCAAATAATCTCAAGTTAGAAGTCCACATGCCCTAAATGAGTATCACAACATGACCACCATCTGGAAGGGGGTTTGCGTTTACATTTCCTAAACAAATTTGCCTTTCTTTCATATCATCCACTATCTCCAAGATACACTGTAAGCCTGATAGCCTGCTTTGGTATGTGGGCACTCAAATGAATACCTATGCCAAAAACACAGGGAGAATAGGGAAATAGTCATTATGGCCAGATTTTAAATTAATGTGAGGACTAAATGTGGTTCTGCACTTAAATGAAGGGGTGGAGTATCACTTACTAAGGCTAAGTTTGCATTTCAACTCAAAGGGGACTGCACAATCTTGCAGGATTCAAGGCAGATGTAGATCCAGTACCCTAAATTGTTAGTGAAGAGAAAATGTGTTTCCTTCCAGTGAATATCTTGGTTGAGTGAAGAGTTTTATTTCAAGTAGTTAGATGTACAAAATAGCGTACCAGCAAATCTAGAACTGTATTAATAATAATCCATCACAAAAAGCATGGGACAGCAAGTGTTGTAATAATATGTGAACTTAAAATTCTTCCTGTGGGTAGTTTAAAGCTCTTCCTTCTCTACAAGTAGCTCCAAGTGTTATTGCAACCACCACAGCAGGGATTCCTAAGTAATAAGAGAGACATTAGCAATTTATTGTTCAGTTGCACAGGCATACCTCCCTTCCACAGAAATAGCTTCTTGCCTCCGAAATTCCATAGATTTTAAGAGCTGTGTTTCACCTGCATTGTACTTAGTTAAATGGGTTTTCTGTAGCTGAGACAAAAGGCAGGACTGAGGGTTATGAGCACTATTTTTCTGAGCACAGCTCATGTCCAGGACTTGCTGATTTTTGTCATTAAAAAGCTTCAACAGCGCTTCCTGAGCCAACAGCAGTGATGAAAGAGCAAGCTCCCTCCTGGGCTGTAGTGGGCTCCCTTACCACAACTGTGCAACCCTACCTGCTGGTCAGCAGTGAGAAACTACTTTAACGTTTTGCACCAAACACCATTGCATTTCATAACAAATTGATGCAGAGTGTAACTTTTGCCCTGCAAGAAGCTTGGCTGTGCAGGTTTGCCTCTTCAATGCCTTTGCTTTACCTCTTGTCTTCCACATCTCCTTGCCTACCAGTTCACCCTAGGCAGCACATCTCATGGGGAGGAACCTAATGCACAACTTTTTGTCTGGGCAATGCTCCTTAAAGTCTGTTCCTTCTAATAGAGATTTTCCAGACTGCCATGCATTCACTGTGCTGTCAAAAGAGATCCAAAAGCAGTGAGTCAGAATCATGCTGGTTTGGATGTGTGTAACTTGTCACAGGACACACTGAAAAACATAATGCTGGGCTGTCATGCAAATACATATGGAGGAAGCACAGTGCCAGGCAGCTTTTGCTGAACTTTTCATGGCTTGCACTTGCAGTCCAAATTCTAAATGTTTCAGAGGAATTGCCTCTACAAATGCAAGACATAATAATGGAATGATGAGGATTGAAATCTGCTTGGTAGGTGCCATCAGAAACAGAAGCTGAATACACAACATGGAAAAGGCTGGTGTTCCTGTACACTGTATTAGAAGAGTTTCTTGAAACAACTGAGATTTTCACTTTACCTTGTGAGCATCTCTCTGAATTTTTCCATTCTCCCGGTAGTTCCCTTTCAGTTTTCAGTGTTGTTGCTAACTGCTGTGCTGACTTTAGAATGTGTTCTTTGCTTATTAATAAATAATATATAACAAATAATATCAGTCACTCCTTGCTTTTGGATGTATTCAAGGCTCTGGCTGGGAATCTCTAGATCAGGAATTTAAGTCCACATATGAAATCACCATAACTGAAAGATCTTTTACTTAGTTGCCAGAAGCAGATTGTTGATTGATTACTGTGAAAATTTCTCCTGCACCCATGTCTTGGTTTGAAAAGATAGGTGTCTGCTAAGGAAGGCAGAAACCTCCCTTGGAATGGAAGATGCAACCCCCTTCCCTCCAAATTATTATAATTTTGAAATCAAGGGGGCTTTCAGGCAAAGATATGGGAAATAGAAATAACAGTTCCTTACTAATGATTATATATACACTTATCTATATAAAACAAGGCAGGAGAAAATACTGGTTTAAACTGACAGAATCAGATACAAACTGACCCCCTGTTAGTCAGGGGAGCAGTGGCAGTCTGATAAGATGGTGGCTGCAGTCCTCCCAGGTCTGTGTAGCTGTGCCAGTGACCGGGCTATCAGTTTCAGTGTTTTCAGTATCAGTTTCATCAGGACAGTGAAAACAAGCTCAGGTTATACCAGTAGTGTGAGCAGCAACAGGAGATGAAAAATCACGTGGCGCTAACCCAGAGACACTGATTGTAATTGCTCTCTGCTGATCTCCTATCTTTACAACTCTCCCTGCATGTACTCTGTACTGTAAAAGTTGCCATATGGACAACTTTAAATCTCACCCCATCCAATTACTGACATGGTTAGGAGGGAGTGTCCAGGCAGCAGCTTGATGGCTCTGAGCAGCAATAAATGCAACTGTGCAGAATTGAGTGCTGGCCACAGAAATGCTGCCAACAAGAAATAGTGCAGTGGGACAAGCCACAGCTGTGCACCAGGAGTTTGCAGGAGGATCCATCGTGTCAGAGGTGGGTAAGGTGTTACTGGCAGCATCATAAGGAAGGTATCGCTGGTGATCTGGTGGTATCATTGCTGCACTTCCTGGCAGTTTGGTTTTCAGTTCCAGAGATGAAGGTTATGTTAAAAATGATCAGAGAAAAGTGGAGACTCACTCACTATCATTCACATTACAGATAACTTGAGTTTTCCTATTGGTAGGAATATGTTTAGGAGAAAAAAATAAGAGAAAAATAAGAAAAATTGTAAAGTATTTTCTCATTTTCATTTATACTAAAAGCAAGCTAGAGTAGAAACTTTAATAGAGACAGAAACCAAAGCAATAACTTGTTTGCAGAATTACACCAGTGTTACTCTCAGACAGCTTAACAAATCCACCATTTTTGTCTGACCAGAACAGAGAATACCCAGCACCTTTTAGGACTAGGCCTTGACTGACAGCAGTTTGGGATGCATTTAATTTTTTTCCCCTCTTCTCTTTTTGGAATCCTTTTTTTCAGTGTTAAGAAGTGAAGTAGCATAAAACAAGTATTTCTAACTATTTTCCAAAGTCCAAGAGAATAATAAACCTTCACTTCCAAGCTTTGTCTTATCTCAGAATCACAGAATCAAATAGGTTGGAAAAGACCTCCAAGATCATCGAGTCCAACCTATGACCAAACACCACCCTGTCAACCAGACCATGGCACTGAGTGCCATGTCCAGTCTTTCCTTAAACACCACCAGAGACGGGGACTCCACCACCACCCTTGGCATTATATATATTATATATAGTGTAAGTATGCATACATATAAATGTGTATTTTTAGGCATATACATATATGTATGTTTATATATATATATAACATAATAAATAAATGCATTTAAAAGGCAGAGTCTGGAAGCTCCTACAATCTTTAAAACAATAACCTTGGTGGAATTGCTCCAAATCTACATTAGTGCAAGCAGGATGAGAAACATGCATTCATCTGTTATAACTACAGCTCTGCTGGCAATTTGCTCATTGTTCAGAGGGGAATCACAGGACAGCATTTGTCACAGGCACGTCCATCAACGAAATTCGCTGCAATTGTGTTTGTATTAAGTCACTCACAATAAAACAGTAACACAAACAGCTACTGGCTAGAAAAAAGATAACTGTTGATAGATTGTAATACCAGGGTATGGGGGGAGGTCACGCTGGTGGTGGGACACTGTGACACATTTTTAAAACCTAATATTGAGGTAGCGAACAGAAAATCTCCGTGTGTATCACAGACCTGGGTAGCAATAATACCACACTGGGTCTGTGTTGTCAGTGCCTGGCCAGGGAACTAACAGAGGTGTCAGTGAGTCCCAAGCCATGCTATGTGATTTAGCTATTTTTAAAAATACTATTTTCTCATCAATAATACTGCAATATGTTCTAAACTGACTACTTTTAATTGTTTTCCTCAAACTACATACAGAACAAAATATTGTAACTTAGTGTAAAATACTTGCAGTTTAACATCTTCCCTCTTACCTCGTAAGTATTTGAAACAAAATGTTAATAACCAGACCAGCCATGGACAATCCAACACCAGGATAAGAAATATAATCCAAAGGCTTTGCATATTTATGTTTGCTCTGAAATGCCTAGAAAATAAAATTCAGTTATAAAATTGATAATTTATAAAATTTATAAAATATAAAATTCTCATCAGTTAGATGAGAAGAGAGAAATTTCATTCTAAACTTTGTGTTTCTAGCTGCACATAGAAACAAGAATGTTCTAGTAAAGCAGATTATTGCTAGCCACTGCTAGAATTTTTAGATCACACAGAATTATTATGGACCCCAAAACTAGAGAAGCTTGTGAAAAAGAGATTTAACAATGCTGATCAAGTATTCATTAAAATAGCAGATTAAATTATTCAAAATAAAATGCAGGGTGAACCAGACTGGACAAAGCAGCTTTTAACTTTTTATACTGGCGAGCATTCTAATTTTGACTTCTTGGTCTAAGGTAAGAGGTTGCAAAGAATTATAAATTGAAACCAGTCTATGTTTGTATAGTGACAATAAAGCAGCAAGTAAATGTAAATGTATTCAGTGAAACAGAAAATGCTATTGTATTTGCATAAACAGATGGGAACCTTTTTTAGAATACAGTCATTTCATACAAAAAGGACATGCATAACATAAAGGGAAATATAGAAACAAGTAAATAGTACAAATATGGAAATGCTGTTCTGTGAAGACAGTAAAAATGAACTCTGAAATACTGGCATGCTGAAGTTATTGACCACAGATATGTGATTTTATCCAGGGTGTGTTTTGTTTAGAGAAGCTGAAATAAATACTGAAAGAATAACAAACGTCAGAAGCAGGCAGTCATTCCTAAATAGTCTCGTTAGTACAAGAGGGCAATGTATAAAACTTCATGGTTGAAAGCTTAATATTTACAGAGCAAGTGCTTTTAAAAACATATAAGTAAAGGGAGTAGTTAATGCTAAATCCTCTGAGTTATTTACCCAGCACAAGGCAGTGCCATGGCTAACCCAGATTCCAGGCTACTCTACTCTTCATCCTTGGGGGGCACTTTTGCCTTTGGACAAACCCTCGTTTAGCCACCAGCGCAGCAATGGAGATGCGGAACTGGAGGCCACAGCAGCTGAGCAAAAGGAATGAATTAGGCCAGCCCTTCCCTGCTATGGAGCCACACAAGCAGGTGGGCACAGCCACAGGTCATGTCAGAGGAAGCCAGGACTTGCCAATACATTTGGCTATTCAGCAGCTTGGGCACAACTTGCCCAATTTGCCAGATCTGCCACAAGGCAGAAACAAGTACATGGGGACATCTTAAACTCCTGTGCCTTCTATCTGAGTGCACCTATGCCCTTCTATTGCCATGCTGGTCTTAGAGTTAAAAACAACCAACCAAACAAAAAAATTAAACAACCCTGGACTCTTCCATTCAAGAAAGGACAATGCCCTATCATCAGAAGAGCAAAATTAGTGGTGTGATTACACCTGCCTCTCCAGAACTGGTCTCTCCCTTTTGCACAGCCAGAGGTGCTCCAGTCATTTCCAGTGTAATCCCAAAAGATGTAGGCACGATCACGCAGCTGCAGTTCGGACGTGTCATACTAGGGACTGGGATTGCAGGGGGAAAAAGTGGCTACAGAAACATAGAGATAGGCACCAGCAAACGGTGTGTACTGACAGAGATTTGATTTTGAAAGGGGAGCTACTGGCTACTAAGGGATATATGGGTTTCCAGTAGACCTTATGAATTATATCAATAACAGCATAATTTGGCATTTTAAACTTACTTTATGTGCCTTTCTCAGTCAAGATTGCCAATGAAATTACCAGTTCCTGTGAATTATTCAGGTAATTAGGATTCAGGCTCCTGCTGACTCCCACAGCATTAAACAACCACCAGTTGAATTCCGTGTAAGCCAAACAACAGCTCTCAGTTTCTGGTAGCACAAAGTTACTGCCATCCAGAGCTGAATCCACACTGGAGCAGGAAGCAAACAAGGATAAATGCTAAGGATAAATGATAAACCCCTCCCTCCCCTCCTGCAGCACAGCGATGCTCGTGTACTCACATATCAAATGACATGCAGTCATTTTCAGACAACATACTTCTGCAGGGTATTGCAATTAGAACCACTTTTTAATGAACAACAAGCAGCATGGAGTGCAAATAAGAAGCATTGGTTTAAACACAACCAATCATGGTGTTAGGTAGTTCAGTTAAAAATTATGAATAAGAGTAGGAATAAAAAAATCAATTTTAAGTTTGTTTCCTTAGAAATGACACATTTCCTGGATCACTTAGCTGTGTAGTTCCATGGTGATAATTACTGATCTGTCATATGTATTTATTTGACCTTAAAAGCTTTGTTAAAGGTTGTAAGAAGAAGCCAGCTACTGTTTTCTGGAGAAACCATGACAAACATGAATACATACTATTTAAAAATTATGGGGTTTAGGCAAATGGACACTCACATAAGAGCATTTCCTGCAAGAAAGTAGTAACTTCTGGAATCAGTTCCTCGTGGAGGAAGTCAAAGCACACAATGGTTTTAACTGGAAGTGGGAGTTAAAAGACAGAATTCTTAATAGAATGAAGAATAAACATCCACCACATTAATATTGGACTATGCCAGTCATATTGATTTGTTCTTGTTTTCCAAGATTTTGGTGGTCTTCTGGAGAGAAAGACTGTCCAGGGACTGTCCAGACTTCAGAGACCTGTTTTTTTCATTCTTGATATAGGACTAATGTACCCTAGGACAAATCCACTCTGGCATACCTATAACATTTTCTGGAATACAGTTTTGCTCACAAATGTCCTAGTTTAGCAGTATGCAGTCAGTAATATCAGCTGTTTAATCCAGATGTTGAAGTACGTTTTCTATGCCATTATCTAAACAACCTTCACTTATGTTGCTATACATCCCACAAACTCTGGCAACTGCTTATTGCCAAAAATCAAAGCAAAAACATCCCAACCCCCTCTCTGCTGGAGTCTCTTCCCCTAAGTCCTGAAGAAGGCAGTAGGGCCAGGGCAACCTCTGGTTCAAACTGGCCATGGTGTTTCCACATGGCTGTGGAGACTCTGATGAACCCTGGACAGGAAGAGTTTGTCATTTTGGTACAGGACAAATCCAACTCTGCCACTGTCTGATGAACCTTTGCAAGGCAAAGAGAGAACTAGTAGATACCAGAGAAGCTGGTGCTTTTGGAGAAGCCTACACCATGCTGTTACACACATTCAGCGTTTACAGACTTTTGTTCAGATATTTTTTTAGAATCCATGTAAGTAGTAGAGAACAGCTGCTCTTCCTGTGAATGTCAAGAGACATCTTCAATTTTTGCTGAGGTGGGGTGTGAAAATAATTATTACCCTTCTCTTAATATCGTTTCTGGGGGAAAATACTCGAAAATGAGGAAAATAATATCCTAAACCCCAATATGTGCACACAGTCCAAATGGCCAGACTTTTAATAACACTAAATAAGAAATAGTCATACCAGGGACATTTACTGTTAGTAGGAAGTCAGAATATAAGAAACTCCCTGGGTTTTTGTCTTCAGATCCTGTTTTTTGACTGCATTCTAGCAAATTAGAGTTCATCTACGTGATTTAAATCACTCTTAATTGTAGCTTAAATCAGGAAGGAAAATCCTGGATTATATAATAGACTGTTATTCATTCTATGAATAGATCAAGAGAGACTGATTTGATCTCCCTGGTTTGATCATCAGGTGAGACTATATCACAAATGTGCACTTAATATTGAAGAAATCTGTTAGGACTTTCTTTAAGACAAGCTGTGCATTTGACAATCTATCTGTCTCGAGGGGAGTGCTATGTTATACTGGCATTATGATAAAAGCTTTAATTACATGATCACACTGTTTTTCCACAGTATTGTTGTCTGAAACAGTGAACAGAAATGGCAGTGACCAGTTAATCAGTTATTCAGTGATTTTTTATTGTCAGTGCTGGGTGTTTGAGGTTGCTTAGTTTATCTCTTCACATCTTTTCCTAATCCTGCTGAGAGGACTGAATTATTCATTTTCCTGTGGGCTTGTTCACCATTCTGGTGTCTAAGTGCTCTACTAACTTCACCTCTGTTATACTGTTATGATGTCTGAGTGTTACTGACACTACACGGAGAGACTGAGGACAAGACTGCTGGTTTCAGCTGCCCGGTGTGAACCTCTTGTGATGTCAGAGAAATACGTTTGAAGCTCAACTCTCCCACACCCACCAGCTTCTGAAGCAAATGAAGCAGAGGAACTATAACCTTTTTCTTTTTTCCTCTCCTGATCAATACCATTTTATCCTCCAAGCACTGCAGAGTGTAAGTGATGGACATCTGGAAAAATCCCAAGTGAGTAATCCAACTTGCAGGTGTTAGGATATGGATGTCCTGGCTGACACCTGACAATAGTAGTAATTTTAGTTTAAATGGTTGATATATTCAGATTTCATACAAAGTATGTACTTGTTCTTGATCTAAGTGTTTGTAGAGGTGTGGTCAAATGTTGGAGTCCAAGATAGTTGGAAAACTCCTCAAATTGCCCTGGGGGGTCTGAGACCCCCTTTGAGACCCCAAGAGGACACAGTCTTTGATTTGTGCCCATGGGAGAAGCTTCCAACACTCCTGGATGAATTAAAAATACCAAAAGCATAAAACAGATTATAATTTAGTTTATCACAAGGTAAAAATTTGTAGTATTGGGTTTTGTAGCATGGAGATAAATGGAGGCAGGATGGAGATTTTCGGGCGGTGCCCAGGCCTCTCTTTCTTCTTCCTTTCCTCCATCTTCTGCAATGGTGGTAGCACAAAGTGATTGATAGATTGGTAGAATAGATTTGAGGTAGAAGAAACGTGTTAGAAATTAATGATGGTTATTGGTGTAGAATTATAAATATCGTATGTTTTAACAGTTAATTGGGTAAAAAGTCTTTAAAACAGGCTGCACTCAGGGTCTCGTGGTCTTTGCAGCGTGGATTTAGCAGCGCCAAGCCCAGGTCTAAGGGCTGCACCAGAAATCTGAGATAAGAACTTTAATAAACAACACGAGAAACTGAAAACTGCAAGTCTGGCTTCTTTTTTCTCTGGTATGGGACTTTGATAAAGAAGAAAAACCTCTGATTTAGGGGCTCAAGGGGTCCTCAGCCCCTTCAGTCAAAGATTCAACGCTCTCCCAATTTTAGAAAACAAAACAACTGAAAAACTCCCCAATGCCAAAAGCATTCTGGCCATTACATGTACTTTTGCATTCTTCTATAAATAAGATTATCCAGCTCATTTGACACGTGCATTTCTTGTACCAGGCATCAGCATGCATAAAAACCAACCAGCTAAGGGGTTTTTTCCCCAAAGGAGATTTTTAGTGAATATTCATTAAAAATTTTCCCAGCTGCAGTTTTCAAAAGAAGAACTTACTGTTACTTAAAATGTTGAACAGTATCTGAACTTCAGTAGTGAGGTCACCAATAAGCCCAGGAACATTTTCCTGTATTTTTAGTTTTGTTGACTGATACTTTCCCAGTGCTGTATCTGCAACAATTAGCAGTGTATGAGTTAGGATTTATGATTGATACTGCTGTGTCCAGGTAAATCCAACAACCCACAGGACTTGCTTCTCTGTGCCTAAAACAGAATCATAGAGGACCCTCATTTCAGTGGAGCAGACTGGATTGCAGCATTGGCTGTGAGATGTTGCCAGTCAAAGAATATTCCTCCATTGTTTTTGTGAGACTGCATCAAAATAATGAGTGGGATAAAAGTTATCATTATTTGTTATTATACAGCTACAGGCTCAGTTTTTGAGCTTCCTCTCTGATTTGGTTCTCCAGTGGGAAGCGCTCCTCATTTCCTATCCATACCCTTTCACTAAAGCAGAAGAATCCAGCAATGTTTATATTGGTATAAACTGGAAATTACACATTGGAGTTGAATGCTAAAAATATTTTGACTTGTTCATCAACTGCTTTCATCCTAACAGAAGGGGAAATGCAGATGACTACATCTAAAGAAAATGGCAAAAGCTGAAATACCTGGTTGTAGCATTGACAAGATTATTGTGAATGAATTCTGTTTTGTTGGCATCCAAGAGTTGACTCCCTGTAGCCATTACTCCCACAGATGCCTGAGTCAAGCAGAAAAAAAAGGCAATATTCAAATGCAAATGAATAAATCACCCCATGTGCTACACACTGAATGGGCAAAGTAAGAACATTTAACAAGCATTGCTTGAAAGTGCACAACAGAAAAGTTGTGGAAGTAGAAAAGTAGAAAAGTAAAGGAAGCCATTCAAGAGACCACAAGCTTTGTGCCAATGGCTTCATAAGTTGCACACTTTTATTAGTTTAGTAAGGATTAAATTATTAACTTGAACACTAAATGATGCTCACTAAATTTCAGGTAAACATCTGAATAGCTGAAAAATTTACACTCAGCTCTGAGAACAGACTCACCAGTGATTCCACAAGTACGTGCTCAAGGACACTTAAATAACTCTGCTAAATGACAAAATTAATGCACTGTTTGTAGTGTTATGTATACTTAAGAGAAAGGACAGTGTCTTTTCTGCTGGTAGAGGGGAGACAGAATTGATATCCCAGATATTAAACCCCCCAAGTCTCATTTTAGTCCTAATAAAACTCACCTGAAAGTCTTCTGGAACACTTGGCTTTTTCATAATCTGCGCTGCGATGTTTGCAGCAGCAGTGATGTTCTCCCTGGTCAGTCAGTCTGGCACAGAGGTGAGGATTTGAGTGTTACTTGCAATAACTGAAACCTTGCTGGAGCCCACATTTTCAACCTGTGAGGAAAATGTCATTCAACAGAAAAAAAAATGAAAAAAGGAAAAACAGTCACCACCTCGTAACAGTCTCACATAAAATAAAAATATACAAATAATTGGCCATCTAAAATGTGTATGTTAATTTCAAGTATGTGCTGTTTTCAAATTCTCCCTAGAGATTGTTTTCATGAATTCATGGAGTTTCTTGGGTTGGAAGGGAGCCCTGGAGGTCCCCTAGCCCAGCAGAAGCTGAAACAAGGCTACTCAGGGGCTCACTTTGAATATCCACAACCTCCCTCAGAAAACTACTCGTGTTTGAACAGTGTAAAGAAGAAAATTTTTCTCTTATCTAACTGGAATTTCCCATATTGCCACTTGACTCTGTGGGCACTCATGCTAAAACTGCACACCTTGAGGAACAGCCTGGCCCCATTGTTCTCCACCTTGCCATGAAGCGTCAGCAGGACCTCTCCTTTATCTTGAGGTCACTGAGTTCTGAGTCTATTAACTTCTGTGCACCTTTCCTTGTTCCTTAAATAACTACAACAGGACTTTTTGAAAGGCCATCAGAGCAACTTGAGAAATGTCCTCTGGAACAATCATGCCTCTCAACAAAGTGCTTATAACCTGCACTGAGTACCTTATCCTCACTTCAGCACATTATACAGAGTGTCCACTTGGAATAAATGTAAAAAAACCCTAAAAAAACAATAAAATAATCTCCTTCTGAAGGAACTAATAAGAATTGCTATAAGCACTGTTTCGGTCCAGTTGAGTTAGTTAACACTGAATGAATAATGTCTGTAGCATTTGAAGAATATAAACAAAAAAAAGTTGAGGCATAAGATACATGGTATGTGAAGGTATAGCTAGAAAACAGTAAGAGACAGAAAATCTGCCAGTCATCAGGTGAAGTTACCTATTTCTTAATCCTGTCAATAAATAACTCTACTGAATTGCTTCAATAACTGAATTGTTCTCAAATTATTTATGTTGGGAAGCTACCAAAATCAAGATTAATTCCATCATGCAGCTTCGAAGCGTTGATAAAGCTTGGAATGGTAGGTAAGAAAAGCGAATGTGTTGCATAGGGAGGAAGGAAATTTGCATTTATAATTACTGGAGATGATATTATTTGACTTGAAAACATCTGCCAATGCATGATGGACCAATAGTACATCATGAACACCTGTGTTCACTGTTCTTTCTTCTGACTTTTAGCATGACCTTGGATTCAAAGCAAATATTTCTTTATAAAAGCAATCAAATCCTTTTAAACCTGGACTCTGGATCACTTGCATGAACACCTCCTCCTCCCATTCCCCAGATCCCCAAGCGGCCCTCAGCTCACTAGATGGCAGCCTGACATCACAGCTCCCAACAAAACCCCACATAACTGATGAAAACCAGTATGTCCCACCTTACTGGCACTAGAAGTAGCTACTGCTAATATTATATATTACTTTGAACCATTTAGGGAAGGTTATGTACTGGAAAAAGGTAATACTGAGCTCAAGGGTTTCTCAGGAAAGGATCCAAGCGGGTGAAGTGTTGGGTTGAAGGTACAGTAGTCAAGCAAAAATGTGCGAGAAAAGAGACCTCTCTTATTTAAAGGGACTGTACCTGGTGTATATTTTTTTCTTTTTCTTTTCTTTCAATTGGGACTAGTGATAAGGAAATGAAACACAGAAGCAGCAGAAGGGAAGCAGTCACTGTAATGTGCTTAGTCATGTTCTGCTCTCTATGTTTTGCACAGAGAGCAGAGCTAAGCCTTAGAGCTAGACTTAGAGGGTTACAGATTTTATGGATTTTATGGATGTCATTCATACAAGAGACTTTGAATCTGGATTCCTGATGGACAGAAACATTGATGGAATGGAAAGGCTTCACTCTTAATCCTTCTGAACGTGTTGGTGTCGTTATCACCCTCATGCCAGTCTTCTCCAAATCCCTTGCACCTTCTCGCTGACTTGGCACCCTGGGTTGGCATTACCTCCACTCAGAGGCATTTGCTGTGAACTAGGAACCTAAGGAAATTGCAGGCCAGTTAAGAAACAAAATACTGTGTGCAGGCAAGCCCAAGCAAAATAAAATGATCACAGTTGGAAATTCAGGCCATTTGCAAAGCAGACACATGCCAAGAATGCCACTGGAAAAGGCTTTGGTCATTTATTTTGCTTTCTGCAAAGTTTTGGCAAACATAACATATATTTCCTGCCTCAATTTTCCATTCCCACTCCCCTTTTTTTCCCCAGGATGATGCAGAATCTTGGATATTGTTTAAATACTAATTTAGTATTACCTGTGATGCTAAGGATTTTCATTACAATTCAGAATTTGGGGGGGGGGGCTTTAAAGTGGGAATTTTTATTTCTCTGGAGCACATCCAGATTGCTACTGAAACATTATCTGTAATTTGGTAAAAGCAGAAAAATATGCATTTAGTACAGAAGCTCTCACACATACACATGACGTCAGTGGGAATTAGGACTGTTCTGTGGGTGTGACACCCTATCCAGTGTTATCTTCTGTTTGCTTGGGAAAATTTGTCTTTCAGTGTTACATGTGACCATCAATTATTTAACTATTTGTTGTTCTTTTTAGAACATGTGGTTTACATTCATGTACATAGTCCTGTCAGAGTGGCTGACATTCTTTATGTCAAAGTCAGACAGGCTTTAGTTATGTTAGAGCTGCAGAAACACATCTCTTAATTGGGAGGCATCGGTATCAGCACTGAGCTGTCAGAAAGACTTTTTACCATATCCTGAAAAACATGGTTTATAATTCATGAAAGAAATTCAAAGGACATGTGGAGCAGCCGTGCAATATTTATTCCTCTACTCAGTCTCTGAAAGCTGAGACAGTTCATGGAACCACAGTTAATGGAGAGCATCCTGAATCCTATTAAATAGTAGGATATAAACAGATTGTCTTTCTATTAAAAGGCTGTTCAGGACCCTGACTCTTCTCCCAGCCCCAGACAGGCACAGATCCATCTCAGCACGTTTACCTGAAATTCTCTGCATTTGGAGTAGGAAGCTTTGTAGAAAAGTTTGTGCTATGGAGTTCTGGATGCAAACACAGACCTCTCATCTGGGCTACTAATCCAGCATGGCTCACAAACCTTACATTTACTTTTGGGAAATGGAAGCAAAAGGAAAGAAACACATACCATTCATAGTATGAGGTGAACATTTTTCTTTGGAGTAACCATATTTATCCACTATAATCCATTCAGATGTAAGGGTTTTATATTGCTTTCAGAAATGTTCACTGTCTCAGTACTGTAGTCACAAAAATTAACTGCACAGAAAGAAAAAGTAGATACGTATATCCAGATGAAATATTTTTAGCATAAGGATCAGTTTTCAAAAATAAAATTGTACTGAGACAATAGAAGCTAACTGAATCTTTTGCCCTAAATGACATAAAAGCAGTTAGGTAAATCTTGTTTAAACCCAAGCTGCTAGGCTGCCACAAGTGATATTTTTGAAGTCAGTGAAGTCTTAAAAGCCCATGCTTTTTGCTATCTCTTCTATTTTCACTGCTTTAGTCATAGAAAATTTGTGAAATATTGTAATGCCTCACCTTTGGTGTCTTAATACCTGAGCAGAAATCAGATTTGGTAATCTAATGCCCCAGAATACAGCAGGGGGCAAAAATACACACTTTTGAACAATTAATGGGGAACAGTCCTTTGGTGACTAAACCATTATGGGTTGGATATGGTTTCTGGTGCAGGCAGTTTCTCCCCTGCTGTCTGCTGGCCTGGGACAGGCTGACCATCCCAGACCCCACAGCTGATACTGGGTACATCTAAAGGCAGCATGATGAGCCCAGTGAACCCTGGCCTGACCCAAGAGAGCAGCCTATTACATTCTCATGTAGTATTCTCATACTGCTGTAACTTAACAGAAATTTACCTCACAAAGCTGCAAATTAGCAAAAATACTTGTAGAAAATTATTGCTTTATCTTATGATTTGCAATATCCTGTTTTTGCTAACTTTTGCTAATTCAGACCACATTTCAGCTGACCATGTCCCATTAGCAGGACTGACTCAAAGCATATTTATGGTCAGGGTCCTGAGGGGCTTAGGAAACCTGCAGTGTTCTCTGTGTTCTGGCACAGGCTTCCTTGTCAAGTTACTTATCTTTCTGAGGATCTTGTTTTCTACAGGGCCTCAGTTTCCCATTATTCAAAGACACTTTCCTTCTACACAACTTATTATGAACAAATAAGGATGCATGATGCTGCACAGAGGAGGCTGCCTTACTGCACCATACCTGAGCCTTGCTTGCCAGAAGGTGGTTAGCAGGACAAGGTGTCTCAAAAATCTGTGGTGGAAGGAACCTCTGGAGGGCATCTAGGCCAAGCATAGGCTCCACACCCTCACTAGGAGACGTGCTGCAGTGACACACTACCTTTTAAACACAAGCATTTGTCTTCATGCTCAATCTCAGCATCTCACACTGCACCATATGACTGCTGTGTCTTGCTTTACCTTCTGGTGGTTCAGAGAAGGTTTGGGTTCATTGGTCTTTGCAGCTCCCTCTCAGCTGGAGGCTGCTGTTAGCCCTGTCCTCAGTCTCCTCTTCAGCACAGTGAACAAGTTCAGCTCCCTCCCATGCTTCCTGCAGGCCACCTGTCCAAAGCCCCTCACTGACCCCACTGCATCCTGCTGCACCCTCTCCAGCTTCCCTAAGTCTGGTTTACCTGGCTTGCAGGTGGCAAAACTAAGCTTGTATTTCCCAGTGTCTCACCAGTGCCAGGAAGGGCAGAGTAAAAGTGTCCATCAACCTGTCTTCCTCCACATAACAGCTGCTCTTCCAACCTTGTTTGCAGAGAACCACACACTGTTGGCTCATATTGAACTTGGCATGCACCATCACTCCCAGGTAGTTTCCAGCAGGCCTGCTCCTCAGCCAGCAAGTTCCTGCTCTGTACCAATGTTCTTGGCACGGGGATAAGCACTAATTCCTGTTGGACACTGTGAGGTTTCTTTTGGAATGATCTTCAGGTTTCTCAAGTTCTTCTGCACCTAAGCACTGCCATTAACTGTGTCAGCAATGCCTCTGCCCCACTCCAGGTTCAGTATTGTGGGCATTCTTGCTGAGAGGATGTGCTGTGTCATGGTCCAGGTTTTTGATGGAGACACTGAACGATTCTGCCCTATTAATGTTGCTCTAGTTTTACAATATCCTGATCAAGTCACTGATTGCTACCCTCTGAGCTTGGCTGTTGAGGTAATTTTCAACCCAGCAAGCTGTCTGTCCTGGGTTGAAGTATATTCTGTTACCATCTTCATGAGCTGTTGGAACCAGATGTTGTTTTCCTTGCCTACTCCCCCTGGGCTATCTGCTGTTAATGGGCCATCAGTGCCTGGTCCCATGACTCAGAGATAACACCCCCCTGGACTACCTCCTGTTAATGGCCCATCAGTGCCTTATCTCATGACTCACCATCCCATTGTGGAGGTGGAACCAACTATTCCATCATGGATATAAGCTGAAATCCTGAGCACCACACTAGCACTTGCCTACTGGACTCCCAGAGGAAAAGAGCTACGGCTGGACTTCCAGACCTTTCTTTCTAGAGGATCCCCGTGTCAACAGAACTGCTTTCGCTTGGATTGCCTCCACCATTAGAGTGTCAGGTTGTATTTCTGACTTTGTTAGTATCCTTGTATTACTGCATTTATTTATTTATTTATTTTAATTTTCTTCCATTAAATTATAATTCTGACTTGCAATCTCCCACTGGTTTGATTTCACAACTAGTACACTGTCCATTCACCCAACCCATGTGTCTTCACCTACCAAACAAGAGTCCTGAGGGACATGATGTCAAAAGCATCTCTAAAATCAAAGTGCATTACATCTTGTCACTCTCCTGTTGTCTACATACAGTTATTTCATATGGCACACTGTCAGATTGGTCCTACATGTAAATCCATGCTGTTCCTGATTATCTTCTGGTCTCTCATATGCATGGAAATAGAAGACATGTTCCAAAATGCTTTTAGCACCTGAGGTAAGCCTGACTAGCTTATGGTTCTCCCGGATATCCTTCTTATCTTTCTTAAAGGTGAGCATATATGGATCTTTTTTCAATTCTCTGTGGCCTCTCTTCATCACCACATGTGTCAGGAGTCCCACAGGGGCATCAGCCAGGTCTTTCAGCTGTCTTGAATCCATGAATTTGAATGCCTTTGTGATGATCCTGCCTTCCCTCTGATGGATGAAAGCCAAGAATAAGTTGCTATGAACACATATGCATCCATACATGAATAGGTACTCATACATGAGTACCTATTCAAGCTTTATTTTTTTCTTCTTTCTAGTTATGCAAGCCTTTATCCAGCCTTGAAGGAGGCTTGGGCTGGTTTATATGTTTATACTGCTTGGTTTCAGACTTAAAAAAGAGAGTCCATCTGAAATAAAATTTTCCCACTGATGCAAATCTCAAATTATTCAAAATATTTTAACTTCATTAGGATCAATTAAAACAAACCCAGATTAAAACAAAACACAACAAAACAAAACAAAGCAAAATTTAAAAAACCCAAACAGAACAAACCACAAGTAAGAAAATAACCAGGCCCTTTGTCATGATTTGTGAAAGAAAATAACCATGACATAATGTAGAAAAGCAACGAATTATGAGCCAAGTGGAAATTTTTCATCATTGTTGGAACAAAAGTAATTGGGTTACAAAAGTTGTCTACACTGTCTGCCATGCTCTTTTCCTGGCAATAAACCAGATCACCTCCTCCATACTCCCAACACCTGGCTGCCTTTTCTCCCAGCCTCCTCAACACCTTTAGCACTATGATCCCATGCTCTTTATGCTCCATCATGTTTCAGGCCCTCTCACCTCTTAGATCCATCTTTATATCATCAGTACGTAAAATATACATCTCCATTTTGTTAGCTGGTAAAGAGGAGACAAATGCCATGGGTAGTTTATGCATTGTAGTGACCAGACTGGGCTGACTGGCCATGTAGCCTCCATCTCCTCACTGAGGGCATAAGTTTCCTCTCCTTTTCCTCTTTGAGCTCTTTATAGGGTTGGTCTTCTGTACCCAACTACTGATATGTGCAAAGCTCATAAGATTTTGAGACCTTTAAGATCTGTGACCACCTAGTAAATTTAGTTGAAACTGGTCAGCAAGTTAAAGAAGGTGCCAAGAAAGTGGAACAACAGACAGACAGACAGTATAAACATTGCTCAGGAACGCAGAGTAAAATTCAAGGTTTCTAATTTCAATAATGTTTGTTATGATTTCAATTTAATTGTGTCTGTCCAAGCATTCTTACTTCATGTATTTTAACAACTATAGCTATTAAAATCTATTCTTTAAGGCAATTCACAGCAAATCAAATACAGAACACTAAAGCAGTGAACAAAGGGAATTATAGAATCATCATTATGCTTTGTTTCCAGTGGTGAAATTCAAGCCATGATTATTTTATTTAAGCCAACTTCTCTGAAACATTTTGCCCAAATGTTCCAACCAGTCATGAACTCATTCAGTCCATCATAGTCTGTTGGATGTATTGCCCATCCTGTCATAAGGGAAATGACATGGAAGACCTGAACTTTCCATCTACCTATCAGTCTTCACCAAGCATATTTTCCTGGATATACTGCAGATATTTTGGCATCCATCTGACCAAATGTGTCACATCATTTGACAAAAGCACAGCTGACACATGACCATGTATTTGTGTCTCACACTTGCCACATTGTGGGTTGTTGGCCTGGGAAAATATGAGCTGGGGGTTTTACCAGCTCTGGAGATCCTGCAGCTCGGTGAGCTGGCAGCCTCCCAGCACAGGGCAGTGCAGAGATGCCATGTTGTGGCAGAGGAGGCTGAAATGGGAGTCAAACAGAACAGTGCTATTCCAGGTGTAGGAAATTTGACTCATCCAAGACCAGCGCCAGTGGCAGCAGGAGCTGAAGGCAGGCATTGTCCTGCAGGGTGCTGAGTGGATGGTGTCCTCCAACACAGGGCAAATCCAGACATGGCAACAGTGGTCACTGAGGTCTGAATCAGATTTTCAAGTCACTGTTACATTCAAATGGGAATTCAAACAACAGCCAAATTGACTAGAAACAGGCCACAGGTGGTTGAAACCTGTAATGTCTTCCCCAGATACATTACTCCTTTGAGATGGGTGAAAAATACAGCCTCACCAAGCAAGAAGAGGCATGGCACTGCTTGTGGATCTGAGCTTGCTGAGCAGGTCTCAGCAGTGGGAAAGGTCAGGGATCTCCCAAAGTGGAGGGGTTCCCAGAAACTATGCCAGCTGCCCATGCTGCCTGGTTTGTACTGACCTATATGACAAAGAGATCCCACCCACTCCTCTGAGCACACGCAGGCTCCATCCCAACAGCTGCCACTGTTGAGACAGAAGCAGAGAGGATCCATGGGTTCTGTAGTGCCTGTGTAAATAAAGAATCAAGATCTCTCTCTCTCTCTCTATATATATATATATATATCTTCATTAATGGGTATGTAAAACAATGTATCTATTTGATTTGATGAAGGAAAGAAAGAAAGAAACCTGATATTTTTGAAGCCTCATCTGGAAAATGTATATGACCCATAATCTCACCCATATACTCAGTCACTTGCCCCTAAACCAATGGCATGAATCCAGACTCAAAGCTTCCAAACATGAATTTTCATTCCCAAAACAATGTAGGTGCCAATGGTTTTGTGCAGGTGCTGAATGAGCAAGAGTTTGGCCCTCCAGTCTACCAAAAGCTCAAACTGTTGAGTCCATGAAAAACCCAAATTACTTCTGCAGGAATTCACAGGACCAAGAAGGCAAAACAAAGCCACAGATTCCCAGTGCTGAAGGGCCTAGAACAATAACAAGGACATAGATAGTCACACATCCAAGAATCAGATGTAGATGCCATGATTTAAGACAGGCATTATAGGATAGAACAGAAAAAAGCCATGCCCCAACCTCAGCCTCTATAGCCAGAGGACAGGTGACAATTTTTATTCTGTCTTTTGGCAGAAATAGTACATTTTCTTCAAAGTAGTCACTGAACTGGCTGCCACAGCTTCAGGGGGAAAAAGGCACAGTCTGGGCAATAGTAGGGAAATTGCAGATCTTAGAAATTTCTGAATATATTATGGTATTTTCTGTGAACAGAAAGCTCTGAAAATGTTAAGGTTTTTTTAAAAAAGAGACTGGCAAACTTGAATGGCTAAGGGATATTCTGCAGCGGAAATTGCAACAGGGAAGGAGTTGGTGTACCTCAGTCTGAAAGAGATGGATCCAAGATCTGGGGGATCTCTACAGATCAAGTATTCCTCACAGTCAATCTCACCAGGTCCCTAAGTGAAGGATGGAGTTGAAATCCTTTCCAATAAGGTTCACAGTGGAAATTGCACACCTATGCACTGGGTGTAGTGTATGGCTTCAAATAATGCAGAAAACTGGATTTGAGGACTGGCATCTGATCTGATATTTTAATGCCTGTGTTTTGAGACACTGACAAACTGAGTAAAGCCACAACATTCAAAAGTAAGCAGCACTGCCAGGAACACGTGTCACTGTGTATTTCTAACATTCTCCCTGAACTAAAGAGATTGCTTAACTTCTTGCTGTTTAATGGGATGCATAAAACTGGAAGGTTGCTGCAAACTGTAAGGGTTGTGCCACGTGGCAGAGGAAATTCTGTTCTTGGCATTCTTTGCTCAGCTCTTGCTCATGTTATTGCTATTTAGCAGTTGTGTTTCAGGCTGTCTCAGCTCCACTGCAGCCAGATATCTCTGATGATAGTGGAATAACATCTAAGTGTCACTAGGTAATGTCTGTACTAGCCATCAGCTTTTCAGAACACATTATCTCTCCTTGAAGACACATCATCCTTCCTTCCTTGGAAATCCTACAGGAAGGAAAGGAAACCTCCTCCAGCAACTGAGATTTGTATGGCCCAGCTAAGCAGCTGTGGAGAACATCTGTATCTGTGGGAGCTGGGTATCTGATCACACAGTTTTGCTCCTCTGCCCAGCAGCACTGTCTCACAGCCAGGCACACAATGTGGCACTTGGGGTCAGGTGGAGGGTGACCCCGAGTGCCTTGGGGTCACTGCTTTGGACTGGGAGCCTGGGAGCGCACAGGGCCCTGGGCCACCTGCAGCACAGCTCCAAGCCTCTGCCTTGCTCCAAGCCTCTGAAGCAACTAGGCCAGGCAGGACTGCTGGGTCATCTGGCACAAAGGATCCCAAAACCAGGGAGGGAGCAGGGCTGCCCAGCAAATGCCTGGACCCTGGGCTGCCAGCAGAGGAGCAATGGCTGGGACAGCCTCAGGTGGGAGCAGTGCTGGAGCTGCTGCTGCAGGTGGCTGGGGCAGTGTTGGTCACAGGCTGCAAAGGAGTGCAAGGAGAGGGAAAGGTGAAAAGGAAGGTGAAAGAAGAATGAAAAAGGAAAGGTGAAAAGGAAAAGGCTGACACTCCCTTGAAAGCAACACAACTAAAAAGCAAGCAGCTGTGGGGTAAAAAGTTCAGCATTTAGCCCTGGAGGTGTAGACAGAGCTGCCTTGAAGCCCATGCAGCAAAGGGCAGGTGACAGCAAAGGGCATCAGCCTTACCTTTGTGTTCCCTGAAAGGGTTCCTCTGTAGTAACGTGGCACTCATGGGACCTGTTAATGCCAGGAAAAACTGTGCCTCTGTTTAGTGCTTCCTGGTAACTTTTCTTAGCCTACTGTTCAAGGTCTCATGAAGCTTTTTTTTTTCAGAGGGAAATCTGTCTTTCACAAATGCAAATTCCTGAGCTGACTAATGCAGTCACACCTATATGCAGTAACTCACTGTACTAGTTTGAAACCAAACCAGTAGGAGATCGCAGAAGTCAGAATTATAATTTAATAGGAGAAAATTGAAAGAAATAAATAAATGCAGTAGTACAAGGATACTGATAAAGTCAGAATACAACCTGACTCTCTATGGTGGTAGCAGTCCAAGCAAAGCAGTTCTGTAGAAGGAAGTGATCCTCTAGAAGGAAGGGTCTGACAGTCCCACAGTAACTCTTTTCCTCTGGGAGTCCAGTAGGCAAGCACTGGTGTGGTGTTCAGAATCTCAGCTTATATCCAGGATGGAATAGTTGGTTCCTCCCTCTGGGCGGAGCATCTCACAGTGGGATGGTGAGTCATGAGATAAGGCACTGATGGGCCATTAACAGGAGGTAGTCCAGGGGGGTGTTATCTCTGAGTCATGGGACCAGGCACTGATGGCCCATTAACAGCAGATAGCCCAGGGGGGAGTTATCTCTGAGTCATGGGGTGAGGCATTGATGACCCATTAACAGAAGATAGTACAGAGGGAGAAGGCAAGGAAAAACATTGCTTCACTTGGTTTTACAGCTCACAAAGTTGGTAACAGATTACACTTCAACCCAGGACACTCACCAAGCTCCAGTAATTGTGGCACCAGCTTGAAATCATGGGGTTCTTCTGGTTTTATTTTATGATTCAGAAAACATCTTCATCTTTGTCTTTTAAGTTTCGCAGACATTAATCATGTCAAGAATCCCACGGATTTTTGACCATATATATTTCTAAACTAAAACTATATGATTCTTCCATAATACCAGGTCACCTTGAACTGCTGAGGGTGTTCTAATCAAGCATCATGGGAACTGTTGATGCTGATACTTCTGGTTGAAGTCCATATAAAGAAGAAACTCTACCACTATGCACAGCAAGCAGTGCACCAGATGGGCATGGAGGTATTTTCCATCCCTGAAGTAGCTGCAGTTTAAATGCCTTTCTTAGCAGCTCTTTGCCTGCAGCTGTGTTAAGCACAAGCAGAGGAATCCCCACACTGCACTGAGACTTAACTCCCATCTCATCTGGCTTTGGCTCCATCAAGTCAAGGTCTGAGCATCTGATATACTGATATTAGCAAAGGTGGATTATTACTGACATATGTTAAATAATCACTGTTTACTTCTGTGTTCTTTCTCGGGCTCGGGTATGTTCAATGCCTACAAATATCTGATAAATCTCTTGAAGTAAATGTAATCTAATGAATCCTCATATAAACTTTTCTTCAGGCTTCTTGGACTTACATCATGTCTGACTCTCTACTGGACAAGCAGCCAGAACTATTTGATTCTTTCAATGAATTTTGAATATAGGTCTGTGCACAGTTTTGTGTCACATCAATATGGTGAATATTTTGCTGAGAGGAAACACTGACCAGCTTTCTGCTCCAAGTTTGCACACAGAAATGTTTTACAAGAATACATTGACCTGATTTTCAGATATAGAAAATGTAAATCTCTGATATGCTTTCAATAAGTATTTCTGCAATGCAAATTGCAATGAAAACGTGCTCAGGTGCTACATGCATGCAAACACACAGGAATCTCCAAAGTAAATATTTCCTTTTTAAAATAGGATTTACTAGACTAGCTAGAGGTTTATTTTTGTCTTTTGAAAAATAATCCAAATTCCTACCAGAAGAGTGAGAAAATGTCAAGACATTTCTCAAAGTTATATCAAAGGGGTCATGAGCAGTATATATGTTACAAAAAAACCACTCTGGAGATTCTTTGTCATCCTATTCTGTTTTGCAGCAGCATACAAACTTTGGGGTGCTTCTTTAAACATTATTGTAAGAAGAAAAATATTTCCACCTGAGAAGCATGCAACATGGATATAATAATGTTTGCTAGCAGTCATGCTTAAATATTTAAGGAAAGGAAAAAGAACCCAAAGAGTTCAAATGAGGTAGAATAATTTCTTACCTGCTTTGAACCTGAGGAGCTGCCAAATCCACAGCCCCCAAAGGGTCACAGTCACTACACAACAGGTAGCTCCAACCAAAATTCTGTTCCAGTGGAGTGAAGGCATGTTGGAGTGCAGGCTGTCTGCAATGCTATGAAATGGTTATTATACATTCATACTGTTGTGATAAACCATTAACTACTTGTCTACTGATAAAACTTTAACCGTTTCTGTTCCACCTAGGAAAAAAAAAGTTCCGGCACATGTTTGTTTATTACCTCTTGGGGACTGACTCTGGTCCTTAAAATAGACCTGTACATACCCTGGGGGGAAAGGGGAGTACTGGCTGGCACAGGGTGGAAGTCAACACCTGAAAGTCAAAGTGAAGAAGAAAATAAAGCTATTTTAAGAATGAGTTGGAATGAACACATCTTTTTTGTCATCAGCATTCAGTGGATTAATTCCCATTGTGTGAGTAGGGACAGTACCTTGTCTTTATATGGTGTTTTTCACTAGTGAAGAAAGGAGATTTGTTTGGCTTTTTTAATTACCAAAGTTATTCATCTCAGTTTAAAAAACAAGACTCAAAAAACTGATATGATATGCCCAGAATGTACAGAAATAATGCAGTCAAAAAAAGGGTTCTGGCCTCTTGGGATGTAGCCCAGTGGTCTAGCCATAAGATACTGCTGATACTGATACTGCTACTACTACACACTGTGATTCCTTTAACACCTTACAGATTGTTATGATTTTTCATCTTATCAAGAATAAAGATGAATAAGATAAGATGTATTTAATCTCCTTGGTGTCAATCTGCAAGGTATTCATAATAATTCTCATACTCGTATTCAAAATATTGATGCAGAAAATAAAAAAGACACTCTGTATTGAAGAAAGCACTTAAGGTCATAGGAAAGACTAAGGAAATGCTGAGATAATTAAGGTTACTTTTACAAATGGGAGCACCAAAATTGTTAATGTGCTTCTTCAGATAGCCAAACATCTTAATAGTCTGCTCACAGAGGTTCTAGTGAAAGACAGGCTGTCACAGGTGCCACCACACCAGTGACAGGTTGGTACAAACCTTTAGGAGGGACAGGCTGCATGCTGTCCCTCTGGGTGCAGCTCTGTCCAGCTGTGGGGGGGTCTGCCTGCCTGTCTGTGGTAGCCCTGATGTTAAAAGTGTGTTTCTTTTCCCAGATCTTTCCTCTCTGCATGTTATTCTCATTAGCATGGAAAACAGAAAAGGGAAAATATCCTCAGTGCTGGCACCAGCACAGAGACATGAGGAGGGTGCAGGGGCCGTGGCACCCAGGTGATGAGTGAGAGTCCGAGAAGAGGAGGAAACAGCTGCCCCCAGCACCCAGGGGCTACCAGAGCCCTTTCCCTCCATAAGGTGCCAAACTGCAGTTTCCCCCAAGGGAATTGCCAGAGAATGGGAGTGATGCCTAAGGTTTTAACTTTTATATTTTTCAAATCCTGTACTGCCTAGTGTAACTCTGAATTTCCCTGTAGCTGGTTAGGTACCACTCTCCTATGCGAAGACAGACTAGAGAGGCTAAAGCCTCTCCAGTTTGCTCTCCAAGGACACCCAGACCATCCCAGGCCCAAAATACATCATTGGCTAGTTTTAATTGGCAAATTTATGCTGATATGCAAATGGACCAAACCTATAAAAGTGTGAAGAACTCGTAACCTGCCGTCCATCTTGGGATCCACTGAGGCAGGAGCCTCCGGACCCCCAGGGTGTACCCTTGAAGGCCTTTCAAATAAATCCCACCTTTATTCCCTTATTCCTGCCTAGTCTCTGTTTCTAGGTAGCCATTTAAAGCATCAGGAGGCTCCATCAGAGGGGCAGGGCAGCCGTGTGTGGGGCTGGGTGAGGCTGGGTGGCACAGCTCGAGGCCAGCTCTGGTGTGCATCCCAATGCCCGGCCTCCCATGGGCTTGGAAGTATTTGCAGGATTGGCCAGGCAAGCCCTGGGAGCCTGAAGGCTGCATGGTCCAGCTCTCCTGCTGCTGACAAACAGTGAGCAGCAGCAATGCTCAGCTGGACAGAAACATGTCCTCCTCATCCTGCTCACAGAGAATTCTTGGGACCCTTGAAATGTTAATTACTTTACAGCCTCTTGCCATAAGCAATTAAATGTTTCCTTTTCTGATGTTTAAAGGGCCAAGAATGTAAAACTGGATCTAAGAGACACACAGGGAGATGCTCATTCCCGAGCAGGACTCCTACAAGTGAGAACCAAGTGTAATTTGGATCTTGAGGATGGGGAAACTGAGGCACAGAGCAGTTCAGTGACATTAAGTTAAGCTACATCCAGCTTTGCTAAGCTGAGTCCAAGGTTTGCAGTGTATTAAAAGCATACCCATCTTCTGAATCACAGGTCTGAGTCCTTTGCTAATAGAAATGCTGCTAGATGATTGTAGATATTTTTAAATTACAAAATAGAAAAGAAATCGTAATTCATTCTCGTGGTTACTCACACTGCCCTTCCTGTTCAATGGAAATAGCATCCCTGTTTCTTTTCTTTACATGGCTAACATCCTCATGGATGACCAGAATGTTCAGTTTAGATATATGAAATACTATGAGTCCAAAACTTTGGGTTGCAAGCCCAGCTTTGCAAATGGAAGACAATTTGTCAGCTGGGAGGTTGCAGTAGGATTGTGAACAAAACAGATTGTGAATTCCTAACTTCATGTGAATATTTTATATAAAACACAGAGAAAAAAATTACTTAAGGCACCAGATAGCAAAACCAACACAAATGAATGAACACCTCTTAAAAGATAGTATACTTTCATTTATGAAAATATTAAACCATGTTTATGTGATAGAATAATTCAAACGGAAAGGAAACCTTAACACTTGCAAATTTGTATCTGTGATGCAGCTGCAGGAAGATAAAATCACTCTTGAGTGACTGGATATGTTTCTTCTCCTTTCCTCCATTTCTTTTAAACCTTAATTAGAATCAGATGTTTCTTATTTCCTTTTTTTTTTTATTTTCAAGTGTGTACAAAGTGTGGTGCCAGCAGTAAACACCATCTTTGACTTTTTTTTTTAATGCGTCAACTGCATCTGAGTCAGAGCCACAAACCAGTAAAATTCCAGCAAAGTAGTGCAAGCTTTCACTCCTGTCATTCCTGCTGGAAGTGGGAGATTGGAATTGCTGTTTCCTGTGGCACAGGAACCATAAAATCCCATCATGTGTGTGAGAACCTTGCCTCTGGAATGACACTGGAGGCAGGCTGGAATGCTGTATACCATGAACACAGCTGCTCCCTCCCGTGCTCTTAAGAGTGCTGGGAGTGATTTCTTGTTGCTTAATTGCTATTCAGTTGTATGGATCTGCAGCCAGTTTCCCATTTCTTCTTTCTCCTCCTCAGGGAGGCAGTGGCTGCTAACCGTGGCATGTAGGCAAAACCATTTCTGCTCCAATTTCGTGCCCTTACTGTGACATTCACCTCTTATGTGCCATCTCTAGCAAAGTGTTTTGTCAGTAAATGGCAGAAGTCTATAGGTGAGAGCTTGCTTTCCAAATCAAATTGCAAAGTAGTATTGCTGTGGATTTTTAATTATGGTTTTCTTCTACTTTTTAAAATGTATTTTCATTCTAAGTGTATCAAATACAGAAATCTATAAACTGCAACAGATAGCTAGCAAAGAGATAGAAATTAGAGTTAAAAAAAAAGTCATCTGAGGACAAGTTATTCCTTATTTGACAAATATTAGGCTTTTTACTCCCACATATTTTGAGCAAGCACATATTGTACCTAGAATAGATTTTAAGGACAAATTTTCAGGCAGTTTTCCAGTTATCTTTCTCCCTTTAACAGATGTGCTCTTTGTTTCTTTGTCCTTGGGAGTCAGACTCTCTTCCACTACTGCACATGCTGAAGGGCTTTTTGGATAAAAAAGCATTCCGTTTTCTTCCACCAGCTTCTGTACCAGCAACTTCTACCCCAACTGCTGTAGTTTGGAGGAAGTGAAACATTTTGGGTGAGGGCATTAAGGTACCAGATCCACTGAAGTTTTTTAGTGCCTAACTTTTAAGGATGAATGAACCTGGAGGACTCAAATTCCTTGTTGTCATATTTGCTCTTCATTCATGCTATATTTAGTTACAAGAGAAAAAGTATTTATTTACAGAATATACAACAAATATCACAGTTTCTAATGACAAGGTAGTAATGACCATTCTTGAATTCAAGTGCAATTTGTTAAATGCCTGAATATGTTATGAGAGTAACCTGTTTATCCCACTTTTTCCTGTCCCATAAATGGTTATATTTTTCCCCTTGAAAACATGACAGACATCTTACATGAATAAATCAATTTTATTTAAATAAAATTACAGGTGTATTTTTTCTAGTATAAACCATATAGTTTTTCAAAGGCACCAATATTTAAAAATAACTTAAATTTTCTTGAGAGCAGCTTCCTTTTTCTGAGTGGTGTTTGTAAACTTGTCAGACTTCCCTCCCCTCATTCAACTCAGGCAACACCTCTTGCTTGTGAAATGATGAAGGCTGTACCTTTTTCATTGTAATAGATGCCCTACTGTTCCTGGGCATCTCTTTTGAACACAGGAGAACAGGCCAGGTGTTCCATGTAGCAAAACCCCACTCTGAAATAGGGTGTTTCTTTCCTTTGTGACACCACAAATTTCTCAGGCACGACCCCCCACTTATGACACTGACTTTGCATGTACTGCAAGTATTGAAAAGTAAATTTAAAAGACTACTGTTTCTTTGAGACTTTAGAATCTGTTTGTCCTTGCATTTCTTCAAGCTTGATAATGGAATGCCACCTTTTCTGATGTGAGGAGAGACCTTTTCGCACAAAGCCTGTCCTACAGTTCTGTGTCACAGTCTGCATCAGCCTCCAGTTTGGGCTCCTTTAGAGGCATCTTTGCTAAGCATGGTTGCACTGAAACCAGCAGACATGTGTGATGGGCTTATTCCTACAGTTCTGTGATCATTTACAGGAGATTCACAGCAGGGACATAGAGGGAGGTGCAGGTGATACCTCTCAGCAGGCCAAATCCTGCTCATGTTTTCTCCAAAGAAAACACCCAGCTCTACAGGCACTGCTGGATGCAGGTAAGGACAGAGCTGGAGTCCCCAGGCAGAGGGGGACACGGGAGGAACTGTGTCAGGCAGCCACTCTCTGGCCAGTGAGTTCAAGTACTGTCACTTTTTACTTCTGTAAAAGCAGCGAGTTTTTTCAAAAGGAGATTTTGCTAAGCACCTTCCATGTGCACAGCTCATCCATGAGGTTCACTTCATTAACTGATTTTGGCTTCTTGTGACAGACTTTTGTTACAATCCCCAAGTTCTCTTTGATGCATAACAATCATCCTCTCTGCCCAGCACTAGAGAAGCTTTGTAGCCCAACCATTCTATCAGGAAAAAGAGTCTGCCCTTTAAAACAAATGCCCACAATTTAGAGACAACCTTGATGTGGTGCAATGAAGGTAGGATCGTAACGAGGATACATTTGGCAAATATATCTCTGCTTCAATTAACAGCCAGGCTCCTCTGGGACACCATGGATCTTCCTTCTACAGAGAATCTGATCTTAATGGAACCACAATAATGAAACTCAAGCCTTAGATTTGCAGAGTAGAGTAAATTCAATTATTTCAGAGTTTACAGTAAGACCACTGTAAGGCTGAGACAGAGATATGAATATACCATACCAATACCCCTCCTGCAAGAATGTCCCAAGACAGGCTTTACTCAAGTTTGCCAAAATCTCCAAGACCCTTCAGAGAAAGGCATTGAAAAAGGGTCAGCAATTGCTAAGAAAAGCAGTGATCTTAGGCTAGCAATGTGCAATTTCCTTTTTGCCATTTGTAAATGTAGAACTGTATGTGACCCAACTATTCTTGCTTTCCAAAGAAAATTCATCTGGATAATCTAACACCTGGATACAGGTGTTACTTCACAATACTTTATTTAAGCCAGCTTCTCTGAAACATTTTGCCCAAATGTTCCAACCAATCATGTAAAACGTCTAAAATAATTTTAAAAATTAGCAACTAAAATCTTCTAAGAAGACATATGGAAGCTCAGCCAGTTTATTGTGCTTTTCATCCTGCTTAGGTTATTCCTTTAGTTTAGAGATACAGCACCTTAATATTTGCACTGTATTAAATATATTTATCAAGAAAAGCAGTGAAGAAATTTGCATTGTTCCTGCCTGTGAGAGGCAAAGTCGTTTCTGACTATATCCTTCAGAATAAACAACACCACTGATTTTGGAAAGGCACTGACAAAACTGACAGACTAAAATTCAGCATTAACAGCATGTGCAGCTAAGAGAGGTGCTTCTTGAAAGATGGGAGATAAAAGGTAGATCTTAGAAGTGAAGCAAATGTTTATGTTGCAATAAAGGTCAGGTAGTTTTAGAAAAGCCTTTACAGGTTTTTTTGGGTCTTGGGATCCTTTTGAGGTACACACTATTTTATTATCTAGCTTTTTTAAGCAATCAGTTTGCTGCCATTGGTCATGAACACTGTGCTTTTCACTAGATCTGTTTGGATGAAGAAAATAAATGCAATTAAAAGCAGTATTATTTTTTAATTCCCTCACTGATGTTGTGAGCTGGGTATGGAGCTACCATAAAGGCAGCATCTGCCCTCCCACAGCTCACTGTGCAGCACTGTGCAGGCTGCCTGGTGACTGAAGGGGTGACACAGGGAAAGGCATGCAACAACATCTCAATCCTGCCCACAGAGCAGAATTACCCACTCCTGACTCAGGTGGTGGGTCACATGTCTGCTATGAATCCTGCAGAAAACCACCAAATTCCACCAAAGGAAAGGAAATAGCTTTGACAAAGAAACTGGTTTTGCATTTAGGCACTGCCTGACTGGCCATCCCTCAGCCCTTCTGGAAAAGAAATTGTTCCAGGCACCAAGGGAAGGCAGAGTCACTTCCACTGCCTTGCAAAGTCAAAGGATAGCAAAGAGGCAGAACTGTGTAGGCATAAGAATGAACAACTGCACTGGTTTTTGGTCATCATACACATTTTTGGTTCTCCTGAAAGGCTTGGTGGTGCCTCTGGGAGGGTGAATACACTACATGCTTTTCAGTGAACCACTCAGTGGGTTCACAGTGAGAAGTTCTTTCTGTTTAACATAAAGCCACAAGCAGAGACACAAAGTTGTTACTCAAGACATCTGCAAGACTGTGGTTTCTTTATCTTGTTCCACTCTTTTCCAGGTCTGCACAGTTATTTATCCACAGGTACTTGCAGGGCAACCAACACACATTTAGACACCCTAATTACGAAAACTTTATGTCCAGCAGCAGCTGAAAAACATTTTGCTTAACTTTTAATAAGGCAAACATACAGACTTCATTGTGCCACCTGATCGACTCCAAGTCTGTCTAATACTAGTCTGATTTTCTCTGAAGCATGTGATAAGCAAGGTAGTAGTGCAATGACCATTAATAAATATCAAGCTTACCCTCCACAAAAAGGTATAACAGTGTAGATGTAGACATCAGAGGGGATTGATATTTGCAAAGCAAATGGTAGCAAAGAATGAATAAGATGACAAAAAATGTAGAAATGAGGTATCAGTTAGCCTAATGGTTGGAGTGGGCAAACTGGTCAAGCCATACTCATACTAAATTTCTTCTTCTGACTCATGATCTCGTTCAGATGTTTTCAGTAAACCCATTTCCATGGGCTGGGACTGTTTAACCTTCGAACGAACTGCCCTGGAAACAACAAAAGAAGGCTTGTCAATAGCAATTCAAAGGCTCATCTGACTATTTTTGACATCCTAAAAACATGTTTAACTCTTCTCATCAGTGAGTTAGGATGACTCCTTCTATGATTCTATGGTTAGGAAATGCTGCCTTTAATGAAACCACTTGAGTGTACAGCTTGTAAGCTCTTGTTCCTATGGACATATCACAGAGCAGTTTAAACAAACCTCAGTGTATCCTCCAGAAAGTTCAGTGTTGTGCAGGCACAAGACCAATCACTGTGTTTTGGGGAGAGACCATAAAGCTGTGAGAGAGTCTGGCCAAACTACTCTTGGAGGGGAACTCTGCTAGCATGCCATGATCAGCCTCCTCTGAGACCTCGTCTGATGCTGCAGCAGCCACTGGTCCCAGCATCAGAGGGGATGTGAGATTGCTGCCACCGTCTCAAGAGCTGCCATTCTTTACACAGCAAACCAGTTACCCATCCTCGAGTGCTGGCGCCTTTCAGACTGAGATACAAAAAGAACTGGCACCTCAGTGCAAAACAAGACTGGAAGAAGTATGTATTTAACATGATCAAATGGGGCTATTAGGATGGTAGGGATAAAGCAAGGGGTGAGAAGCATGTTTAGGTCACTGCAGGGAAAGGCCTGGTAAGGTCCTGTCGGCAGAAGGTGATCACAATCTGTGATCTGGTGGCAGAGGCATTTTTACAACCAAATTAACACTGCAGTTGGAACTTTGTCAGAATTAGCACTGGGAAAAGGTCTAACTTTAGACACTAGGGAATGAAAAATGGCTAGTGAAAAAGAAATCAGGCCTGATCACAGGAAATTTCTAGCAAGGAATTCTGTGTAATGTTATTCAAAGTAAAGTCATGAAGCCTGCTCACTAAGCCACTTAAAACAAGCAGAGATGAGCAGTGGGACACAAGATTTGGCAGGTAAAAAGAATCTCCTACTTCTGACTTTATATGCACTTACAAATGTGGAAGACTATTGGAGCTCATTTTATGTGAGAAGTATTATGCTATCAGAGCTGTATTTATGGATGATTACTTTCTACTGAAGTAATGTCATTTGCTTTTCATTGATTACCAATAACAATTTTTATTTTATCTTGCAAGACAATTAATTACTTCATAGAAACTTTTTCATTTGTCAGTGAAACTTTTCTAAAATAAAGTTCCTACAAGACTAAGTAGACAAGTCACTGAAGTTTTAGTGTTTCAAACAACTTACCAGCTGACAATTGTGTAATTCACTGCAAGTATAAGAAAAGCAAAGGCATAATGCCAGCAATAGCACATAGTCAGGAACATCATATTAGTATGATCCGTCTGATTCCACTCTGGGCTCCCATTTGGAGGATAAAGCACAAAACCAATCTGTAGTAAGACAGCAGACACTTAGTACATGTCATTTGATGTGCATCCTATGCCATATCATGTTTTATACTACTCATCACAAGGCGGACATTTAATTTTCTTATGGTGTTGCTTATTTCTGTGTTTATTATAAAAAACTTTTTTTGCAGTCACTCTCAGGTGTGATGGATCACTTTATGCAACTCTGTGCAGAAATGCCTTTGAAGATGAAGATCCAGTCCCAGAGACCCACTGCTCCTGCCCAGAAAATTTAGGAGCCTGCCTGACAACCCAGCCCTGCAACAATCACGACTGTGCATTGTAAGGAGAGGGGCTGGTGCTCAGCCCCATGTGCTCAGAACCAAAATCACCTCACAGATCAGAAAACCTGCCCAGCCATTTGCACTGCCTTGCTTCTTCCCAGCAGCATCTGGGAATGCATTACGTGGTTGGGAGGATGGATAATCAATGAATAAATAAATGGGAGCCACAAGTCTTTCTTCTGGGCCATCCCAGGGAAAGGTCAGAAATGGCATAAAAATGAAGTTTCCTCATCCAAGACTGTAAGTTCATGTGAAATGTGTAGCTGATTTGTTTATTCAGAGCTGGGAAAGATCAAATTAATATTTGTGCATAAGATGGGAAAACCATTAATCCTGTGACTACACAGAGTTTGCTGGACAAACACCAACCCTGTGCTGTTGTAAAGACTGCTTAATACTCTTCAAAGTCATCACTCAGCAGTTTAGTTGAGAATTTAGAAACTGGGAAGAGGAGAAGAAGAAGGAGGGGAGTGCATTTTGCATTTCCATGCAGAGAGTTCAATGAATGAGGGTGTTGATGATGCAGAAAGAAAGCCCCTTTACCTTTTACGAATTTCCTATGCTGCAGCCAGTGTGTGGTTTTCAGTCACACAGATACTTGAAGTCTGATGCGGGTGTGAAAAAAGCCACATTTCTATTTCTTCTATTTTTAGTACTTCAATTTTTTACTTTGAAACAAAACCCACATTGTCTCTAGAGCTAAATAAATAATCTGTTCTAAAATTAGACTAGGCTGAAAACAATGAATAAATGGTTGCATCTATTCCTCCTAAATAAAGCTTCTGAAATCACAGACAGAAAGTTTACAAACAAGAAAATAAACCAGCAAGTGCTGCAGCACCACATTCTTTAGTTCACTTATAGAAAAATACAGCCAATTCCAAGGTCTGTCTTCATGCCAGAGCAAGCATTTAAATATTTGATTTGGTGCTGAGTGTCCAGTTCTCCTAAGAAACAGCAAAGGTTTTTATTCATCATGTCTGGCCAGCATAGAAAAAAAAGGAAAGCCAGTCTAGACATGCCGGAAAGAAAAATCACTGGAGTGACCTCAATTCTCCACTATAAGATGAAACACACACCAGCACTAGTGCTCCTATTTCTGTTACAAACTCACAGCAACTCCTTAAATCTCTCTCTTGTTCTGACAGCAGAGAATGGGTCACTATCAAGTATCTGTTATTGGATAGACTCACAAGTGAGGACATAGAAGCTACATTTTGAAGAGTCCTTTTGGGAGCCACATCCCTGAAATATCAAAGTTGTGGCTGTTCTTTTTTCTGCTCAGTTCCCAGAGCACTAGAAAAGCAGGAGGCTTTACATCACTCAGTCTCCTAATGAGAATCTGTGACTTAAGTACCCTTTGAACATGGCAATGACAATGAGGCCTTTGCCTCACTCACCTGTCCAGTACTACACTGGGCATCTGCTCACTGCTCCAGGAGCTGACAGTGGAGACTCTCTTTGTAAAGGTCAACATTTATTTCCATGCTCTAAAACCACTGCCATTTGGCTGGCGAATTTGGAACAGGATGTTAGAGGGATTAGAGAGAATGGTCAATGACTGTAGTAATGAAGAGCTCAAGAAAAACACCTTAGCTTTTTTACTGATTCAGATAAAAGGCACTTGAAGTAAAATAGCTTCTTCTTCTGTAAAATGGATATGAGAAATAATTTTATCGCTTTAAAGAAACTGAGAATGCATTGTTTTCTATCAGTCTTTTGATGTCTGTGTTTAAAAGGTATTTATATCACCTGTAAAACATCTGCAAAGGGTTAAATGACTAATTTTGGTGAGGAAGAAGTTCCTAAGGCAGAAGAGTGACCTACCTGCCAGAACCAGCTGCCTTGTAATATGCAGAGGCTTGTACGGAGCATCTCTAGCACAATACTGCCACGGAAGAAAACTTCCAGAAATATGCAGGCAGCAGCTCCAAAGATAGCAAATAGCAGTAACTGATGAACATGGACATCCAGCATGGCTCTCCCATGAAGATGGTAGCAGAAGAGAAAACCTGGAATAAATTGTGATCAGTTTAAGATATCTTCTTCCCTTGCAATTTCCCTACATCTGCTTTTAGGAAACAGCGAAGCATTTCTGGCATTTCTCTTTATGCCAGTATCACCTTCACTCACTCTGGCTTTAGCTGACTAGTTGTGTACCATGTCAGTACCTACACCAAACACATGCCTGAGCTACTGAGCACTTTCCCATAACAGGCTTTTGCTGCTATTTTCATGACAATTGTGTTGCTCTCTGGAGCAGTTAGGAATGCACAGATTCACCTCAACCATGTGTGCTCATGACCTGGGCTGCAGATAAAGCCTCAGCAGTGTAGGGAGGGCCAAGACTGATCTTTGTTTGATCTGTTTGAGGCATTTCAGGAAGTGAAACACCCAGCTCCCATAGGGTTAGTCTCTAAGGCTGATTTGAGATTCCCAGACAAATGATCAATCCCCATCTGCAGGATGAGGTAAACTGACCTTCAATGAAGACTGCTAAGGAAAGCATCATCCTGTCCATGGCCGCTGGCAGCACATTGGTCCCATGTGCCACAATGTCCACCAGCCCTGAAATGCCATAGAAGAGGTACATGGTGGCATGTTGCCAGTTCATCAAGTGATCCCAGTGCTTCTTCTCATAGTTGTACAGCTTCAGATGAGGTCCATCAGGGACAAACTGCTCAGCCACCATTCCTGTGCATGAAATAAGAAGAAAAACCATTTGTTCTGGTACTTAAGGTATAAACTGATGCCAAGTCTTTACACAGACAATAGATGCAGCAATATATCCCCATGCACCATAATGCCATTAAGTCTGAGGTTTTAGCATCACATAATCTGGAGAGTGAAGAGCCAGAGGAAATCAGGCTTCAGCTCCACTCCTTGTGGAACTATTTGAATCTTGCAGTTTCCAGCAGTGAAAATGAAAACAGCTATCCTGTGCTGCTTTTTCTTCTTTTAAACAATTACTACTCTAGTAGTCCTCTGGCTAAATTTTTCAGCTGCCTTTCATAATGGTTCAGACATGAGCATAACATACGCTAAAGTCTCCAAATGAAAGATTTACCATTTCAGTGCCCTGCCACATGCAGGGTGACAGAGTTCAGACTCATAATTCAAAGGGGATTTTTCCTCTAAAGCCATAAAAGGAAACCCCTTCACCATGCAGTTATTAAAAGTCCCATGGGAATGTAGACCAAGGTAGTACTTGAATCACTGCTCCACTTTCTCCCTTCCCTTGGCCCCTCAGTGTCTTGCTAACTAGCTGAGGTACTGCAGCAAGGGAAAACTGTTTTTAAATGCTTTATGTGATCAATGAAGTTTGGGGAGGGTTTAAAAATTGCTATGCTTTAAAAACATTAAAGCTAATTATATTGTTTATGAAGCATAGGCCAGCATCCTGCTGTGTAAATAGGTATGCTGTAGAACAAATGCAGTGCTTTTCCACATTTATTTCCAGTTTTTCTAACATGTGAACAGCAGTTTTTACTCCTGATGCCTTTTCTGCCTGTCTTAGCCAAGTGTTTTGTCCATACTTTTCATTAGAATTGGAATTTCCATATGTTAAAGTAGTAGCTTGTTGTTTCAATGTGAAAATAAAAATAGTAGATTAATGTTTTAGCTGCCAAACTACCTCTAGACACAGACTGGGGGATTTGTAGGAAAGATGTCCACAGTCACACCTCAAAATGAATGCTATTTGGATTTTTACAATTTTTTAAGGCGTATAAAAATGCATACTGTCCCTTCAGAGCTGATGTATCTTAACAGAGAGGAAGGAAAAGCAAGAACATTACTTTGTCACAGCCCACACTTTGATTAGAAATGAGGCAGCTCTGAACATCTAAAGAAGAGCAGACAAATAGAATCTGAAAGTTTAAAAATGCTTAAAATTTAGATACTTTCCAACTTGAGCTGCAGATGCTGAGCTCCCCAGATCCCCTGTTCTTTAGTTTACTTTCCCTCCTCTAAAGGTAAACTGCTACCATACAGCCTGCTGGGATGTAAACAAGAGCTAAACCCTTCCAGTCAGCTACACAGCTCTCAAAACCGTCCCCGTGGGTTTGTACCCAGGCCTGGACACAACAGAAGGACAAACAGCTCCCCCACGCCCCTCACAACAGTCCCACAGCAATAAAATCTGGAGTTCAGTCTTGTGTGAATATTTTCACTTTTGACTGACATTAATCAAAAAATCATCTGCATCATTTACTTATTTTATCAATAAATCAGTAGAGGCTTCTGACATCTGAAATGGTTGGATTCAAAACAGAAAAACAACACCTTTGCAGTCTGGTGCTCCCAGCATGCAAATGAGAGCCCCTTGCCTAAATACCTTACCTCCCTCCCTGAACAATGAACAGTACATGAACACTGACATGGTCAGGAGTGGTCAAGTGGTCAAGAGTGGTCAGGAGACCTCGCAGAAGCTCCAGAAGAACTTAAAGTTCTGTGCTACGGATGGAAACCATGTTATGGCCACAGCTGTGTAATTAACAGCAGTAGCCCCACCACTTCTCAGTGGTTAAAGGGAAAAATAGCAAAACACAAGGAGATCCATTTTATCAGAGAACAAAATTTTAAGAAAAAAGTGTTAGAAATATACAGCCTCCCCTTAGTCCATCTCAGTTACCTATGAGGGCAAAGACAGCTTTGATGATGCCTTCAACAAACTCCAGGCGCTGGAATCCTGCCCTGGAACCAAGGTAGCAAGCATTCTTGTTTTTTCGACAGGCATACTTCAGTGGATACTTCACTGACCACCATAAGCCAAAAAGAAGGAAAAAGCTTCCAGGGAGGGCATGCCCTTTAAAATTGCCCATGGTTTTCTGCTAGGCAATACCTGAAAGAGAAACAAACACAGACCGATTATGGGAATAGTGGGAGAATTCTCTGAGTTATAATTTTAAAGTATCTCCTTGCGTAGATCAAACGGCTGTCACTGAATGAAGTAGTCATATTTAATTCAGAAATAAATTTTTTCACTTTCCTTCCCAGGCTGTTCAAAACACCCCACCAGTCTCCCCAGTTTTATAGCTTTGCAGAAGCATAATCAGACCCAACTGCGGAGCAGCTGACCTGAAATGCAGAGCTGGCAGCTGGCAGGGTAAGAGAAGGAAAAGCCACAGCACACTATGCCTTGCTGTAGAAGTTGTACTAGCAAAACAGAGAAACTCAATAGTCACTATTTGGTGCTTTCACATTTAGAGAGGGTTTTTTATTCTCTTCCTCTACAAAGGTAAACCAAGACAATACCTGACTGAGGGAAAAATGAATTGCATACCCATCGGATGGGTAAATATGCACTAGTAAATTATATTTTGTGTTTCAATCCAGGTGTTTCAATATGATTTACAAACATCAAGTCATTTGCATTATTTGATGGCTGAATTATTCACACACTACAAGATATATATTATCAAGTACATCAAGTGCACCGAGTGACAAGGTTATTTGTTGGTCAGGATTATAAAGCAATTTGGAAGAAGTGCCATCCATATATCTAGTAATTCTGGTCATCATCCCAACATTTAGGATAGTTGACTTTGAGCCAGTGGCTTCTTCATTAAAATGACAGTTCTAACATTAAATTGGCTTTTTTTATTTAAGATATTATAAACCAAGTTGTTGTGCCTCATGCTCCAAAGGCATACTAAGTCTCTGCACAGGCAGCCATCAAGAATAACCACTTTAGAAGGATTGGCAGTCTGTACTTTCTGTTATTATTGTTGCTGACTTAAAAGTTCAATTGCCACACTGTGCTAGAGCCATCTGGCTGTGAATGGAACATGGAAGCTCTGGTATATTTTTCTTTTTCATGAGTATTTCCTATGGTCAGCTCTGCATAAGGAGTTTTAAACTGCGGCTTCTGGGCCGTGGAGTACTTGCAGCTGGTTCACATAAGGCTGTCTAGTCACGTAGCACAAGCCCTCTCCTATTTCTGGAGGCTAAACTCCACTGAAACTTTTTTTTTTTTTTTTTAAAGAAGAGAAACTCTTCCACATGCACAAGTCCTGGAGTGCTCCTAAGACTATTCCAACTGCGTGAGGAGAGGTGACATGTATAGCCACAAAACAGAAAAGAAGAAAACAAAATACGACTGTTCATGCTTAGCACGAGTCTGGCCTGATTTAAGCAGGATGCTGAAGAGCGTCCTGCAGCCCCTGCCTGTCCCCTCCCCTTCCAGAGCTGAGCTCTCCCACTCTAATGGCTGCTGAGTGGGAGAGGTGAGCTTTAAAAGCTTTTCCTGGATAATACCCTGCTTCGCTAATTTCTAGGGAGCACTGGGGAAATCCAAGAGCAGAGAAGTGTGATGCTGGTTGCCCAGGCCAGCCCATTTCTGGTTGTTTTCCTGCAGGTGTTGCTGGGCCTGGCATCTGCATATGGAAGATGGGAAGGAGAGCATGCAGAGGTGGGTGCACCAAGCACAGGGAGGCAGCACCTGCCAGCCATGGGCCAGCCAAAGGGGGCGTGAGGGACATGTTTATGAACAAAACATAAAGGACTCCCTCTTGGGATTTCTGCTGTGTGGGGAAGGGCTCCTGCTGCTGAGGGTCCAAGGACTGGGAGAGTCTTTCTTTGCCTCCTTTGCCTCCCCCATCACCCTTAAAATTCCTCTGGGTTGATGCCTGTGTGTTTTATTTGCAGGTGGGGAAAGCACTGCTCACCCTGCAGCAGCCCTCAGCACACTGGGGCTCTCACTGATGAGGTTTGGGGGGCTGAGCCCCATAGGTTGGACCCAGCTCCTGAAATCTCTGTGAAGAGGTTCTTCATTCTGGGGCACCTTTGGTTCAAAGAATCTGACCTGCAGACCTGCACCACTCTTCCTCAGTAAGGGGCAGTACTAACAGCTTCAGACAGTCATCTAAACTTTGCTTTAACCTTTAAATTATTTCTTTTGCTTTTCAAACCTTAATTTCTAGGGGTTTTTTACCATGCTGGCCTGAAAGGCATTACTGTCTTTTCAGACACGTTGGTTTTTTCCCTGCCTTTGACTGAAAGGGAGAGGGGAGGAGTGGGGAGTGGCCTTTCCTTACCATGTCTGATCTCACTGAACACCATTCATTGGGAAGAACTTATTCATTATTCATTATTATTCACCACAGGTACAAAGCAGTCCAAATGGAACAATTTACCCTGTACTACACATCAAAGGAAAGGAATGGATTAGAAAGGTAAATTAAACCTATGAAAAAGCTTCCCTTAGGAGAGCACAGATGCAGTAGGAGTGAAATAAGAACTGTGTTGATGTCATTTGTAGTACACAGTATACAAAACTTCAAAAGTAATTGCCAATTTGTAAATTCACACCTGGATTACCTAGATCTTTAAGCACTGGAGGATCTTTCTGCACTAAATCTGGACAAGCTATCAAGAAAATTTGTTTTAAACTATTTTTTGCCTTTCAAAACAAGGAAAAAGAAGAAAAGACTGATACAGCAGCTAATATTTCATATCCAATATAAACAAAATAGAACTAGAAAAACTGTTTTTTTCCTGAAAGAAATACAATCATCATTATCATATACATAATACAACATTATTATCTTTAGAGAGTGTAAACTTCAGATTGAGTTTATCCAAAGGTATTGGGGATTATCTGCAGGATTTCTTTAGAAAGAGATCCATCAGATCTGCCAGCCGGCTGTTGTGGCAGACCTTTGGAATGCTGCATGTCAACACAGTTGGTTTCAGAAAGGAGTTATACAACTTACCTTTTAAAGTCTTAGTAAACTTGAAAACATCATGACAGGGCTTGCCTTAAACTGATTAAACTTCCCAATTAATGAGTTTTCTCTTTTCAGGCCTGAGAGTTCGTTTTGGTGAGTCTAGAAGTCACCTGCCAACACCCACAGTTTTGATGTGATTGAAAAGTTTTGTCTGCAAATAAACGGGCTATCACACAATTTGGGGGCTTAGTATGAAACTGAGGATATGGTGAGGCAAAGAAGAGACTCCTCAATAGGAAAGTCAGTGTGAGGTCAGGAGATGAATCTGGGAGGTGGAAGGCAGGGGTGTAATGGGAGGTAAAAGGAGAGGGCAACAGTATGTCAGGCTGCTGCCTTTCCATGCGGCACTTTGGCATCCCCCTCTGCAGCCTGGGACAAAACATCTTCTTCCAGCTCTTCTGCACAGCTTGAGAGCCAGACAGTTTTGGTACAGCAGGTGCAATTTATTGGATAAAGATGGCATCAGCATGTTATGACAATACTTACTAAATTTGACAGCTTATTTTTACAGAGCCTTATCAGGCTGTATCTTCAACATCAGACTGATGTTGCACGATGTGCAAATACAAGACCCTCTTTTTTACCTTCAGTGATTTCAGGGCCAAGGGTGTTGGCAGAACCACAGCCACATTCTCAGCAGCAAACCTTCCTCGCTGCTCACAACCCTCCCTAGAGTTCATCATCATAGACTGGATATCAGGAGAAATTCCTTCAAGCCACTGCCCAGGGAAGTGGTGGGTTCATCACCCCTGGAGGTATTTAAAAGACATGGAGATGCAGCTCCTGGGATGCCAGATGCGGTTCAATGGAGGACTTGGCAGTGCTGTGTTAACAGCTGGACGATGATCTGAGAGGTCTTTTCCTACCTAAACAATTCTGTGATTCTATGGTCTGCCAGAACTGTAGGCAGAGAAAATTCTGAGGTTGCCTCACAGCCGGGTGCCATGAGGCCTGATCCCAAAGTCAGCCAGTCACACCAGGGGCCACCTGCATTCCTTTAGCTGGTGACCTGCTTCACAACTTCAGCCCTGTCCAAATCCTTCTCCTAACCCTGCCAGGCAAAGCCAATGGTGCCGATGCCTACAAAAGGCACACAGACAGCTGGCATCGTCTGACCACAGCCCTTCCCATGGATGACAGGGTTGGCTTTCCAGCAAATACACATCCTTGACCACTGTGGATCAAATCATCTCTGGTATCTGCTGTGTACACCCCCAGGATTCCTGCAGGATCTCACTCACTCCTCATGTATCCACCCTGAAGTTTCACCACTCAGGATCCTTCCACTATCCCCAGCAAGTAGCCATGGAGCCACAGCAGCCAAGGCACCAGCAAATTCTGAACTCTGGCAAAGCAAATTTTGGATTGGAGCTGGGGGAAGGTCCCCCTCTGCCATCCAGCAGGGCTGCCATCCAAGGAGCATGCCCACGAACCAGACAAAGCACCTGTTCCAGCACAGTTACAGGCTTTTCACAGAAAGTGCCCCCTGAAACGCTGGTCTCAGGAGAGTGTGGGGCATGCCAGGACAGGAGGCTACTGTCAGGGTTGCAGGACAGACATGGGTTTCAATTGCCTCAATCAGACTCACCCAGGACCCCCATCCTGGCACCCCTGCTCAGGCGCCTATGGTCTCAGGGGAACTGGAGAAAAAGGTAACTAGGCATAATTATGGCAATAAACTCAATTGTTGATGTAGTTTACAAATTTTAAGTACTAGTCAATGTTTCTGCAGCTGATTGGAATAAAGAACAAGAATAATCTACAGTTACCTGTGAATGTGAGCTGCCTTTTTTTTAATGTGAGAATTCCAAGCATAGTTTTGCTTGCAGTAACTACAGAAAGCACTGCATGATTAAGGTTTTTCCAACAGTTAGAAAGCTGCTTGGTATTGCAAAAGTGGTTTACACCCAAAATTTGCCAACCAATATAGGCTGTTTACAGCTGCCAACAAATTCTCCATGTAGCCCTAATGCTTTGTGTACCTGGGCTGTTCACCCCTCTGTTCAGGCTGCACCTTACCCCTTGGGGTCAGAAGGGAAATGGGATTCCACTGAAAAAGGAGGATTCCAAGTGAGCACTGAAGAAAAGGTGTGCATTTTTGTGGCTTTTAAGAGCTGAAAATTATCTCACATCATCTGAAGCATGAAAGGCAGGCAGGAAATAAACTCAGATGGTTGGTTTAAATGTCTTCTGATGGTTCTGGGAAGGATGTTTCATAACATTTACTACTTTGATTTCTGATCTCCACTTTTGTGGGGACTAAGGCAAGACTTGCAAGTGGTATGGAGAAATATACCACATGGTTTCTCAGAAGGCTTCTCAATTGCTTCTGGAAGAACTAGGTTGGTTTCCCTTTTATCCCCTTGCCCTTTAAAGGACAGGCAGGGGTTTAGGCAGCACAACCTGTGTGGGACAGGGACATGAGCAGTAGCTGAGCCGGAGCCCGCCCTGCAGCAGGCAGCTTCCCTCCCCTGCACATTCTCCTGCCCAAGCAGTATGCCCTGCAATTTCCTGTGTTTGTCAAGCCCTGGGGGATGCTACAGAGGGCTGTTGAACAGAAATGTGGATTTCTTTTCCAGAAATGACACAAGTTATAAAACCACAAACTCACTCTGCTGCAATGCTTCAATTTCTGATACACAACCATATGACAACAAAGGTTAAAACCAAAGATTAACCATTAGCTTTTTTTTTCTTCCATGTGCTAGATTAGAAAACAGTGATATAGAGTTTATAATATTTGATGGGAAATGTTTATTTATCCATAACAGATGCTGGAATGGATTGTGATATCTGTGAGAATGATGCACCCAGATAAGAGGAGGAAATGACAATAGCAGGCATTTTCTAATCAGTGCACAAGCTGTGATTACACAGCTTCTACAAAAAAGGAAACCAGCAAAGCTGAAATGCATGTAAGACAAAGAAAATCACAGACAAGTTTAATTGAGTACCAAAGTTTCCTACTTGCAGCTAAAGATCTCTTCACAAGGCAAGTGCCTTTTGTCTTACAGCCATTATATTGTAAACAGCACAGACAGCCAGGCTGATCTGAAAAACTCTCTGCTCCAAGTACTTTGCTCCCTAAAGACAGTCCTGATTTCATGACATGATTGAAAGCATTTCAGCAATTACAGCTCCATGTTTCCAGATGAGATCACTGCTCTGGTGTTAAGGAAACACTCAGCTGGCACCTATATCTGCTTTAGAATTAGACTGGAACTAAGTACTGTGTGTACTAATGAAAGCAGGACTCAAGACGACTTGAAATGCTAAAAAGTGATGGAACAGCCTTGGTATTTTTGGCCTAGGGGTGTGGGAGATAACGATTTTCAGGTAAAGAAAAGGAATGCCATAAATATGTGTCTCCGAAGTCTGTAGGAGAAGAACTCAAGCCTTGAGAGAATCTTCAGGCCTAAACTGAGCGCTCAGTTTGGGCCCAAAACTTGTACTGCTCTATTTTTTTTTTTTCAGTGCCTTGCATCTGTCAGAGACTCTTCCTTCCCAGATATGTGTCCTTGTCAGCCCTCTGAGTGCTCCTCACTGTGTTTGTCATCTCTCATGACCCTCAGTTTTCTGGCTCTCTTTCTCTGTTCTCTGTGCATCTGCTGACTGTTTCTGCTCCCAGAGATGAGCAGGCTATCTCCAGGGGTTATCCAGGGACAAGTACTACATAAAAATCTTACTATTGGCTCTTGATATCTAAGCAGCTGCTAGTCTGGCGTTATGAAATTTTTGGTCTTCAGGACTGCCAAATTGGAGCCTTTTCCAAAGCACCACAAGTTCAAAAAACTTACACACACAAAAAAATAAACGTAAGCGCATGGCACACATAAGAGTCATTTTTCCCTATGAAAGATTCACAGTTCCTTTATTGGTCACAAACCCTGGTATTTCCTAGCACTGCCTGAAATAAAGGGTAAAATAGCACAGGTATGTGAGTAAACTGTTGCAGGTATAACAGTGCTACCTCCAGTGGGACCATGTTTGGCTCCAGCCCCCACAGCCACTTCTGTGCCCACAGTGGGGTGCCTCCTGTGGGGTGACCCTCCATCAGGTGACTGCTCCATACAGAGCAGAAGTTTCCTTCCCCACAGAGGGTCACAGCAGGCTGCTGCCCTCCAGACAGCTGAGGTGCTGCTGCTGCAGGGCTCCTCCCAGCCTGGCACTGGAGCAGGTTTTTGATTGTGTGTGGCACAGGCAGAGCGCTGCCAGAGAGAGGGCGTTAAGGAAGGATATGCTGTGACATCCCACTGCTGTGCTCTGGGAGCTCTTCACTAAGGTCTGAGACCTTCTCTCCTTTCCAGCCCACCCAGAGCTGGTCTTAGCTGGAGCTCTTAGTGCTTCCCAATTTTAACCTGTTGTGCTGGCTAGTGAAATTCTTATATGCTCTCACTCTCCTTTTAAAGTCAATTCCTTTCATCACAGAATCACAAAACCATGAAATCACAGAATGATTAGTGCTGGAAGGGACCTCTGCAAGTTGTCTAGTCCAACCCCGCTGTTAAAGCAGGTTTATCTACAGTAGGTTGCACAGGATTGCATCCAGACAGGTCTTGAACATCTCCAGTGAGGGAGACTCCACAACCTCTCGGGGCAACCTGTTCAGTGCTCGGTCACCTGCACAGTAAAGAGTTTTTCATCATGTTCAGGTGGAACTTCCTGTGTTTCTGTTTGTGCCCATTGTCCCTTGTCCTGCCACTGGACAGCACTGAAAATATTCTGGCACCATCCTCTTGACACCAGCCCTTGAGATGTCTGTATGCATTGATGAGGTCCTCTCTCAGTTGTCTCTTCTCCAGGCTAAACAGGCCTAGCTCCCTCTGCTGTTCCACAGAAGAGAGATGCTCCAGTCTCCTAATCTTTCTTGTAGCCCTCTGCTGGACCCTCTTCAGTAATTCTGTGTCTTCCTTGAACCCAGGAGCCCAGAACTGGACACAGAGCCCCAGATGGAGCCTCACCAGGGGAGAGTGGTGGGGGAGGATTAGTTAAAACAGCCAGAGTCATTTCAATGAACAACCTCTGCAGCATCCTAGCTATTCCTGAAGTTCCACGGTCCAGCAGAGGTCACACTGCCACTAGCAAGATTGCTCCATGAATATGCCACAAAAACCAGTTCTGTGGGGTGTAATCTCTGGCTCCTCTTTGTCTTTCCAGTTGTGTTCACTTACATGTTCTCTGCTTCCTAAGAGAGAAAAGGCTTCCTAGGCTAGGAAAATGCCAAGACAGAAAAAGTTTGATGTATCAACATAAAATATGGTTTGGTTTCTGTTGGCATCTTTTTTACAGACCTTCTCTGAGCTAGCATCTTAACAATACAGTTGGGGTTTCAGTGGAGTGACCTCGTAAAAGAGCAAAGCCTTCAGGACCACTAGACTATAGAAAATATTTGTAATAAATACTAATGACCACTTGGGCTGTGAAAGATCCTGCATTTGGCACTCACAAAGCTCTTTACAGACTCTTAGAAGTTACTGCAATTGTTATTTATGTCTCCAAACGCTTCTTGAAGACAAGAAGACACAACCCCAAAAAAAGGGGGAGTCTGCTGAGAAGACCTAATGTTTGAGTGGTCTTAAATAGGTATTTTCCACCAGCAAGAAAGTCATATCTGAAAGAGAACTCTGTGCCTAGAGGAGGACAGGTCACAGAATCACAAAACCAATAAGCTTGGAAAGCATCTCTCAGATCATCGAGTCCATCCTTTGATCACCACTCTGTCAGCTACACCAGGACAATGAGTGACATGTCCAGTCTGTCCTTAAACACTTCCTGGAAGAGTGACTCCACCACGTTCTTGGGCAGTCCAATTCAATGTCTAATCACCCTTTGTGTGAAGAAATTCTTCTTAATGTCCAATCAAAACCTCTCCAGGCACAGTCTACTGTCATTACTTGCTTGGGAGAAGAGGCTGACCCTCACCTGGCTGCAACCTCCTTTCCGGTAGTTGTAGAGGAGGTGTGAAGGCATGAAGGTGTGAAGCACAGGGCTTGCTGACTTAAATATGACTTAAAATTCTTTGGTTGCAAGGGTTGCTCCCTTACTATGACTGCTGGTGGCTGTACAGAAAAGGCATTAGAATTTATCTTCATTATGTACAGTACCAGATATTGGGGTGACTGAAGCCTTTGAATGAGAAACTGAATTACAAAAAGACCCTGTTTTAAAGAATCACCAAACACTAACAAAATATGGTAAGCAGAAGTGTCATCTCTGCTGTGTGCATTAGTAAGCTTTCACCTTAAGGACAGTCTCAAGTTGACAAAAATGGGAGGTGACCTCATATCAACAAAGGTCAATATTAAGTCCTCGATGGTTTTCATATAAAGGACTCATTTTTCTCACTGAAAAATTACAAATACACTCAGTTTACTAATGTGATGGTCATAACAGCTCATACTTGAGCAGGTGACACTTGTAGGAGCTGAGCTTCCCTGTCCCCTGCAAGGGAGAAGGCTGGAAACACGGGCACATGCATCCAGAATAGTTGTTTCTGCTGTGACACTGTGCTGCATTTCGCTGTCTCATCCCAGAGAGATCCAGCCACTTGTTCTTGAATCTCTGCTTTCTGAAGTTATTCCATTAAGTGATTCATAGCTGAGAGAGGCCAATCTGGTTTTTATTTATGCTTCAAGAAATGTTATTCCTTTAAGAGCTGTACATGTGCTAGCAGCCCTGTCCCAGGCAGGCTTTGCCTGGCAGCCATTCAGGGCAGAGAAAGCTTCCACAACTGGGCTGTGAGCAACCCCCTGCACTTGCCAGTGAGGCAAATGCCTGTAAGCCTGGGAAAATGGGCTGCGGGAGGAGCCTTAGCAAATAAGAAGCAGTTAACTGCAATACAACGGGAGCCTTTTGCTTTTGTAGTTTTTTGGAGGGAGTGGGGGCCCACCTATAGGGCCAGTTCACACACCCCCGCTTTCATTTTTTTCATCCTTGAGGTCCTGTTTCCCTGCTCATGCCTGCCTCGCCCTGCTTCGCCATCTCCGTGAGCCAGCTCATCACCACGAGGACCTCGTGTGCCCTGACCACCGCTGTCCACACCCAGCCGCAACCAGGGCCGCCCATGTCCAGCCACAACCAGAGCCTCCAGTGTCCAGCCGCAACCAGGGCCTCCAGCGTCCAGCCGCAACCAGAGCCTCCGGTGTCCAGCCGCCACCAGAGCCTCCAGTGTCCAGCCTGACTGCTGCTGCCACTGCGTTCCTCGCATTGCCCGCAGCAATGAGCCCAGAGCATGGCCCCCAGCGCCCAACTTGCAACCCCTGCCACCTGCAGCCGCTGTGCCCCGACTCTGAGAGTCCGCAGCTGCTCCAGGAGCACTCCTGTAAGCACAGCAGCCAGTTCTCTGCCGACGGAAGGGACACGCAGCCTGCTGCTGTTTGAAAATCGCGCCCAGCCCACCACGTGAGCTGCATGGGCGCTCCACGGCTTGCAGCACACACACTCCATCTTCTGAGCTGACACCGACAAAGCACTCAGAGTTCCTGTGGTAACGCTGTGCCTGTCTTCTTTTTCTTTCTGTTTATCTCTCTTTTCCCTCTCTACTCTCTTTTCTATCCCCCTTTGGTAGGAACACTTACTCTTTTCTATCAATAAACGGTTCTCGGATATAACCTTGCTGCGTTTGCACTTCAATTTTATATGAGAAATCTATTAAAAAGAATCCCCCGTGACTCCCTCTTTTATAGTGGAATGGGACAATAACCTTAGATAGAATGATAGAATGATAGAATAGTTTGGGTTTGTAATATATGTATAAATGATTCATGTCAAATGGAATAAAAGAATTACAAAAATTGTATCAATTGCAAATATTTCTGTAATATTGTGCAAGATTGGTAAATGAGAAGTAAACCAAGTAAGGCATGGCATAAGAGGCCCTAGTTGGAAGTTTTAGCTGACATAGTAGAATTTAGAGACTTTGTGGTTAGAGCTTTTGGTGAAAATAGAAGCTTAACATATGGAATAAGGAAACTAGAATGTTAGAAAATGCTTGCTTAAGGTGTTCACATGCAGAGAAAAGAGGAACCAGCGAAGACAAGGAGGGATCAGTCACCAAAGACCACCAGACAGAGACCCAAGATCTGATGTGTCAGCAGAGGCCACCAGATGAAGACCCAAAGATCTGGCATGTCAGTGAGAATCAAACCTGCACAGGCGCAATGGAACATGTCAAGTCAGCCAAAATAAGATCCATAAAAACCTAGCTGGAACTGCATTTGGTGTG
>VZTN01005276.1:80624-99151 GCA_013400515.1 Erpornis zantholeuca | reverse complement strand
CACAAACTGGCAGCATTCCTTTAAGATCTAGGTACTTAACATTAAAACAAGCAAACTGGGTTATAAATGCAGCTTCTATGTTTTATAATAACAGTGAATTTCCAGTATCTACAGTAGCATTTGACCAGCTGCTTTTTTCATGCTCATTATCTGGAAATTTGAAGAAAACTTCAAGCTGCAACATGCTAAAAAAGTAGATGGAACAGGATTATGATGGGAGTAGGGAGAAACACTGGAAGGCAACCTTAATTACATTGAAGCACTATTCTTAGATAATTGTCCAAATGTGATTTAAGAGATTGTTCACTTTTCTGTATTGAGCTTGCAGGCTTACACTGATATTTCTTCAAATAGGTGATCCGTGTATTTGTCTTTGACCGAGTAAGTCAACTAGTTATACCCTGGACACCATTCAGGCAGCACTTTGCAGTCCTGCTGCTAGAGCCAGAAAGACATCATTTGAAGAGTACCCTTGCACTGATTCTCTGAACTGTTGCACGAGGGAGACAAATTAATCAATTGTTTGTCTGAACACCTGTCTTGTCTCTTATTATTTATCCTCTCTTTCACTGCTGTGGGCAAAGCTAATTACTAATTGTTTTCTGACAGTCAAATAGCAGGAGAAAAAGCATTAATTCCCTTTCAAATGACTAAGAAGCACAAATACAGCTTTGTTTTTTGGGTCAAGTGGGAGGCAGCTTAGTATCATCTTGGTACCTACCTTATATTACTGAGTCTTTCTCCTTCTGTAAGGGACTTTAAACACTGGAAGCTGCAAGACTCTTTTCAGGCTGTTTGGAGTATTGTCAAATTCTGGCAACTAAAACTTAATGGGCTTAATTCTCCAGGGTCTAGGATCCATTTTCTTGCACCCCATGCCTGTTAACAGTGACTAGATATTAGCATAGTCTTCCACCAATCTTCCAATGGTTCAAGAGATCATTTATTAACTAAAATTCAACTGCAAGGGTTGATCCCAGAGCTGTATTGAATAGCTTAAACCAAGGGGGGAGAGCCTTGTGCAAACCTTTCACCCTATTGCATTTTCCCCGTGGAGTTGACAGGATTAGTATGAACAGACAAACTGGAATAGCCAGTAACTGAGGAGGCTTGCCTCAACAAAATCATGCTATATTTTGTGCTCCTTATCCTTATCCTCTTTGAAACTCTCTACCTTGGCCATTTGGTTCCTGCTGTGCAGGCAGCTTTCCTTAACAGCTGTATGAATTTCAGGGGCTGCTTCATGCTTTCTCTTTTTCTGAGTAGCCCTCAGAGTTGTGTTGTCCTTTGTTTGCAATGCTGGCAGTGATCTGCTGATCAGTATTCCGTTGGCCCAGGTATCCAGAGGTCACACCAAAGCCGAATAGGATGAAAAATCTGAATGCAGAACATGTCCTGGCCTCTTTGTCCATGCCTCCTCTCCCACTAGATGGCCCTAACACTAAAGGTTGGTCTGAGCTCAGGTACTAGCTGCTATCCAGGACTTGGAAATACAGGTTTTGCCAAGCTTTTCCTCAAACATCTGTCAAAAAACAATTTCAAAAACTAATATTGAATTTATGCTTCCATCTGCAGAATTCCATACTTAAGCTTCAGTAGGGGGTGATTTTATGAAGAGCTGCATTTGTTTAAAAGATGATCTAGTGCATGTCTTGGTTTTACTGCAGGGCTGATAGACCATTTTGGTAACTAAATTCTTGTCCTGGCCTGCTTTCTGTGTTCCTCACTACATGGGCATTGCCCAAAGCAGAAAGCAGCACTAATCTGTTTTGGTGTATTGTATGATGTATGACAAAGAGAAAAGAAGAGTAAAAAAATGAAGCACCTGTTGCTTCTTGTGTGCACTCGTAATCACAGATCTAACCCAGACGGAAGAAATGGCTCTGTCCAGGCTAACTTACCTGGTGGTTTGATTTTATCCTGTGTAAGGCATCCTTTATTAGAAGGGTACAAAGCCATTTCCATGGGATAATTAGCCACATCACACCCACACTGACTCAAGCCATATGAGTACGGAGGGAGAGTGACTGAGGCTGTAGTATAGGGCTGTGTTCTAATTGATCTGATGAGTATTGTTTGGATTGTAGATTAGTGGTTAAGTGAGGCACCTCTTGATTTACCAAAAAACTTAGATACAATGAATACAATGTGGGGAAATGAAATAAGTGAAAATAAGTTTAAATGCATGTAAAGGGTGAAATGCAGACAAAACAGTAAGAGGGCCACAAGAAGTACAGACAATTAAGAGTCACCAGCTTCCCTTTCAAGTGAAAAATGAGCAGCCAGTAGGAAAAAGGGGAAAGGAAACTTCCTGCTTCCTTCTGGAAGTCAGGGAGCTGCAGCATTTGCTGCATCAGAGTTGTTGGGGGATGCAATGTTTATTTGAAGAGAGAAAAGAAGACTATGCTGACTGGCTGCTAATGATGACTGCCTTTATTTTGGGTATCAAACAATTACATGGGACTCGAGTGAGGAGAAGGCGTGGAGTTGCTAGACTGCTTTTCTTTTTTCTGTTAGGTGTCAGTCAGCATTGCAATTAGCTGTTAAAAGGGTAGAGGAAACAAGGAAGCATTTAACTCTTTGGAGTGATAAAAGAAAAAAATTAGGAAGAACTGGAAGAATAAAGTTAAAAATCATTTTTCATCAAAAAATTTAAGGGGAGAAAAGAAAGTTCTAATGTTTGAGAGCATTAGAAACAGGAAAAATATATTTGCTAACTACGTATTTTAAAATTTATGCATTTTAAACAAGTGTTTACAACCAAATGACTACTATTTCTTTTCCCTGTTACAAACTACTTTTTATGTTAGAGGGCAATGCTCCATAAGGTGCACGCCCACCCATGCAGTTACTTTATAAAGTTAAACAACAATAAATCACGCTATGCTTTGCATTCATGGGCTTTAAGTGACAGTTCTATGGGTGAGATGCAGACCACCTAGCAAAGCAGGCTGCCCTTGGAGGGTGAGCACAAGCTCAATCCAAGCAGCATTGCTGTGCTCAGTCTTGAAATCGTTAAAAGTACAAGCACAGTGAATGCAGTGATGTGAACATTGATGTTTCTGTGTTTCTATGTTATATTTCTATGCTTCTAATAGAGTCTTTGGCTCCCTAGAAAAGGATCTAGCTACCAAAAGGAGGGCATGGGATAGCTACACAAGTGCTCCTCAGACAGATAAAAAGGAGCAAATGCTTGGACTAGCAGTCTCTCATCGGGGAAGAGGTTGGAAACAAGCTGCCTCTTTCATATTAGGTCAGAAAATTGTTCCATTTTTCCAGCTTTCTACAACGTTATGAGGTGATTGTCAGTTTTCAGATGGCACAAAGTTAAATTCTGTAAAATAATGGATGTTAACTGGATTGCTTTCTTTTTCTCCAAAATATTAAACCTATATAAATATTCCCTTGACTTCCTTAGTTATACTTGAAATGCTTTTGTCACTCTTGCTCTGTTTATAACCAAATCATTGTAATTCAAAGAAAGAGGCACAATGACCAAAACTTTGAACTTGACTAGTGTGTTTCCTTTATTAAAAATTAACAAATAAAGGATGAAATAAACAGAAATATCACATAAAAGTACATTAGATTTTTTCAAAGCTTCTCAGTTCTTGTCAACATATATATTTTTTATTATAATTTTATTATGAGAATGTCCAGAGCACTAAAGCTACTGTGTGAAGCATTTTTTTCATGTGATAAAGAATTTTCATTGCCAGAGGTTAATTTTAAAATATTTTTTTCCCTAATTAACATAGAAATTTTGTAAAGCAAAAGATAACAATTAGCAGGAAAGAATATATTCCTTTTTAGCATTTTCAAAACAGGTTAAATATGCAGTAAGATACTTTTCTTTCTCCCCAGCCTTTTGAGTAATAAGAATGACTATTGCTTCTCCAAGGACTGATTTCCCCACTGCACACGTCCAGTCTTGCTAATTCTGCTACAGTGACTTGACTTACGGTAAAGTAGTAAGATGAAGGATCAGAATCTCTGTTTTCCAAAGTACACACACTGAGTGAAAATGATGCCTAAAAACCCCACAAAACAAATCTAAAGCCCTGTTAGGTCTCTACGGCCAACAGATTCCATGGTATTTGGAAGGGTTTGCCGAGCCAAGGGGAGAAGTAGTTTTCATGCCTAGTTCTTGCTCTTTTACAGGTACTTCAAGAATAGCTACTTCCCCTACTTTGTAAAATCACTTTGGGATCTGTCAGGACAGGTAGGAAGTTATCATTCTGCTCTTAAAGACCAAACCCGGATTCAAGTGAAGCTTAGCGCTGCCTGCAGTGGCCTCTGTATCACACCAGGGTCCTTAGGCAAAGTGTGTATCACAGGCAGAGGAGCCTTTCAAACCTCCAAGGGGGGCAGAGATATCCTCTGTCTTATGGTTCATAACTTCATGCTGAATCTGAGCACCACTGCTGCCACTTTGGAAGTAGAAATTTGTGAACATGTTTCTAAGGGAGTNTTTTTTTTGGTGTGTTTTTTTGTTTGTTGGTTTTGGGGGAGTTTTGTTATGTTTTGTTACTGGTTTGGGGTTTTTTTTGCTGATACAGAAGAGCTTAAGTAACCCCTGCCACATGTAAAAAGATTGTTTTGGCAAATCAGTTTTTCACATTTCAATTAGCTTCCTCTAACACTCAAGTTAAAACCTAAGCAGCATTGTCATTATGTTCAGAAGGTAAAGGAAACAAAGAAATGAATCACTTATCATTTGCTATAGCCACCATCTTCTCTGACTTAATTAAAATATGACATTAATTTGAAAACCATTCAGCTACAGATATATATTTAAATGGTTATAATATAATAATGACAGGCGCCAAAATTTTATTCATTCGCTCTAACAGTTTATTTTAGGAAACTCAGTCCAGCAGGATGAACCTTAAATATACAAATTATTGCAAGGAAGAAAATTTTATGGTGTCTGTTAGTTAATACAGAAGCCAATCTTATTAATCATGGATTTACAGAGGGCTGTTTTATTAGATGTTAACCATAGCTTATGTTGACAATTGATTTTCATTGTAGGACAACTAAATTTATTATTTGTAAAAAGATAAAGATAATTAAATTTACTTTATAAAGGTTACTATCATAAATGTTAGTACCTGAGAATAGCAAACATTGAACTGCCTTAGCAGCAAAAATTCAGTTAAGTGATAGGTGCTTTTTTTCCATTACATTTAATAGTCCCTGAACATTTTTAGCCTTCATTTTATTTTCCAGAGTTTACACCTACTGCTGTGAAAAACTGTTTGGGTTGCAGCCCCACTTTCAGTTTATTTTCTTTCCAATAGAACAGGGTCAAAACATTTTGCAAGTTATAGAAGTAAAGTAAAACAAAATAAAGCTTAAGGTAGTAATGTATTATGTTGTCCTGTCATTTCTTTTATTTGTCATGAAATTATTCAGACTCTGTTGAAAAAGATGTTGGATCTACAATAAAATCTGACACCTACGGGGTTTTAAGAATATAAAGACTATTATGGACGTTAATTTGGACCTTTGCTTCCTGCTCTAAGGGAAAGTACAAATCTTGCACTGAGAGGATCCAAACATTACAGAGAAATTCCTCCTCTCTGTGGCATTCCTGCTGTGTGAACAGCCCCTGACAAGTGAGTGCCCACACTGGTGAAAGTGAGAAGGGTGTGAACGCATGAATGCTGGCAATTCATGCTGCCATGCTTTGAGAGCTATCTCCCCAGCCTGCCAACAAAAGCTGCTGTCAAAACACAGCCCATGTCCCTCTGTCCATGCCACCACAGTTTGGTCTCGTCTTTATCGAGCTGCAAGCATTTCCACTTGTGTTTGGTGTGCTGAGGGCCCAATCTTAAATCCATATGGACTTTGGTACTGCAGAGGATGGACTTCAATCATCACCACCTCTTCAACAGCTGTGGTTGATTTTCATGGAGCTCAGCAGTCCAGGTAAAGTTTTGTTGGACGTTGTCTTCTTGTGGTCAAGCCACCACTTGGTCCCCAGATCTCCTCCCAAAGCAAGGCATGGCCTGGATTCAGCCTTTCTATGTTCATTTAGGCACTTATGTGGAGGTACCCAAGTCAAAACCTTCTATACCCTGCGCTCTCCAGTGCCAGGGGAGACAGACAGGAACCTCATCAGGTAATGTGTTGCTAGGTGTCCTGTGTGTTTCTCCTCATCAACTACAAGGGAACCTAAGGAGGCAGTGATTTTAACTTGAAGGCTACAAGCACAGTGCTGAATCTGGGATAAGCATCACTCCCATTAAATTTTCCTATTGTGATTTTTTCAATGTTAAAGGCATTTATTGAAACATAAAATGCAGATGCCTTGGCTGAATTTTAACTCTTCACAGCTACCTCACACTGTCCTGCTAGCCACCTTCGGGTCGTTACAAATAGCACTTTCTGATTCTCTGTGTGCACATTTGCAGTGAAGGTGCTGAAGCCATTGCAAGAAACTGATATTGTCTGGTTTTAATACATTACTTAATCTGCTCAGGGCTAAGCCAAGGCAGACTTACTCTTCAGGCAGTTTCCATCTTGATGCAGTATTTACTTTAAATGAAAGGCCATGATCCTGTTCAAAGACATGATTTCCCCTCTCTCCTCTGCTGTCATTAGAGTCAGATAACAGGAAGAGACAGTAAGATAACTGCCACTTATTTAGATTTCACTGAAGCTTTCAGGCAGAAACAGGGACGCCAGCCAGAGCAAAATCAATTCATTTGAATGATTTGCTGATTATCTATGTTAGTTAATCCCTGATTATCTTGCCCGTTGTCCAGGACTAGCTCTTTGCCTTTGGGCTTGGGTTGGCTGTTTATTTTAACCTATTATTTCTAAGGAATATTCTGCAGCACAAGTGGTGCACCCCAGTCTGCAGATACCAGAATACTTTGCACTGGAAAAACTGAGGATTGGTATTTTAATAACTGATTGGCAGCAATAAAGCTTGATCATAGCTTTTCATGGGGGCATCTTAACTTGTTAGTGAAGCAGGGTTAATAAATACTGTAATAGGTTTTTTCAAGACTTCGGCTAGAGCATTTAGATCGCTGCTTTTGTGTTATAATTAGTGTTTAAATTATGGACATTCCAAGAGCTTCCCATCAAGATACACCTAATGGGGATGATACCTGTAGAAGAATTTAGCCTAAAATATGTGGAGCAGGTGAACATGCACAAACAGACATGGTTGTGATGAGATGAACTCCAACAGCAGCATAATGTAACAAAGGTAAGTGTCCAGACCTCCAGTTTCCAGCCCAGAGTTGCTGAACCACAGTCCTCTTCCTCTCATCTGGCAGCACAGTGCTGCTGTAGTCATGGCTGCATCCCTCCAGAGTTCATGCTCTCCATCCCGGTACCACTCAGACCAAAAAAGAGAATCAGTGCTGCTCCTAACACTTTGCTTGAGTGTAAGGTTTCTTTCCACAGAGTCTACAAGTTCTTATTTCCAAGAGTCATACAAGATGATGAACTATAGCAAAGTTTAGGAAATTTGAGTCAATAACACTTGAGATGCTAAAGTACTGTGTGATAGAGCTACAGTAGCAGGTGGCTAATTCACTCAGATTGTGCAGTCTGACCTTCTTCCTGCAACCAAAGGATTGGAAATATTCTTTAAAATCAAAGGTAATGTTCTGTACTTCGGTGTTTCTGGTGACAAAGAGAAAATTAAGCCTCTGAATTTGATTCTGAGGCATCGTCATTACTTTCCAAGTGAGGCAAGCCCTCAGCCAACAGACTGTTTTCTGGCTTTTAACCATGTGCATTTTAACAACATAATGTAGATAAACACATAACACTTTCTCAACAATAGAAATAAATCACTTCATTCTATTCGTTACCATGCCTAAGTGAATTTTTCTGCAGTAACTAAGGCAGTTACACACAGTCTGAGCTAATGCAGGAGACATTTGGAAACAAGGCTGTGATCAAAACGAGATATTGTCATTCTAGATGATGAAAGAAAACACCTCCATGACAAAGCAATACAGATTAAATCAGACAATATATTTTGCAGCCAAACACAGAACAAGAAATGAAAGCAACTCATGATGCTGTCAAAATTATGGGCTAGATTTCCCTCCCTCATGGACTGGTGCAACAGGTGCAGCCTGTGGGGTGAGGCTCTCTGCCTAGACAAGAGTGGCAGCCAAAGGGGCTTACCCTCTGTCTCACCAGCCTGCCCTCCTCTCCTTCTTCCTCACCATCCTGCCTCCCTCTCCTTCCTGTGTGTGCATGTATGGCTCTGTTAATTTTGCCTGTCAGTCAGAACAAATTGAGAAGTCTGAGGAGAGACTGATAAACCAGCAATTACAGAGCAAAGTCAACAAGAAGAGATGGCACCACAACGGCCAGTGGGAGCATTTGTTCAGTGAGGGGAAAGAGCTCCAGGAACAGACACAACTTTCACAGCACAGATAACAGGTTGCCTCTTTACATCAGTCCCCTGATCCAACCTATAATATTCTGTAAAATCAAACTCTTGGCTGGGCCAATAAATCTAGCCATGCTGAAACCTTAAAATACCCTGTTTCAGTCATATACTTTGCTGTAAACAGCATGTAAGAAAGTCAGCTGGATGAGATCTGATAGAAACATGCAAACAGAAGTCAATTTTTGGCTTAAAGATTGTATTTTTTAAACTTACAGGCATCTGTTGACATCCGTGTGTCTCATTAGGAGAGAAGCACTAGAGCTGCTTTACTAAGACCATTAACTCAATGTTAATGGTCTTCCATCTTCCACTTCCTGCCAGTGACCAGAAGAGACTACTGAGAGGAACTGTGGGAGAAACAGGCACCAGTAGAAAAATCCTTTCCTGCTTTCATCAAACAGCTCTGAAAGGGCTTCCTGAGCCAAACACTGTGAGCAAGCTACTATGTTTAGTACTCATCAATGTACCTATCCTCCATTAATTTGTCTTCTCTTTTTCTGAACCCATTTGGACTTTTGGCATCCAGCGCTTCCCATGGCAACAAGTTTCATAATTTAATTATGCACTGTGTGAAAAAGTACTTCCTTTTGTTTGTTTTAAACCTACTAAAAGAGAATTACAGGATGCACAACAGAATTGCATGAGCAGACTTAAATGGGAAGATAATGTGGAACGACAATGGAAAATCAGTCTCACCACAGAGAACTGGAAACCAGCTTTGTTTTTGCTTTACTCTGACCACCAGTACATGGTTAGTTAATACTTCCTATTGTTCCTCTCCCTGTCATAAATAAGCCAATTCACATGATTAGTGTGAAAAGTTAGAAAACAATCTGAGGTCTCTACAGAAATAGCAATGTTTGTTAGAAAGATGAGGTCCGAGGTCTTCCTTTTCTCTTAGGGCAGAAAATATGTGGTGACTGCTATCCCGAGCAAGGAGGGCCTCTGAATTTGCATTTGAATTTTCTGGGTGATGCAACAGTTAAAAATGTCGGTATGATTTGGGGTTCTCGTGGAGACACACCACAGGGAAAGAGCAAGTGAGTCTGTCTTCCTGGAACTGACATGCAAATGCATCTGGAAAACGTGAGTGCAGTTCTCTGCGCCTCTTTACCGGGAAGCCAAGCTGCAGGAAGTTCAGAGAAGAAGAGCCAACTGTAGCTATATGCTTGGAAGAACTGCCTGATGAGAAAAAGTATGAAGAGCTGACAACATAGTTTGCTAACCAACACTCAGGGAGCAAGATAACATAATAACTGTCAACTAATGTTTTAAGTGTAAACCTGCAGGAATGAGAGGAGCTAGGTTAGTGTGGGACAAGAGAGTAACACAAGTAGTGACAGGCATAACAGAAAGAAAATGTAGTATCAAGGCTTCATCATCCCCGGCCTTGCTCCATGTGTGGGGTTGACCTGGGAGTTCCTGGTCTCAGTGTGTAACGTTTGCCAGGAGCACACAGTCTGTGATGCTCTTGCCCAGCAGAGGTAACTGTGGGCACAAACTCAGCACTGTCATTGCCCACACTGTGAAGAGGGGCTCGAGTGTTGCTTGCATGTCCCAAAAGCAACAGGAGCACTGTTCATGTCCCATTGACATTACTGACTGTGGCAATGCTGGCAGAACCTTGGCTCAGGTGTTCTCTGGAGAAAGCACATCCCTGGGTCTAGGTTAGGGTATAGGCAAACATGGAAAGACTGATCTTGTTTGGGCTTTATCAATAGCCTCTAAGAAAGTATTCATGTCATGAAACCCACAGACAGTGAGACTTAAGGATTCAAAGTCCGTATATGAGCTAAATACAAAGAAAACTGTAGAAAATGCAACAGGCAAAATTGAAAGTGCATTGTATTGCAACAGTTTCAACTGCAGCAGGTTTGAGGAGTGTGTACTGTGGGCAACATGACTTCCTTCTGCTGCTTTCTGTGATTTAATGGTTATCTACAGCATCCTGACTCTTTAGGAATTTACCCTTCAGTGATACAGTCAGAGGTTGTGGTGCTCTCTCCCAAACAAACCCATTTATCTATAGAACACACTTACCCTGGCTAACTGGCTTTAACACACATTCTTACAGTTTAATATTTTACAGGTGTCAGATGGGTGCTATGAAGGCTGCATAAAGAGCGATGTCATGTCTACCAATAGATTCAGTCCTGACGGGAATTGTAATGTGAAAAAGACAAAAACAATAGAAAAGCAGCTTGGGAAGTCACGGAGATTAAGTGACACACAGGGCTCGGTTTAGGCACATCTTAATATTAAATTGCTTATTTATCTTCAAAAGTAGAGTACTCTGACTTGATTCTATAATCAGGGTCCAATTAAACCTGCCTTTATTTATGGCCAGTACATCTCAGACTAAAGAATGTTTTTTCTTCACAAACGAGTCTCTGAGAAGGTAATGTGGTGACAAAAGTCAGAAAGGGTTCACACTGTTCCTCCCAGACTTGCAGATGTTCTTCAAAGAAGAAATATGAGCTACTTCTACCTTCAGTTTTAGTTATATCATGATAATTAATCCTAAAACTTTAATCTGCACTACCTTCTCAAGAAAGTTACTGAAAATGTATAGATTTCCCAAAGATGACAGAAAATCAAAACACACAGCTACACAGAGAGCAGTGTAGAATCTGTTCTTCTAAATGAAGGTATTTCTCCAGTTTATTTCTAGTACATGTTGGTAATATTATACAAGGAATAATTTGGTTGATTGTGATTCTGTAATTAATGGGTCTCTCCCTTTCTCTACAGGGTCTCTGAAGTCTGTCCTGGTGACCAGTCTGCCTTCTGCATCTCCTCCCCAAACGAGTCTGAACAGATTTGTAAAAGCCCATTTTTGTTTTGTTATATCTTTGGCTGTACCTTGACATGTGAAGAACTCTATGGATTGGCACATGACCTATATGCATCATATTTCTCATGTCTCTTTGTATGAATGACCCTCACAACCTGCACCGTCCATGGCTGCTTGGAATCCTTGGAAGCAGATGTGCTTTGGAATGGTGGGGATTCACTGACAGTGCTGGGGAAGGGGATCCCCAGTGTAGTGCAGGATCCTTCTCCAGGCATTTCCTGCATGTGCCTGCTCCAGCAGAGCTAGATGCAAAAGTGTGGGCTGTAGATCTGCCTCTGAATTACTGTGCAGCAGTTGAGCTGCACAGGTACAAGCTGTCCATCTTCGAGGATATAGCACTAAGCTCTGGGTTGAAGTCCAGCTGCCTCTTTGCAGCACCTCTCTGCATCACCTGTCTGTCTGCTGAGGATACTATTTGGACAGATATTTACATCTTTTCATATTAATTTTGCTGTAAGCTTTTAAAGTAAGCATTTAAAAAAAAACAAGTATGGTGAGAGATCAAGTTTTTGATTAGCATCTGTATCAGGTTTGACTCTGGTGTCATGGTTTGACTTCAAGGGAATATCTGGCCTGTGGTTTAGATTCTGCAACACTAAAACTTCTATGTCTACACCCACTACTTCCAACTCCAGTACTGGGATGAGGTAAATTTATGAGTCGGACAAACTAAGGAAGGATTAAGAAGCAGCAACTGTTCCAAAAAGTTAGTCAAGCCCAAACCTTAAAGTATTTGGAAAGTACTGTAATGTTTTGAATACAGATTTAAATATATACAGATTTTATATTGGCATATTTATTTTCATGTCAAGTGCAACTTACTCATTGCTTTTACAAGGAGTATAATAAGTAGAAGTTGTGTTGTGTAGCTCTCCTGACACCTCTGGCATGAACTAACAGCGTAATTGAAATGATGAGGTCTCTAGACTCAGAGACTTGAGGCTGGATACTGTCTGTGACTGATGCTGCTGTGTTTTGTCAGTTGATTCTGGGCTATGGAGTTTCCATTACAGGAAGACTTCAGCTCAGGGACAGGAGCAAGAAGGGGAGGCATCTGCCTTAAGGAAAAATTATTCTTCCTTTCCTTTCCTTTCCTCTATTTAATATTGTACTTTATAGATATTTCCATGTGTAACCACCAGGGCATATTCTCACAGTCTGTTATGAAAAATAAAAGATTTGCCTATGAAAATCAGCAGCTTCAATGGACTCCAAATCCATTGCAGGAGTTCTGAATTTGTCTGTAAGGCAATTCCTCCTCTAGCCTTCTAGAGCCAATTCTACCCAAGTATTTTGGCTTCTACCTGTGAAAATGAAGCCTTTTGCAGAGTTTCTGCACCTGAGAGTCTAGCAATGTGTTTTTAGATGAGGACAGATTTCAGGTCCGTCCTCCTAAACTCACTGTTAAAAAACCATTAATAGTTAGCTAGGTGGTTATTGTAAGCTTCTGTATTTGACTATTAACAGCAACTGCATGTGTGTGTCTGCTCCGGATAAAACAAACCTATCTAGGGATTGATTTTATGATGCCAAAATGATAAAGTTTGCTAAAAAATGTAGAGTGAATGTGTAAGCTCTGGAAAACATTAACAAAAATAACTGAGTAACACTCCCTATTCATACCTAATTCCTACTGACATCAAATTTAGCTGTGTGTACTTTGGACTCATTGGAACTATTACTGTGAAAAATCTTGCTGCACAAGTCTCTTTGAAACATATATTTTGTGTTCTGATTGCTCTGTTAAAAAAAAAAAAAAGAAAGGATATTTTGTCATCACTGTACTTTAGGCAGATTCTCCATTGTCTGATGTCTTGTTATAGTCATTTATATCAACACAGAGTGGGTGTACAGTAGCCAGCAGTCTGTGTTAGCAGCATTTTAGATTCAGTTTGCACTTACGTAAATGATTGTGCAAGATTTGAGAGGCAATCTAGCCCCTGGGAATTATATATGGTTTTGGGCGTAATCTTTATGTGTGTAGCCAACACATAAGAATATAGAGAAGTTTTAACATGTTACCGTTGCCATCACTCCAAATAAATATAATTAAACAAGCAGCTTTCAGTTGCACTTATATGCAGGATCCAGAATAGGTCATGTTTTTGGTGGCAGATATATAGGAAATATGATCCTATAAGGAAAAATATATTGCTTTGTTTTTCATAGCATTGTTCACACACTCTCATAATGGTCAGATAAGAAAGTCTTCAGACCAAGGAAGAGTTAGAAAAGTGCATTTCAAAAAATATTACAATCTATGTAGTTTAATAGGATGCCTCTTTGCAACTCAGAAAAAAACTCCGGCGAATTATGTCACATTTCAGCTGAATTAAACTGGTTTAGAGATACTGGTATCACAATAATTGCTAAGGCAGCCCAGTCCAGAAAGAAAGCGGTGTTAAACTATATTTATGATGTGGGGCCATGCGTTCCTTCCTTTTACCACAGAGCCATAAATGTTGCATATTCCATTTTGCAAGTCAAGGTATCCCAGAAGAGATATTAATAATATTGGGGGCTACAGGAAATGGAAGCACCTTAACAATGTGTTCCCCTGAGGGTCTGGCATGTGCTGCTGTGGCAATCCTTGACAAGACTCAAAAGACTCAAAAGACTCATTAAAGCTTTCTGTAGCTTGTTTTTCTTTTCTTCTTTTTTTTCCCATCAGAGGTGGTGACAGCATATGGGAAAAGGGCACTTGCTGGTGGCAGCACATCTCTCATACCCACAAATATTCAGCACTGGAGAAGAAGAGCTCTTCAAATCATCAGAGAGCTAAGTCAAGCCCATGGGTGGCTTAAACATTCCTGAGGTGTCAGTGTCTCTTTGCAGAGGTTTGGAATCTTTATTTTGCCTGACTCTAAACCACAACCCTGAGTAAAAGAGCAAAGTAAGAACTGAAGAGACAACCCCTGGCCAACTTTTTGCTGGTTGCTTTCATCTCTTGAAGTTTTCCCTGGGATGATGCTCTGCAGGTTTTCAGGGCAAAGCATGAATGCCTAAATGCCAGGAAAAATAAATCTGCTTCCTTCTAAACCAATGCTCAGAAACAGTGAACACATTTTGCTGAAACCCTAAATGTACTCAGCATGATACAGATTCCCTCAGAATAGAATTTTTTTTCACTTGGATTATTTAAATTTGGCAAAATCATAGGGATGTAGAACAAAACACTATAAGCTTCTGCTAGCTCTGCCTAGAATAATAGTTATATGTTGTCCACCCCTTTTTGGACCAAGATTTGTCTTGCTCTGCTACATGTAATGAATGCCTTTAAGACTGACTTGTCTTAATGTTTATTACAACTGTAACTCATGTATTAAATCAAATCGCGATGGTGAGGAGGAGGAAGTTGTAAGAAGTGAATATCTAACAGATGAGTTATCTGGAAGAAGGTAGCACCTACTGACATCACCCTGCAATGTGCACTGCCTCTGTCTGGAGCAGTCTGGCTTCCATGGAGCTAGGAAAATCAGAGGTGAACTCCCTCCTATTTCCTCCTTGGAAGGTGTTCAAGGCTTTGGCCTCACCTCTCTTGGAAGAGTCTTGAAATATTTTCAATAAAGGAAAGGGGTGGAATGGCTGCGAGCTGCATCCTCTTGGAAAGTGCCCTGTAGCATTAGGGAATGATGCTGCTAGTAGCCTGCTCTAGCTGTTATAAAGACAGAGTTTTGCTGATTTGCTTCCTAATTCTGTACAGCCAAACACAGTCATTGCAGCCAAGAATGATCCATCCCTGGTGTAACTCTGCCGAAGCCTGCAGTGTCATAGAGGGTGAGATTGAGGGTGAAAATCCCAGTTTGGAGAGCAGATACCGGCGAAGCACCACATTAGTGATAACAATCCGTGAGGCAAAGGAAAGTGTCCTGTGATTCCAGACACGCTCACTTATAAATTGCGGACCGGTGTATGTATTGCCTGATATAAGTACTCCAGGAATCAGGAATATTCTCTTTATCGGGGCATTTATCACATATAATCATGAGTGCCGTGGAAATATCGCCTGGCTTGTGTCGCTGGTTTTGGAAGCTTTCATTTCCTGATTTTCTGACACTGAGGGGGGATGGGGGTGGGGATTGTGGTTNTTTCGCGTTACCGCCGCCCCGTAAAAGCCGCTCACGAACACGGTGACACATAAACGCTAAATTAAAGCGGTGCTGCGCCCCCGACTTGGGGCTGGGGAAGAGGGAGATCCGACCACCCGCAGCCGGGCCGCCGAGCGGGACCGGGCCCCGACGCCTCCTCGGCGGGGCTGTCGACTCCCCGCAGCACCGGGACGGAGGCGGTGGTGGCCGGCGGGAGGCTCCAGAGCCCCACCGGAGACCGTGGGTGCCGCTTCCTCCGGCAAAGCCTTCTCCCATCGCCACTCGAGGCACCTGTGGAGCGCCGGCCTTGGGGAAAGCTGCTCCGGGCTCCACGCAGGACAAGGGCTGGAAGGGGAGGGAAACAGGCTCAAAGCAGCCGATAAGCGAGGCTGGGCTTACAGCACAGCCCCGGGGGCGATGTCCTGCGAGGCCGGCGTGGCAACATCACTCATGGGGCGGCCGGTGAAAGCCGGAACCCCACCGCTTCTTCCGCGGAGCCCGTCAGACCTGGAGGGACCCACGAAGCTGCACATTCGCACCGGCTTCCTCCGGCCAGAGCCGCTTTCTGTCCGCCCCGCGGGGAGCGAGGCCGGGCGGCAGCGGGGGAGCTCGGGGCTGGCAGCGGGGCCGCCTGCAGCAAGTGGGAGCCTTGATTTTTATTATTATTTTTTCCTTGAGCTCAGAACTCCTCGAAGGCGGGTGATTTCACGGAAAGTGAAGGGGAAGACAGGGCCCCGAAGTTATTACACAAAATAATGAGTTCTCCAGCCGATCCCTTCGGGCTGAGACCGTGCCAGTGCGGGGATGCACGCATCCCGCCCCGTAGCCCTCCAGAAATCCCGAGATTAGCAGGAAAACTTGGGGGTGTTTCAAATGCATACCAAGAAAATCAATGTAAAAAGGATTCCTTTTTTTAATCAGGAAAGGCGCATATTTTCTCTCTCTCCCAAGGCTTCTCACTCTCTCCCCCCCGCCCAGGGCTTTCCAGAAAAATTGGAGAGCTTTCCAGAGGGAACCTGGAGAAGAAATAATATAAATACTAAAGCACTGTCTTGGTTGCCCTGATCTACAGCACCTTACTTTAAATGCCGTTAGACTGTAAAATCAGGCCAGAATTGTACTCATTGCAACAATATTGGTAATAATGTATTTGTCCAAAGCTGCATTATCTCCCTCAGGACAGAAACTACAAACAAAATGTATGTTCCAAGCAAAAAGGAAAAGGTTTTATTTAATCCAGAAAATAATTAAAATCTCATGTATTTTTATTGGTTTTAGTATCCAGCAGAGTGAAAATATTGAAACTCCGAGACCCCTTGCATTAAAAAGTCACAACTGTTCTATTTTATTAGTTCTGACTGTGTGAAAAAAATTATAAGGACAACATTGAAAAAACCCGGGTTTTAGAGCCCCGAATGGCCATAAAAACAATAAAATCAACTATAAAACCTGCACTAGTGATATTAAAAAATTATGTAGTTCAATAAATGTGACATTTCATGAATGCGGATTTAATAGTCTCCAACCCGTGGAAGGAGGAAGGTTGAGGTCTAACAATTGAATTTGAAAGGGGCGGGTCTGTAGAACTGCAAAATTAAGTGCTTCATTTTTCTTGTTTGGGATTATGCAGTGGTAGTGGAATGTAATAACTGTGTCATTAAAACTTCCTTTTAACAAGGCCTATTGCTTGTATAAAAGTCAGAAAAGAATAATCTCTTCCTCTATTAATTTGTTTTCCAATAATACAGCAAAACATTTTTTTCTTTTCGCATAAACTTGTTCTCAAGATTTTGAATCAACAGCTTGTAAAATATTGTGGGGGCCCTCCATTCTGCTGCCTCGTATCATGCACGTCGTTATTCCAGAGGGCAACGGGTCATCGGTTTACTGTACATTTATTAAGTAAATCAAGCTGCAAATCCAACACTTCCAGATGAAAACATTAACCAAACCCCTTGGAAAGAGCAATGCCTGGGAGACTGAGCACAGAGAAAAAATAATCAAAACTGTCAGTTCACTTTACGTGTACCTGATATTTACAAGACACAAGACCACGCTTTAAAGGTGAGTTTTGGCATTTGTTAACTACGTAAAGGAAAAGAAAACCCAACCTCTCTGTATTATTAAAAGATTTTTTTTTGTTTGTTTTTATTTCACCAACACCCTTTCGTCTTGCTCTGAGCCTCTTACTTATTAAGATCTTGGTGAGTTTGAACTGATGACCTTTTTTTTTTCCTTTTTTTTAAAGAAATAAAAACCAAAAAAAGAGCAAAGTTGTATCAGCACCTGCTATTCCTCAACAGCTTTCCGTGCTCGCTGTCAGCACGGGGGCATGTGAGGGAGATGGCGCACGGCGGGGTCCGCGGACACGCAGGGTGCACCTGCCGCCTCCGCTTGCACGGAGGGGGACGGGGCTGCGCCAGCCACTGCCGTCGGGGCGAGGCCCCGGGTGCTAGAGATATGCGGGCAGAGCGGGAATCGCTGCCCCTTCCACACCGCTCCCGCCACCCCTCGCCCAAGTCCGGCCGACAGCGGTGCTGGCAAGGGGTGGCCCCGGGGAGCGGGGTCGGCGACGGCCGGACGGAGAGCGTGTCTCTCCCTCGGGGCTGCGGGGCAGGGGGAATTACCCGGGGGTGATCTTAAAAACTTAATCGATGGAGCCCAGGTGGCGCTGCTCGAAACGTCGAGCCGACTTCTCTGCCAGGGCTGTCGGGCACTGGCACCCCAGCACCGCGCGGCCCCTGGACGCCCCATCACCCCCAGTGTGCCGCCCGTCGGTGCCAGGCGGGACACGAGCAGTGCGGCGCGACTTCCTGCTTCGCCACGCCGTGCCCTCTTCCCTGTCCTGGGCACGGGACAGAAGCCTGTGCGGCCCCGCCGCCCACGCACTCCCCCCCACCCGTTCTCAGTCCACGCAGTCAGGCGGAGCGCCCGCGAGGACCTTTCCAAAGGAGAGCTCCCCGAGCCGGGTGGGGGGTGTCCATCTCCTTCTTGCCTCCTCCCTCGGTCTGAGCCAGGGCCACGCTGCAGGGGTCAGCGCGCACCCCCCCGGAGAAGCCGAGAACCGGGTGACGCTGTGTCGTGCGCGGGCGAAGGAGCGGTAACCGCTGCGGGAGGCGCCAGGCCCCCTGTGCCGTCGGGGCCCGGCGGGCGG
>VZTN01005276.1:29847-80253 GCA_013400515.1 Erpornis zantholeuca | reverse complement strand
GCTGCCGTCGCCCAACTCCTCCTTCACCAGCCTGGTGTCCCCGTACCGGACCCCCATCTACGAGCCGACCCCCGTCCACCCGGCCTTCTCCCACCACCTCGCCGCCACCTATGGCACCGGCGCCTACGCCGGGCCCCTGTACTCCTTCCCCCGCGCCGTCGGCGACTACGCGCACGCCCTGATCCGGCAGGACCCTCTGGGTAAGCCATGTGCCCTCCCTTCCACCCTCTCTGGCTGCCGCGCAGCTCGCGTCCCGTCCCCATCCCACCGTCGGGGCAGGGGTGAATGGGAAGTGCCTGAAAGCGGTCCCCTTTCCCGCCCGTCCCGCCGCCTCTCTGTGTTCCCCCGGCTCCCTCCGGCCCCCGTCTGATTTACAGTAAATTAAAGACGTGCCGCACTCCAGGTCTGGCAGCGAGACCACAGTGCGCGGCCGCGGTGACTCAGATTTGTTTTCCTTCAAACCGAGTGACTCTAAGAGTGTCCTTAGTAATGTCGCGTGTGGTTTTGGTGGGGAGTTTTAATTGTGCTTGGAGATCGCATGGCAGATCTCAGTCTTTTCCTGCGAATGACTTGAAAAACAGTCGGGAGGCCGGCTATCCGCGGGTCGGCTGGGGCCGGGCCGGGCCGGGTCGGGGGGCCCCGGCGACCACTTCTCGCTCTTGGCCGGGGGAAGCGACCCCGCTGCGGGGGCCGAGCCCCGTGCCCGGGCTGCAGCACTTGTTCTTAGTGATTGCAAAACTGGACCTGACTCACCACATTTGTGCAGTGAAAGAGGCTGACCCTTTCCGTTCATACAGGAAACCTTGAGCTCTCGATAGGAGTAAATCTGGTTTCAGAAGCTGTTAAGTGTTTTCCTGGCCGCCTGAAGCAGGCTCTTCCCCGGCAGTCGTGCACATTGCTGATTACTTTATCGACATCCTCAATACAGACAAATTCAGGAAACACTCGACTTCTGATAGCCGGGATCCGTTTTTCTGATATTGTTCATTTCCTCTGTGTGGGATGTGACTTTATGACAGCTAAAATAACCAGTTGCTTCCTATTTTTTGAGTCTGTTTTGCACCAGAATTACTAAAGCCTGACGCAAGCAAAATCTCGAAAAACAATGCAGCAAATTGCAAAGGGTGCAGGCAGAAAGACAAACAGCGTGACTCAGTAGCACTGGTCAGAGCCTCCTGCCCGGGACGCGGCCGCGGCTCCGCAGCGGGGCAGGTTCCCCGGCGTGTCGCTGCCTGCACAGCCTCGCCCCTCACGGGGCCCCGGCCCGGGGTTCAGCCTGGCGGGCACACCGCGGCCTCTGGCGGGCCAGTCCCCAGCGGGAGGTGGGGGACATAGGGGTACTTCTTCTTAGAAGCCCAGTGCCCTCGTGTTGGCGCATCACCCCTGCCCAGCCCCGCGATGTCCCCGCTCTCCGCACGGGCACTGGCTCAAAGAAAGGGAGACGGTTTCTTTAGGGCATCTCAGTGAAAGAGCAGAAGGAAGCAAAGGTCTTTTTTTTTTTTTTTTTTTTTGGTCTCTTTTTTTGCGAGATAGACCAACAGGAAACACATTGACGGAAATGTTGCCAAAGCCCGTAGAGTGACTTTAACTGGTCTCTCTGTTTAGCTGAGGGAAAAAATCAGAGAGGGGAAAGATCAGAGTATGAACTGGGGGAAATAAAATCAGGCGAAGGAAATTAGCGAGCCCTGGAACCGGCGCGCTTCCAGGCCTGGGCCCGGGCAGGGCCCGGGCTGCCCAGTCCCGCGTGTCCGCGGCCGGCCAGTGACCCTCGGTGCTGTGCCTCTCTTTGTAGGGAAGCCGCTGCTGTGGAGCCCTTTCATCCAGCGGCCGCTGCACAAGAGGAAGGGGGGCCAGGTCCGCTTTTCCAACGACCAGACCATCGAGTTGGAGAAGAAGTTCGAGACGCAAAAATACCTCTCCCCGCCGGAGAGGAAGCGCCTGGCCAAGATGCTGCAGCTCAGCGAGAGGCAGGTGAGGCCGTGCCCCCGCCCCGGGGAACCGCACCCCCTTCCCGGTCGCTCCGGGCCCGCTGTGCAGCTGCTGTCGGGTGCATCGCTCCCGGGGACCTGGCCGGCTCGGGGTCGGTGGGGAAGGAGTGCTTGGCAGGTTCTTGCTTTTTGCTTGTGGCTTGGGTAGGGCTCCAGGCACTTACCGGCTCCAAGACTACCCTGCACCTTTTCTTGTTGTCGTTGCTCAGGTCAAAACGTGGTTTCAGAATCGCAGAGCCAAATGGAGGCGTCTAAAGCAGGTACGTGGATGTTTCTGTTTCTATAGAAATAAGTATTTTAATTGTCTTATCTTACACCGTGCTCGCCTATTCCAGGTTGTATGCAGAAGTCATCTGAAAGGCTGTTTAACCTCTTCACCTTGATTAAAAAGACAAATAGTCATGCTGGAATCCATGAGGGCTCGTTCAGGCAGCACTAACGTTAAAAGCTCCTAATGTAGTTCCTATATCAATTATGCCTGTCTTTCACACACCACCTATTAAAACTCTACGCTAATTGTTTTGTAAACCCATATGTTGTTTAGCCAATTAATGTGGAGAAGATAAGTAATTGTCAGTAAATTACTTAGGCAGTTTTTTTGGAGAACGATTTTTACTGGTGTTTTAAAATGCCCCCTCTTAATAAGCACAAGTCAAAGTATTTTGCTAACATTGGGAGAAGGCAGGTACAAACACCTTGTTAGTTTTGAGAAGCCATATGGAAAACTGAGTAGCTTTTACTTTCTGCTCACAAGCAGTTACAGTGTGTGAGGCTAAGAGGTTAAAGCAGTTTCCCTTCCCTTAGAAATCATGCTCAAGCAGATAATTATTTAGGGGGTTTTATGGCACATAGGGCCCGATCCTGCCTGGCTCAGCAAAATTGAGGTCCCTTGGCTCAAATATTTTTGAAAAATTCCAATGTTTTGGCCTCAGTCTGGCTTTAGCAAGTGTAACATGGATGCACATGTTTTACTGGCAAATTAGCCTTTAATATAAAAGTAAAAAGAAAAGAAAACTAATCACAGTACCACGCTCTAAATGAATCTGTTCTGTGACCTTCGCCTGAGTTTAACTCAATCTTCAGTTAATTTTTTAAATAAAGTCCTATTATTCTGGCAAGAGCCTGGCTAGGGCCCAACCCATGCCACAGTGTCCAGAGAGCTCACTTGGGATCTCGGCCATTTTAAGTCATTTCCTCCTTTTCATTCAGTCACATCCATTTCTCCAAGCCTGCATGGTTATATCCTGGGTACATGTTTCTGCCTGCTTTCTCTTCAGAGTAGCATTTAATGCCCCCTTAGGGGACTGGGCTTTCCAGACAGGTGCCAACACAGGGTACTCTTGCCTTCACAGAGTTTTGATTCAGTTTGATTTTAGTGGTGAGTGTTTTAATGTTGAGTTTTAGCTTAATTAGTAATTTTTTTCCATTTGCATTTGGGTCACTGATGGATTCGGCCTCCCTCCTCTTGCTGTCGGGTGTAATTAAAGAAAGATCAGGGCAGGAGGAAGCTGTGTGTCGGTGTTTGTAGACTCATAATAAACATTTGCTTTGCTAAAGACAAAAGTTCAGAGGTTCCTGGGCTCCAGCAGCTCCTGACTCTTTTGAAGTGGCTGCGATAACCATCTCCAAGGAGCCTTATTCACAGCAGCAGCCCCTGTGGCTGTGAGGGAGTGCGGTCAGAGCCCTCACCCAGCCCTGGCCCACTCAGGCAGGTTTATAGGCAGGAGGCCCAGGGAGGTAGCGGGACACCTGCTTTTTTTCTGCAAGAAACCCAAGGCGGTTTTCCCATACAGCACAGCTAGAATTCCCAGGCCACCTGTCTCTGTGGCCTGTAGTTCTGTACCAAGCAGGATTCTTTCATTGCAGGAGAACCCTCAGGCCACCAAAAAAGAAGAAGTAGAAGGTGCTGACAGTCACAGTGACCAAAGGCCGGAGAGCTGCCAGAGCCCCGAGCAGAAGGGTAAGGAGGTCTCTCTGGATGGCTCACAGTACACCCCTTCACCGGCCTCACAGGAGGACCTGGAGTCAGATGTCTCTGATGACTCTGATCAAGAAGTGGACATTGAAGGCGATAAAGGCTATTACAATGCTGCCCACTAACAGCCCCATGCAGAGAGCGGACCCTAACTCGGCTTGCACTTTACCAGGGGCTGGTTTGAAAGAATATTGTGCTGCAGGAGAAAACTTTCACCATTACACTGAAAGAAAAAAAGCATCACCAAATAGACTCATTTTATAATAAGCAGAGAAAGAAAGTTGTATTTTCTGGAAACAGTTCAGTTTTGGCATCTCTAATTTGGTTAAAGGACTATGGTTTGTATTTAATTATTTGTAAGATATGTTTGTACAATAATCAATGTTCTAACTGGAATATAATCCTGCACCCTGTCCCTACTCATGGTGGTGGAGAGGGTCTGAATCAGCTGCTGTTGCTGATCAGGCAAAACTCTAGCTAGTGTGGAAGTGAGTATGGATTGCAGGACTAAGCCCTTTATATGTGTAAACAAACGTACTTTAAATAGATTAATTTAAATGCCCTTTGTAAGCAGAGCAACATGTTCTGTGAAATAAGGAGGGATTTGACCATCCCAAGAAGTGCCTTATGCTCATGCCCTTTTATGTGCTGTGGTGCTCTCTACTGAGACATCCCTCCTCTTGTCAGGTAGAGTTGTCAGATAGATTCCTTTTTCTTCTTGTGTGAGACGAAATGTGCCTTCTCAGATTTTTGAGAATCTTGCCTCACAGTTTGCATGGTTCCATTTGCAGAAAAAAAATACTTTCCTCCTTTAAAATCTCTAGCACTGTTTTTTATGGATTTCATATTCGAAGAGAAAATGCAGGGAGCGATAGGACCCTGCTGCAGGAGAGAAACTGGCATCAGCTGTGGGGCATAAGTGAGGCACGCAGCAGTGGGAAGACAATGCCTATCGTACACATATCTGCTTCTGTACATACTAGTTTTCTTTAAAAGTCTTGTGGTTTTATACCTCACATTGTTCATATTTTGTACATATTTGTTCAGTGTTAAAAAAAAATGGCAAAACCTGGTATTTAATTTTTGATGGACATATCTGTGAAATAAACCTATACTCTGCACCACTCACCACTCTAGCCATCCAGTTACTGGCAGGAGAAAACCCAAACCTCTCCTCTGCCAGCAGTGCCCCAGGTGTGTTGTAAGCAGGCTTTTCCCTCAGTACTGTGCTGGTCACCAGCCACCCCACCGCTTTCTGGGTGCCCTCCGTTGCAGGAGCCTCATGTGGGCTCACTGCTGTATTTTTTTGCTGTTTTTCAGCCTCCCACCCGGCGTTTCAGTTTTGCCCATGCCCACACGGGAACGGGCTCTGTGACGGGAGGAGGAAAACCTGACTGGCAAGCCCAGGCTGGAAGCGTGGGTGTTTACCCCCGAGTCGCCCTGACCTTGGGGGGCCGGAGAGGGGGTGCGGGCTGGAGGAGGAGCGGGGCTGGCAGGGCCTGCTGAGGGCCGGGCATCGACCCCAGCCGGGGCAGACGCTGACCCACCTGAGTCAACAGTAGTTATTCATCGGCCTTTCTCTGAAATTACGTCGAACTGGGGAAGGAGCACGGAACCAGGGATACGAGAATTGCTCCCAGGAGCGGGCATTGTGGGTGGGCACCCGTGTGGGTATTCAGCCCGTCCAGGTGCCCCAGTGAGCACCCAGGAAACACGGACTTACACCCGGCCAAGTATCATGGAGGCTTTTAGTGCCAAAATATTTTTAGATAGCAACAAGTGACTATTTTGACTGGTCAGAGAGGATGGCTCTCACAGCAGCTGAAATGACGCTTCTAAGCGAGTTAATGCTTTGAGAAACATCAGCTGAGTTTTCTGAATGAGTGGCTTTAGCTTTGGTTTATTTTAAAACCGCGTTCATGAACGGGGCCCGAAAAGATGGAGTGATCCTGCCTGTCCCCCTGCCCGTGCACGCCCTGCCCGTGCTCAGGCTCCGGCTGCCCCCCGAGCTGCTCCGGTCGGAGCCGCTCGCATGGCGGCCCTGGGGACGCGGGCACCAGCCCCTGGTTTAACGCCGCCCGTGACAAAGGGAGCCTCCGGACGCTCCAGGGTGTCCCTAGGGCTCCTGTCCGCTTTTGCGCCGGGATCGAGCCCCAGCGCGGTGCGCCCCACGCGAGGAATCGGTGGCGGGCGCAGACAACTCATAGCGGGGCTGCGCTGAGGAAGAGATCGCTTCTTCATGCTTCGGCTTTTCCCTCACTCGGGTTTCCGTCGAGGGTCTCAGCGCGGGTCCCGACGGGGACGCGAACAGCCCACCGTGAGTCCCGGGAGCTGCGGGGGGGAGGGTGATGGGGGTGGGAGGGTCAGAAGCAGAGCAGGGAGCGCTCGGAAGATGCGTCCCAGCCGCCCGCGTCTGTTTATCTGTCCCGACCGATATCAAGGAGCACGAAACTGGCGTTACCTCTTCACCGCGACTTCGTGTTATGGCTGCACTTTCTCGTGGGGTTGGGAACACCCGTGGGACATAGCGGCCGTGGGGGGTGGGCAGCCGCCGGCAGCCCGTGAGAGTGGGCACTGGGCAAACCCCATTTCCACAAGGGCTGGTGCCGCCGTTCTCCGGCCGGGAGGAGCCGGGAGCCAGCCAGGCCCGATGCGATGGGCGGGGAGGGGCTCTGCCCGAGGCACTGCTCGGGGTCGCGTCCCGGGCGATGTAACGGGGTCCAGGGCTCGACAACCCCAAGGGCTTTCCCCGCCGTGGCAGGGATTTGGCGTCTACCTGAAGGTGGGGAGCTCAGATGCGCCGTTTGCAGCCGCCTGGCCAGGGATGTGGATTTCCAGGGTGTCGCGACAGGTGACAAACAGCGCTGTAACCCAGGCTGGGCAGTCAGTACACCCTTACTCACCCGCCCACCCGGGGAGGGGGCTTAGGGAGGCAAAACACACCGGCGGGGCCGGCCGGCCGGTCGGACGTAACCCCCCAGCAGCTGTCCCTAATTCCCCCAGCTCGTTTTCCCAGCGGGGGAGCCCGACGTGGGGATCCCCACGGTGGGGCGGACGAATGTCCATCGACGGGCAGTCTCTGCTCCTTGGCAGGAGGAAAACAGCCAAAGCACTTTACACCGTTCGGGAAAACCTTCGAGCCCCTTCCGTGCCACCCTGCTCTGTCCTGTTTGTTTGCCCATTGGCTATTCCATGCCGAACTGGCACGTATGACCTTTCCAGCACAACTCCCGTCTTGTTTTCGACTTTTTTATCAGCCGATTCAACTTGAAAATGGTTATCATTTAGCAGAAAAACAAACAGAAAAGCACATTTTTGTAAGCAAAACGTTAATGATTGGAAGAATTGCACCAATTTCAGCTTGACAGTGTGTGATTAATCCTCCGGGTCAGGTACTTATATTTTTAGTCATTAGGTTCGTCGGCCTTTGATATGCAGACCTGTTTCTAGCCTAATAGGCTATCGACCGAGCCGCTGTGTACTTTGACTCCCTGTGCAGCGCGGTCCNGGCTGAGCGTTCGCGCCCGCCGCCAGCGCTGCCGCGGGGGCGGGGAGAGGAGGAAGGCGGATACGCGATGTTTGCAACGCAGGTCACTTTAATCCTTCACACTGAAATGTCCAGAGCCTCTTCTGTTGCACAATAATAGGAAATAATAACTCATGGCTGCTAATTGTTTGCTTTCGCTGAAAAGGACCTTCCTCTGGTCGTATCGGATAAAAGCAGTTTTATCCATCCATTCAGTTTAGTGGACGACAATAAATGGTATTAGGCCTGGAAGACATCTGCTATTAAATGTCTTCTCGGAGGACAAAAAGAAATCGGATAGACAATACAATCTGTGCATGGGTATTATCGTCTTTTAGCTACCCATATATATACATAAAATGTTCGTTTTTGAAGACGTTATTTTAGCACATGAGAAAGTTTCAAGACAGAGCTGTAAACCTGAACAGCAAGTCAGTGCATGCTGATCTGATTCAGATCAACTTCCCATTAGCGTTTAGCAGTGGTTTGGGCTTAGTAAGGACTTTGTCCAGATCTTTGAGTGACAGCTGCTCACCAAAAAGCCTTTGCTGATGGTTGAGTCTCTGTCTTATTTTGAATCATGGACTGGCTCCAGGGCTTCTGAGCATAGGAGGTTTGCTTATTCCTATTCATCCAAAACAGGAAATCAATGTGTATTTCTAAAATATTTCAGATGGTGCATGTCAAGGCCAAAAAAACTTTACACAACTGTGTAAAAGCCTTATCATGTTAACTTAAGTGGCTCCGTTTCACAGCTCCATTGTTTGAGAGCTATTGACAAATGACTACTAAACCCCGGGAGTCTCAAGCACATCCAGACTGTGTTACTTTGGTCACTTCGAGTTATACCAGCAAATTATTATTTGGCTGAGTCTTTCGATTGAGTTGGTGACTTGTGAATTTTCCCTGAATGTTAGATACCCACCCATGTTATAAAGACATAATCTCTAATGTGACTAATTGAGAGGTAGATTTTTTCCTCTATCAGATTGATACCCACCTATGTCATTAAGCCTTAATAATAAATAGAACTAATATGTTTGTTTGGGTTTGTTGTGGTTTTTTTTTTTTTTTTTNNNNGTTTTTTGTGTTTTTTTTTTTTTTTTTTTTGTTTTGTTTATTTGGTTTTGTTTCTGTTTGGTTTGTTGTTGTAGGTTTTTTTTTTTTTAACATAGCAACACAGAGCCTGATATTAAACAGTCTGAGAGGCTGTTCTTGTGCTTGTTTTAGTCTTTCTGTAGTGCCTTTTTTGGTTTGGGTTTTTTTTTTTTTTCTTTCTTGAAAGTCTTGTTCAAGATGTCACAGATACTGGGAAAGAGATGTTCTGATTTTTTCACTCTCCAGCAAGCTTGATAGGAGCAAACCAATGTAAGGATATGTATTAATGACTAAGAATTTATCTGCTGCCTTTTTTGTAATACAATTGTTAGAGTGGGTATGTGTGCAAGTATGTGGGCTAGACATATTCAAGTGGCTGTTTAAATGAGCAGATTTGATCAAGGGTTTTATCTGAGTACATTTTGGTGAAAACAAAGTCAGAGTCAAAACTAATTGCTGTGGTGGCCTGTAAGAAATGAATCAGTCCTCACAGTCAGCTAGAAATACTAATGCTAAAGACAAACTGAACTTTGCATTTGTTGGTACAGTTTAAGCAGATGATTTGGGTCAGAAGATTGAATGGGCACTAAAAATGAGCTACCATCTCATCAGCCTTAGGAAAGGGACCATTTCCAGGAGATCTAATTCAATCAAGCTTATTTAAGGACAAAAAATCCCATCTGACAGACACATAGTCCTCAACACTTTTAACACATGATTTTTAGCAAACTGAGTTGCAGTCAGTCAGGAGCCCAGAATATGACCTGCTAAAACTTGGCAGATTTTATCAGTAGACCCTTAGCTGGTCTTGCTTTTTAAAAAGTAGTGCCTAACTGAAATAAATCTACTGAAAAAAAGGATCTTTTTTCCCTTGTTGTCTAGGCAGGCCCTTCAGGGTTTCCCTGCACTTCAATCTGTGCCATTGCTTTGAAGACCTATGTGGAGAAAATTCTTATTGATCCTTTCCTATGCTATTATACTCCTTGGCTGTTGCAGTGGGTATGCCATTGTAAGGAGTATTCTGTCATTGTCTAGACAAGTATGAAAGTTGTATTTTTAGAATGACTTAGCAAACACTTTTAAACACCTTTTAGCATTTGACTTGTCCTGTCTATGCAAGGTTTCAGATCGTGGTAGTCAAACCTTGTTAGCTAGTATCTTTAAAAAAACAACTTTTACCCTAGTCTAGACATACTGAGAGTTCTTATCCTGGAATACACCCACATGAAGGTAGAGCCATTTTAAAATGATTCAGGATTGCCCACTACCCTGCCATTGTATCTCAATGACTTACTGCAGCTATCAGGAGAAAAATCACAGGTTAAAAGGGGAAGAAGTAACTTCATTTTATACACATCAGTTCTTCCACTTCCTTCTCTGTGTAATAAGGAACCCTCTTACACAGCCAAAAACCTGATCTAGCACACAAAGTCAATCAGAGAGACCTGTTGTAGTCCTAAGGTACAGAAGGACCCAGTTCTGCAAAAGGATAGGCCAGTGCTGAAGTTTCTTTCTAGGGACTTATCCTGGAAGTTCTTCCCAAATGTACCTTGGAAACAGCCCAAGTTGCTGTAAGCAGTTCAGAGATGATAACCTTTCAAGGAAAAGGTCTGCACTAATTTGGTTCGTTTTGGCTGGCGGGCATTGAAGCCCCACCAGCACTTCAGAGAAAGTTTGGCTCATTGAAGGAGTCTCGTTGGTTAGTTCTGGGCTCCATGGCTAGTAAGACACCAGATTAAATTTATCTCTGAGCATGTCAGTGCCAGTTAGATGTGGGCAGGAACTGCGAATGAGTTGCTCTGCTGGCTGAAAACAAACACAGGGCTGTATAAGTCAGGGTGAGAACACCCAAGCGAGTTGAGCTGTAGTAGAAGAGGTTTTGGGGGCTCAGAGGCAAAAATAATGGGATGGGACAGTAGCTCTGCAGCCCCATGGCGCTCTGATGCAGGCAGAGCAAGCCAAGGATTTCTTTTGATGTTTGACAGATAATGGTAAATTATTGTTTTGGGTAAGGGCTGAGGCTGATCTGGCAGTCTGGCAGGGACCAGACCGAAGTTTTCCATCCAAGTAACATTTTGGGATAAACTACTGGTCAGCACAATGCCTAGGAGATGGATGGGGTCTGGCCTGCAGAGCTAAATGTTTTTCTGTGGCTTTGGCTCTGGAGACTCACACAGACAGGGTTGGCTTCATCTCCAGTAATGTATCTGGTACAAGATTGTCTCCTTCGTGCAATACCCCCTGCAACTTCATGAGCATTTTACCCCAAGTGAAGCATCCTAATTTGATTCAGTGGAATATCAGCAACAGTGGCAGCAGCAAGGATGGCAGCCCTTGGCAGTCTCTGCCACCTGAACTCACTTCTGTGAGCAGGCAGGAGATGTACCGCACTTCCCCAAAATCATATCTGTTTATGGTAACTCTTTTCTGGGGACGACTGAACCCCATCAGATCAATAGTTGCTTTTGAAAATGTCAGTCAGAACTATATGCAGATAATCTTTGTTCACCGCTTCCCATACTGTGGTACAAGAAGAGAATGCTGACACTGCAACAGCTGAATAAAAGACACCTATTTTCTGCCCATGTTACTCTCATAATGAATATTGTTGAATTTCCTTCACTAGCTACCCTCACCCTGCGGCCTTTGGGAGTGTCTGGGTTGTCAGGGTACTACTGACTGTGTACTACTCACGGAAAGTGCAGATAGTGAATATCAGCATACATTAAAATATATTTATGCCTTAATTAAAAAAACTTACACTGAAAATTACAGTTTTATCTCCCTTTTTAACCTTTGCCTGATATTTTTGCCATAGCAAAAATTATGCCACCTGCATATGGAAACAAATGTTTTTTCTAGAGAAAAGAATTATGCCACAGAGGCCTGTGGATGACATGACACCAGAAAGCAGTGTGTGGTAGGATGCAACTGGCCAAATTCAGAGTCTTTTGCAAGACAACAGAAGTTCCTGGTGCTTGAAGTAATAAATATCTTACATGTACAGTTGTGGTTGGGGAGGGCGGTTTATATTGATTCATCAGCAACCACTCCAGAATGAGATTGCTGTGTTGTAATAAAACCCTTGGAAAGGAGTTTCCTGACAAAATTATTTTCTGTTATTTTGTATTTTTTTTTTTAAGATCATACTTTTGTCTCATGACTGTGTCCTGAACTATCAATTGCATGATTCATTAACACAACCTGTACAATCTTATTTCCTATACATGTGAAGAATAGCACTGGCAAATAAGGCACACACGATGATACTTTAAAATGTGTATAAAGTTATTTGTTGGTTGCACCATAACAAATGTAGGATAAATAATGCCATTAAATAACAAATGGATTAAGGCCTTATTTTTTCTTAGTTGATTACGGAATCTGCATTACTACATACTTTCCATTATTTGCAAATTACACCAGACAGATTGAATAAATGCTTTTAAATGGGTCCTGAACACTGGTTTAGAAGCACAGAGGAAGTGGTTTCTTAGACAACTGCTACCCACATATTGATTTAATAACAGAGAGGTGGAGGGGCAAAGATGATTATGTTGATGTACTGAGCTGTTGATTGTTTAATTGAAGGTAAAATTTTTAGCTTCACTAGTCAATTACCTGATCTCATTAAGTTCTTAAAAATCACTAAAATACCATTCTGGCTGGAGCAGCTGCACTTTGCTACTATATTGTCTAAAGCATTAGGAAAATCATTTGCTAATGGTGATTTACAAGTGTAAACATATGATATTTTTAGCGTCCAAATAAGCTTTCTCCGTGTGAGAGATTTTGAATGACTACCATGCACCAGGTATGTAAGGGGAAAAAAGGATATGAAATGTGGTTTTATGTTTGCTTAAATGAACCATAAACTTTTAAAAATTTAAATTTTTTTCTATTCAAACCTTATCAACAGAGTGGAAAATAGAAGTAGAAAGTAACAATTTTTTAATATTAAAGCTCTTTCAAATATAAATGTAAGAAATGATTCAGTCACGTAATGGAGGTGGTTTTAAGGATAAATGTAAATTCAGACAGCATTTGGCATCCCTGTGGAGGAAGAAGCCCCGTGCTGTGAAGATGCTGAAGATGCCAGCCCGGCAGCACAAGGTGATGATGCTCTGAGGATTCCAGAGCAGTAAGGACAACTCATCCTGGGCCTTGCCTTGTTACTTTGGAAGTTTCTGACAGAGGACTTTGCATAGCACCTCCTGGATATACCATAATGTATACAGTACTGACATGACCACTGCTAGGTGGCATTTTTTGTATTTCCGAACATCACAGGAACAGATTCTTTCGGGTTAACACATTTTCATTTTGCAGGATGCCTGTCCCAAAAAAGGTAAGTCAATGTTTATATAGTAATGTAAGAAGCCTTTTTCAAAACCTGTGTGTTGTCCTTGCATACTTTGTTTGGTTTTTAGATCAGTTCAGAGAAAGACAGCTGGTTTTCCATGAAGAAGGAATCAGGGATTCATTTCTTTGCTCCTGCAAGCAATGTGACTTCGGTCCTATGAACTTGATGAACTCTTAGAAAGGAGCTAGACATGTTTTCCTCAGTGCAAAGATGTAACAAAGTTATGAACAAGTCCCAGAATGAAAGATGAGGGAAGACCTGGGTTGTATTTTTTTCTCCCTTCAGAGAGGGTTAATGAGACATAGTAGTAGTTGAGAAATAATTTAGAAGAAATGCAGTAGCACCAAGACTTCCCAGTTTTTAGGGTTACTCCCACTGATGTCTGGTTCTGGTCCTGTGCCAGTCCATGTGCCACCTAAATCCTCTTTGGATTTTTTGGAGTGAAAAATGACTCAAAATTTGAAAAGGGCACTAAAGCACACAGCACTGACTAGGCAATGTGCCAGCTCCCCAGTTTTAGAGCACCTGCCTCCAGACTTCTCAGGAAATATAATTATCTTCCTATAATTACCTATTATTGCTTGACGTTCCCATACATCAGTAGCTCCTAAACCACCTGTATGGTTGTTACTAAAGTTTTTAGGTACTTGAATTGAAGTGCAAAGTGCAAGGCAAATAAAACTGCTAGTGTTGCATTTTGACATTTTATAAATTGGCAATTGCATTCTGCACAAGGCATTGATATAAATTATGAGATCAACCCAAATTTGAGGACATTCACAGGGAGTCTTCCTTAATATTAGGTAGGTGCCAGAAATTATTTTGTGTTGCAACACAGACAGTGGGCATGAAAAGACAAAACCCAGTTTTTAATAAAACAACATTGATTTAGGTCTTTCAGACTGCAAAACTACTCAGGGTCTGGAGTTTGGGTATGCTTTCTATTTTTTTGACTGGCTATTGATGTTTTAGGGTGTGGGGAGGGGGATGTGCTGGCCATGCACTCCTCTGTATTGACTGTGGAATAGGGCAGAAAGAGCAGGAGCTATATAGAGCTACTCCATGACTCACTCATACTGTCAAGCCAGAGAAGTTTGTTGTACCAGTGTCCAAAATGGTGCTGCAACCTTTCTCAGGTTTAAATAGCACATTTAAATAGCACATTTAAAAACCCATTTTTGAAGGAGTAGCACCTGTGTAACTTGGTTAACCATTGCAGTTTTCAGAATGATAGCAAATTTGTCTGTGATTGGTTTACAGGAACAATTAAACCATTTTAAGCACTGATTCAAAGGTAATTCTTGGTGATAGCTGATATCAACAGTGGGTTGACTTCCTACGTGGTAAATGGGCCAGGAAAGCCATCCTGGGAATGGAGAGCCTGGAAGTTTTCCTGTGAGCAGAGCCCTGTGAGCCAGGAGATCCTGCAGAGAGAAGCTCTAGGAGTAGCCAGCTCAGGAAAGTGACTGGGGCCAAATATTTGCAGAAGTGTTCTGAACTATCTTTCTGCTTAGGGTCTTTGTGGTTTTGAGATAAGAAAATGAGGAAATTGAATAAGAGCAGCTACCCACCAAAAGGGTGAGTTGTATAAGAATATCACATCTGTGCACCATCTCCTCCCCCTTGCAGACCTGTGCACTGGCAGAGGCTGCCTTGCTACTCTTGGTAAACAACTCTTGAGGTGTTTGACTGGCATTAAAGTTCATGCAGCCTCTTAGATGCCAAATATCTTGTAGCCTGCACCCTGAAGATTACATGCTGATACACGGCTATCCATTTCATAATCCATTTCATTTCTATTTTCAAAGCAGAATAGAAGAATCAAGGTGTATTCTTGAATATAAAGAGTATTTAATTCTGAACTCCACCTTTTAGGGTGTTCTTAGTTTGTATTTTTGTTTGTTTGTTGTGTTTGTGTGTGTGTTTATTTATTTTTATTCTGTTTTTATTTTCAGTGATTTTTCATGTTCTTCAGAGTAGGATGAACTATTTCTCTGGTAGCATGAGCTAAATACCAAATCCTGCAGGTTGCACTTAATCTTGATTTATGTGTCAAACTTAGCAAGGAGTGTCAGCCTAGAGAGACCTTTTTCCCTAACAAATAAATCAACACATTTCCTAAAATGAAGGTGCCAGGTGTTTACTTATTTTGTGTTTTTCATTTGTTTTTCAGCTGACTTGAGCTCATGCCAGCTTATACAGCTCTGGATTGCATTTAAGTTTTCTAAAACATATTCTCTAGGAAAGAAGCAATTAAGAGTGCAGTGTGTTTTGAAATTGCAAGAGTCTGAGGTCATAGTACTTGCCTATAAAACACATTTCTCAAACTTCTGTCTTCCAAGAATCAGCTAAAGCATAATGCTGGGAATATAACGTATAATGAATGAAGATATTTCAGTGATTCATGAGGATTTGTCTCATTCTATTTCAGATATGAGTAGGTCATTAACTAGCCTGTACATATGTATACATTAAAAAGCAGAATTTTCCCTTGCCCACTAAGATCAGTAAAATATGATGGAAAAACACTGAAATGTTTCACTATATCTTTTCTCTGACTGGGTACATCTTATTCCCAAGATGATAAACTTTCTGAAAAACCTTTTCATGTGATCACTCTCAAATACTTTAAGGCTTTAAATAGTCACATCATGCAATGCTTATATTGCCTAGCCAACATTTATTGTGAATTTATTAATGCCCTGCTTTTAATTCCTAATGACACTAAAATTAAATTAGCTATGAACTCCCTTACAATGCCTGTCTCCTGATCTGAAAGACTGTTTATACAAGCAATCAGGGAAGTTAGCTGCTCACTGTCAGGGCAAGTGTCTGCAAATAGTCTCTGCAATAACATATTAGCCTCCGCAAATGGAGTAATATGAATTAAGCATATAGATTTTGCACTTGTTTCCCTTGTGCCTCCCCCCTTTCCTTGACATGTTTACTAACACATTTATAATGTCAGAAAGAGCTCTGAATGTTGAGCATTAATAACACGTGGGAAGTGGAGCATAAAATAACAACTACATTTTATCCTTTTTAATCAAGAGGAAATGCTCTAATGTTGGATTTAGATTTAATGCAAAACTAAATATTTGACTCACTATATATTATGTCAGTAGATTAGCTGGTATTTATCACACTTTTCAAAACTAGAGCTTTAATGCCTCATTTGACATGATTTTGTCAGTCCCTGGCAGAAAGCTGATAAAATGTCCATTTATGCCATTACAGCTGCCTCTTGTAGCACTTGTGCTGCTAGGCAGAGGGGTCAGTTGTCTTTTGCCTAAAACCTTTGGTTTTGATAATTTTATAACAGGTTGATCTCTAAAGTTCACTTGGCTGTATTACAGTAGATAAGTTCTAGACTATAAATCAGGTTTTAATGGTACAAAAATAGCTTAAATTAACTAAGTGGCCAAAAGTTATCTAAATACTGCATTCTTTCTGTCATAGTAGCTGAAACTGGAGTTTAAACTACCATTGGATTTCCATTTTTTCCCTTATTTTGAGTTTCTTCTTCGTAGGACCTTTTTATACCTCTTGCTGGGCATTTTTTGAAATTTCGTTTTATGCACTGTTAGCAAGAAAAAAAGTTTTCCATAAAAAAATGATAAAAGTGAAATGAACTAAATGATTTGATCCCTGCTGACCAAACAAGGTGATTCCAGAGAATTCTCTAGCTCTGAAACCCTCTCCAGTTATGTGCTTTTACCCAGGTAGGGCTGTCAGAATGGGCAACATATCACCCTGCACCCCAGCTCTTACATGTAATGTGGATATGCCAGCGCCAGGTACCCTGTGCTCAAAAGATCTGCATTGACAATGTCTTGTTACAAATGCAGCAGAACTATTTAAGACTTTTTCCTGATCCACCTCTGTCTTTCTTCATGGTTTTAGAAGTGGATGCTGTGTCACTGTCTGCTGACTGGACCTCAGCACTGCTGGGACAGCCTGAGGAGGTAAACACGAGACAGGGAGTTCTGTTTCTCCCATGATACCTTCCATTTCATCAGGCTCTGCTCACAGGGTGAGAGCTTTACTGTCAAAATCAGTAAAATAATAACAATAATAGTAATAGTAAGACAAATGCAACAGTGAGTAGCAAGGGCTACTCAAACATGAAGTGCTTGGTCCCTCACCTGCACTGGCAGGGAAAGGCTTCATGCAGGACTAGCTGAAGCCCTCTTGGATAATTAGTGAGTTAGTTGAACAACAGCCTCCGTGTCCAGTGTAGTAACACAATTAGAAATATGACATGTGTGTCTATTCAGGAAGACTGGCATATTTTTACAATTATCTAAACAAAATGAATTGCATAATTTCAGGTCAAGCCTGAACTTTGCCCCGTCTCTAGAAGTGTAAGGACAGTCTAGTCACTGACTTGTAAAGAGCAGAACTCATCCTGCCTTTTTTCTTTCCTTTTTTTTCTGGTTGATCCATCAAAGCCAATATCAGCATCTGCAATAGCTAAATGAGCATTTACCTTTGGTGGCTGGATTTTGGTAAAGAAAGTACGTGGAAAGTCAGCTACTCAGAATGTTGAAAACAGTGCTTTTCAATTCACAGGTATAAATTAATTTTCCCCACACCAAAACAGAAGGAAAAATATTTCCAGCATTGATAGCTTATACTCTGTGGCAATGTCCAAAACCTGAGGACACAACCTGTTCAAGAAATTCAGGTGCCACTTATTCCTGGCCAGGTCTGTCCTTACTGATAGTGTTTCAGCCATCACCAGTCCGGGGGTATGACAGTCCTCCCCTGTGACCAGTGGCAATTTGGGTGACAGGGCTTCAGTTTCTCCCTCTGCTTTGGGAAGGGCAGAAGATGGGGACTTAAAACATTTTCCCCGGTGAGACCCACTAGAAGGACTAGAAGGTGGGAGGAGAGTCATGCATATTTGTGCATACTTGCAGTCCACCCACTCCTTCCTTCCCTGGGCCCACCCTTCCGCCCTCTGCGCTGTCCCCAGGGGCGCAGTGGCTCTCCTTTGCTGGATGCTGTGGCAGCATTGGGGGGGTGTCAGAGAGCCTGTCCTCCCTGCAGGGCCAAAGAGGAGGGGCAGAGATGCTCTGGGAGCTGGGAGTCCTCCTCCAGCTAGGAAATAGAGACATCTGTGTGGCTAAAAGCAATAAAGATCTTTCCTTCTACCGACACCAACTCACATGGTGTGTGTTTGACAAGCTGCTTTTCTTCTGTGCTCCAGGCCCAACAAATGGAGCTATAAATTCTCTAATAGAAAGAATGTTTCTGGGTCATTATCAAGATGAAATTATCTGTGTCGTGGGTTGAGGTCAGCACTTGTGCTAGTGTAGAGATTGACATTCTCATGGGAACCTGCAGAGGTGGCATCAGCTTCTGGGACCACTGGAACAGCACCTTTTGTTTGCTGACCTGGTGGAAAGGCAGCTCTTCCGTGCTCAGCAGCGCCAGTCAGCAGAGGCCTCAGAGCTTGTGGGATCAGCACTTTATTCACATGAAAGACCTGATGCCTTTGATTCAGTACTTCTGTCTTTCCAGGATGATGACACCAAAGCAAAGGTCTCTGTGATCTCACTGTCTCAGCAGCTTTCACGTGTGAGCTTGGTACACAGACAGTTGCCCCTCTGGCATCTATTTACTCAGCGGAAAGGGAGCAAAAAGGCACAGACTTGCCCAGGGTCACACAACAGAGGTGTCGCCAACTCTTTGCAGTGCACTCTTTATTGCACCAGGTTTTAGAGCTCATTTTCAGCCTTGGTTCTTGCTGTTGTGTGATAATTTGGTCTTTCATTTAAATAAAAAAAAATTGCTAAGACCCTGTAATGCTGTCAAAGAGAAATTAGAAAATGTGCAGCTAGGGACAAAATGCAATGCAAATAACAACCTATGTGATGTGTAATACAAATATGCTTTTCTCAATTTTCTGACTTTTCTGGAACAGGGCAACTCACAGTTTTAACATTGTTACTGGAAATGGTGAATGTTATGCTTTGAAGTCCTCAATGTGCTGAAGGTGCTCCTGTTCACATGCACAGTTCTCAGGGTTGCCCTGGCCACAGCTTTAATGGGGTGATGATGTGGGTGGAGACAACAGACAAAAAAAAAGACACAAACCAAGGGCAGAAAGATCCCACGCAACTTCTTTTTTCACTTCTTGTCTCCTTTGATTTCCCACACGACCCCTGCGGCTGGTGCCATGGTTGTTAGCTGACGGGCCAGCATGGTGGCTGGCCAGTGTACTATTTATGTAACTACCATTTAGATAGGGCAAGGGTAGTACCAAACCCCAAACCTCTGTGTACTTGCCTAATAGAGCGAAACAGAGGATGAAGTTGCCTGACTAGGATGAGATTTTCAGAAGTACTTGGTTTTGGCCTAACTGCTGAATTTCTGAATAAAATCCCTCCCTCCCCATGTAGTTGACAAAGCCATCCTTGCCTACTCCTGGAGATTTGACTGTCAGCAATATCTCATCCCAATTATGACACAGTCAGTCTTCTAGTCGGGATACCAAAAGAAGAGACATTCTTAGCTTAAGACTTAGAATAAAATTATAAATATCGATTAAGGTTATAATCTCAAGTATACTCAGAAAGAATAAAAGAGCAGTCATCAGGGTGTTTTACAGACTTCAATTTAAAAAAACACTCTTGATTGTTAAAATCTTAAAGCCAATGTGTTTAATGCAGAAGAGTTATTTTTACTTTCCTTCTCTAATTAAACACTGAGAGACACGGTTCCCCACATGCCTCGATCTTGTAAATGCTTACTGTTTACCCAGGCAGCTGGCAGGATGGAGAAACAGATATGATTATGTCCTTGCCATCTTAGGCTGAAATAAATGAAATAAAACACTGGTTTTGTTACATGGGGAAGTCTATTATGGTTCTCTGATATGGCATAAAGTACCTCAAAACAGTGTAGATTTAAAACTGCAAGTCTAATTTCTGCTGTATTTAATTTTATAAATATCAGATGCCATTAATTCAGACACAGGATTAGAGTGAATAACTATGCAAGGTGTGCAGAGTGAGGGGAATTAGAATCTTTGTACTTGAAATTTGTCATGTCTGATATAAGAAACCAAAGACTTCTCTTAACTTTGCCAGCCAGAGGAGAAATAAAGTGAATAAAATCCGTCTTTAGAACGAAGAAATATTCTACTAAATTAAAAAAAAAAAAAAAGCTACTTAATTTTAAATACTATATATATATATATATGTATACACACACTAAAATTTGGAAAAAGCAATAAGCATGCTTTGTTTCCATTCAAAGTCAGATTCAAGTCATCCTTTTGAGATATATTGGATAACTGTGAGAAATACTGGCTTGGAAGGAGAAAATTATGTGGGTTTTACCCCATTATGTAACATCAGAATTTTGTATTCATTTGAAATTAAAGTGGCATGATGTCAGGACTTTGCAAGAACATGTGCGAGGTCAAAATCATGTAACCTAGAAAATAAAAGTGGTGAATATACAGTACAGGTGAAATATGAGCATCTCTTCATGTTCCAGCATAGAGGAGGGGAAAGCTAAGCTTAATAAAGTTACACACCCCAGGATTTCTCATGGGGTCTGCATTTTGCTTCAGGAAATGACAATCCTACTACCCACCTACCACAAACAAAAATCAGGAACACCTGTTGTCTCTTTGTTCTTAATTTACTTCTTCTGGGCCAGTTTGCTTCCTTGCTTTCCTTCTGGAGACCTTCTATGAGGACTAGTGATTGGGACCTTCTTGTCCTTCAGCTTTTCTAATGAAATAAGTAGATAAGTGTATGCAGTTGTAAGAGGTCATTTCACCTTGTTTTGTTTTGTTTATTTTTCCCCCTCCCATTGGTTTGTTCTTGCCCTCTTTCTTAATTATCCAGCACAGTCGTAACGGTTGGAGGACACTTGCTTATGTGGATTTTTGGTCTGATTCAATATGGCCATTTTTGTATTCCCCTGTTTTTATTGTCTTACAAAATTAGAAAATCTAAACATTGGGGAAAACTTAACTGCTTGGTATTTTTTATCATCTTTTTGTGGCAGGTATATTTGTCGTAAGTTTCTCTTCTTTTTATGCCTGAGTCAAACACAATCATGTAGATTCTCTATAATTGTGAGGGCAGGAATATCAAAATGTCTTCAGTCCTGTGACTGAATGTGTTTCAGCTAGTGACACATTGGCTGCTTCTTCTGAAAAATCTATTCAAGGTACTGAAATAAAAGGGGAAAGTTCTGTCCATTGTTAATCACAGGTTTTTAGTAAAATAATTCAACATCAAATTTAGAATGAATAATACTTCCTGTTATGATACAACTGGCTTAGGAAAAATGGAGCTAGCACATGTGTTTCTGCCTTCTGTGTGGAAAAACCCACCTGATTTGGCTGCTTTTCTTTTTTCAACGAGAGCATTCACACATCCTAGTGGTCATGTAAAAGTCACTATAATTTTGTATAACTATATATTCTCTGGGCAACAAGAACAAAGGCTTCTATATGCGCTAAATATTGTTTCATTCAGGAAGTTATTGTTATGTGTATGTTTCCACAACTATTATCAGTAGAATTGAAGGGTAGCAGCAATATCCACAAGCTGTCTGATTTCCTTCCCACACTATCAAAGATTGAAAGAACAAAGATGATAATGTCGGGGAAATGCCTTTAACTATGACATAAATTTCTTTCCAGGAAAGGTTTTAGGAAGTTGCCTTTAATATATTGTTTATAGTGTGGCACTGCTGCCTGAAAGGGTTTAGTTGTCTTGGATCTTCTAAGCATTTCCCAAGTCTGGCCTCAGGATGTCCTTCAGTGGGTTATGTTCTGCTCTTGGTCAGGGCAGTGGAAGCTCAAAGCTCCTGCACCGTTTCTAGGTTTTTTGTTCTGAATTTGTGAGGATGAACCTGAAATCAAGCCCTAGCAAATATCTGTAAAAAGGCCAGTTCAACCAACTCCAGAAAGTTCAGAGGATAAAATCACATAGGAAATTATTGCTCTTGCAGTGTTTATTTTATTTTATAAAGTTCCATGAGTAATACAGATTATTTATTATTGTGATTCCTCTCACAGTGTTTGCTAGTGCCTGTTCCTGGGGTATTAGACAGCGGGAAACTTAAAGAAAGAGGAACTGCTAAACCCTGTGGAACTGATGAAATGTTGGAGCCTACATTTTCAGCTCCTGTTCCTGTCTGGAAAAGCTCTCCTAATGTATGTCACTTTCAGTGGCAATCCATGCCCAGTGAATGGTTTCAGACATTGCTCTGCTCCCTTTCATGACTTTATTTTGTCTAAATGTCATGGGTCAGTTTCATGCACATCCTGGTGTAGGAACTGAGATGAAGCACTTGGCATGGCAGCTAGGTGGGAAAGGCTGTTTAGCAGTAAAATTGGAGATCCAGATGCTTCCTTGATTAAGATCTCTAGACTGGTGTTCCCCCAGAGTCTGGGAAGTGATGAAGAACTGAACTGTTGTCTGCCAGGCCACAGGTTACCCTTCTTCTCCAAAACATTTCTGTCCCATCCTTGTCACTCCTCCCACTCCTGGGCTTCTGCCAAGGCAGAACAAAAACAACTGCAGAGATGTGTGTGCACTGTGAGCCCCTGTGAATGAGCTGGGCACAAAGAGACCCAGAAGCAATGTGTCACCAGAGCCCTCAGGTTTGTTGTGAGGTAGTGTCCTCATCCCCTGTGCTGCCATCACTGCTGTCCTGCTGCAAGGTCCTCACAGAAATACCTGATTCTGATGAGTCAACTTTCCAGGTCAATAAACCAGCATTTCTATTAGTGGCTAGAAATGCCCTCCCATAGCATCTGATAGAAAACTCAGAGAGAAGATAAGTAAGATGTGCTGAGGTGGGGAATAGTGGTGAGATTGGGAAAGGCCTGCCTGCTCATACACACAGCAAAGGGTCAATGTCAGGGAAATAAATGATCCCACCGTTAGGGGAAGGAGTTGCATTACACACTTTTAAGTTTAAATGACTCAGTTCTGCCCAAGTCTTTCTCTTATGTGATATTTTTTTCAAAACTGGAGAGTAGAAATTGTCCAAAGTCTGGATGAATGAAATATGGCATATTTGGAACTAGCTGAAGGAAGAGTTTGGGCTCTCTTTTTTTTTTTTTTTTTTTTTTAATAAGGCATTCGTTACAAATAACTGGATCCTTTGCTGGAAATTTTTGAGAGGTGGAAAGAGAATTTTGTACATTAAGGTGACTTCTACAAAAAGAAGAAATACTTACAAGCACCACTATTAATACTTAAAACAGGTGAAAATGAGTTATGAGTTCAAGCACCAAATCTTACTTGATGGACATCAGGTCTGTGGTGCCATCTCAAAGGCCCATGCTAACTCTGCAGCCTTCATAGTTTCAAGGGCAGAAGCATATTGTTTACTTGTTGTAGTGGAGGCTATAAAACCACAAGATAAAAATATTTAACAGACAACTAGCAACTCCCTTTTGAACAGGTGAGATCTGAATATCCATTATCCCACAGTGTGTGCCATCCTTCATGTCAATACAAAGTGGCGTGAAGAAAAGGCAGAAGTGCAGGGTCAGAAACTATGATAAATTAGGTGTTAATCTGATTTTTACCATTCTATACAGAGCATAAAGCATTGATTTTTCTGTTGCACGGCTTCATATGGGCTTTAAAGCAATGACAAAGACGTTTGTGCCCTTATGTAATGTATGTTTGTAAAATGGAATAAAACAAAGTACTTCCTCCTCCTTCAATAGCATTATAGTTGTAGTTGTTTTCCCAGGTGGGAGGGTACAACTTAACAGTCACACAGGGCTCTGCACACTCCTCTTGACTTGTCAGGGATGACAAAACTGTGGCTCCCTCCTGTATCTCATGACCAGCAAGATCCCGTGCAGGGTGCAGAGCCCCACCATGGACACGACCAGGTCACCCTGCACCCTCAAGATGTGAACCTGATGTTAGAATCTGCTGGGGTTGTATCTATCCATGTCTAAATCCTGCTTTGTGCCTACTTCCTGCCTTGCCTACGCTTGTTTGTTCTCAGCAGACTCACGGGGTGCCTCCTCAGGAAGGGTGCAGAGCTCCATGGGGGCTAGTCCTGTGCGCTCTGCTCTCCCTGCCTGTGCAGCAGAGCAAGCACTGGTGTGGCTACGCAGCTGCTCATTTGCCTAACCTGCTAGTAAATGCTCAGGGGCCACTTCTTAATGTTCTGCCTGTTGGTCACAATCGATTTATTAATTAACACAGTGGTGGAAGTCAAGGATCAGTGGTTTTGTTTTTCTGTCTCTCTTCCACTAACTTGTTTTTTGCTTCGAGCAAACAATCCAAGCTCTGTCCACATCCTCGATCCTGTAAAACAGGAGTGATAATACCTACCAAGGAGCTGTTTGTGAGCTCTTTAGCATCCTCAGCAGGAGGCAGCATAGAAACATAAGGCAAACACGCTATTTCAAATCAACCCAGTTTTAAGTCATTGCAAAGACCTCTCACTAGTCTGGGCATAGCACTCAGTACCCTCCTGATGGTACCACCATTGCTTTAAAGAAGTTGCAGCCAAAAAAGTTTTTCTGGCCCTTTTCTCCCCAGTCATTGTTCCCACACACTGAGAAAACTCACACTGGTGAAAACTGACCACTTTATTTGTATTTTTTCAGGTTAATTTTCAGCAGAAGTTCCCTGATCTAACTGGCTGCATAATTTCCTGACTGCTCATACTCAGAAGAGGCACACTGAGAACATTCATGCGAGCAGGTACAGGTCTGCACCTTTCAGTCATGGCACACATTCAGGTTATCTTAAATTTGCTGGGAAACCTAATTTCCAGCAAAGCTTCTCCAGGTAATGGTAGGTAACCTCAGCAAACCCTTTGAGGCATGTAACCTCACAATTGTTAACCGTGCATCTTAACCTTCAGCACAAGTGAAAATTTGATGTTGTAGATCAGCCAAAATTCTGTGATCCACCATGTTTAGGAAACAATGATTTACACAAATCGTATAGTCAGCCTTTTCCTGGCTGGCTGGCTAGAGGTAGAAGGGGAGCAGGTCTGGCTTGTGCTCTGACACAGCTGTCTTTGTACCCCTGTCTGAGCCGTGGCCTTGCAGAGGAGGAGCAATCCTGGTATCTCGAGCCCCGTGTTCTGGGTAAGCTCATTAAAAGCTATGACTTAGCTGAGGTCTTCTGTAATCTCCAGGTGAATTGGAAGATAAATGGGTTATATAAGTTTGTGAAAGCCACGGAATTAAGGAACTTTTCTGGGACAGTGACAGACTTCACTTAACACCTTGGAGACATAGTAAAGTAAGTTAAATAGAGTATCAAGAATGTGTCACATAGTTTTCTGTACTGTTGAGGACCCCACTCCCAGATAACAGGACAATATAAGCAAAGCACTTGAATCAGCATTCCTGGCTGCTAAGGTAAAAATCTAGCAATCGTGCCCACTATACAAAGGAGTATTTCTACCATAAAATGTGGGAAAACTTTGTCTTTTTTAAATTAGTATTACAGAAGTATTTTTTCAGATTTTTTTTTTTTGTTTAGAAGTGTATATATCCTAACAGCAATGGGTGACCTGCATCATAAAGTAGTGCTCCACTAAACAAATGCAAATGTGGAGAAAAGGTTTTAAAAATGCTGGGAGGTTTCTGAAAATGAAATTGATAAAATGGGTTTAGTAACTAAGCCTCCTAATCCAGACAAGAGGCTAATAAGTGTTCCCTCATAAAGTAAGAGGGAGTGGTAAGGGTTTTTGGTGCCTGTTTGTGTGAGGCTTGCTAGCTTTTGTTCAGCTCTGAACACAACTGCCTACAATAATGGTAGCTGGAAAGAAACCATCCGCATGTGATTAAAAAGAAAGTACTGCAGATCCTATTCCGGCTAAAACGGGTCCTGGGTACTGGTGGCTGTCTTCTCATAGTCAAGTATGTCCATTAGTGCGCATAATGAACAGTTAAAGGCATTAAATGACATTGTTGAGGGGCTAACCCTCTGTGACGGACTAATGTGGTGCTTGACCAAGAATTGATTTACTTCAGGTTCTCTTCAGGTTTCAAAAAAAAGTACTACAGGATGACTGTTGGTAGCTTTTCACTGAAGTTTATAGAAAGTACACTCGACTGATCAATGTCCAGAGAATCCCAGGACTTTTCAAGTAGGCATTGAAAACAAACCCTGCCGCTACTCTCGGCTTTACGAGAGTAAGTCTATGATAACATTACTAAGGTCACTGCGTAGGAAGCATAGACAAATACATCAGATTTGGAGTAAACTTTTTCATTGTGCTGAATAGTTCTTTAAACCTATTGGAATTACATGGTCCTAGATGTCTAGCCTACTTCAAGGAAAAAGTCCAAAATTGCCTTTTACTATGCAGTTGTTAGGAGATCCTGCCATGTCTCCCAAAATATGTGAATATTATTCAAACTTATTTTTATACTTTGTTCCTTTTTCTGTACATATATGATGGAAATAAAGTACATACAACTCACAGGTCATCTTAAAATGACCTTTGGAAAAGCTTGAGATGCTCTTGTTTCTTTGGTGTGAGGTTTTAGTCCCGAACAATAATATTGGAAAGCTGGGTTGTATCTCAGTAGTTTGCATTATTCTTTTACTTTCTTGATGGTTTACCTTCTTGATTAGGAAATAGACTATCTCCCCTGGGAGCTTCAGACAGAAAGTGCTTTGACAGGAAAATATACTGATTCCTGTAGATCATTGGTTTTTGCACAGATAAAAACATGTAGAGAGATGAATTGCTAGGGCAGCTGATGATTTTTCTTTTAAATTTGTACACAGGACACAGGTTTCCTCGTCTCTTTTTTTTTTTTTTTCTTTCTTTCTTAAGCCGCTTATTCAGCTGTAAAGATTTGGGTTTGCTGCTTAGTTAGCTGTTTAGAATTGTACGCTTTGCGTAATCATTATTTGACTACACTTTGGAAAAAAAAAATAAGTTCAATCTATTTGTTACTCAACTAAAACAACCTAAAAGGCCAATCATACTTTCTGATTTATCCTCATTGCAATGAAGTTTTGAGGTAATTAATTCTTCTAGGCAAAGACACTGTGACTTCTGCCTGATCAGTATTATTTCAGTCTTGTGCATGGTCTTGTCTTCCAAGTAGAATTTTCTGTAAGGTGAAGTCAATACATGTCAAGATACTGGGACATGAATAGTTTACTTGAGTTGAGGTGTGTGTGCGTGGAAACAGCAAACTCCTTGGCAGTATTCAAAGTAAAAAATCAAAACACAAACTGATATGTAAGTATCTGTACGAGTTCTTCATATCCAAGATTTTTCCGTATATGCATACAAGTGTATGTGTATTGAGGTACATAAAAACCTCTTTAAAATGTTTTGTGCTTGCTTTTCATACTGCAGTAGGATCTGAGCACACCTGTCAGAATTCTTATTCTATCATACCAGAACAGAAAATTAATATTTTCTCCCAAAATTTAAACATGTACATATCTTCTGTAACTGATAGAATAGCTAGCTTGATATTATCAGCATTTCTCTGGCATTCCCAGCAGCTCCGAAATGTGCAGTTAAGATTAACAGGACAGTTACAGTCCATTCTGAAATTCTCTGTCAGATTATATCTGAAAGAATCACCTTCATAACTACAAATGCTGACCAAAACAGGCTGGGGTGTGAGACAGACATTTCCAAAAGCATCTTAGCAGAGTCCTTTTCTGTCACCCTTGCACTCAGATTCCCACTCCAAGCTCTCCTCTCCTGCCCGTATCTCTTTGTCCTTCCACTTGCAGACCCAGCTGGTGCCTCCTGCCCAGCCCTTGCCCCCTCCCAGAGGGGCAGCAACAGCAGCATTTGGGCCTGGCTGCCCTCTGCTTTCTCTCAGGGGGATTTAGGGTACTGGCACTGGGTGAAGACATGGACTGAGGGGGAATGTAGGGGTGGTACTGGGGCTCAAGCACTTCCAGGCAGGTGCTCATAAGTTTTGCAGCAGTATTCCTGTTATGACTGTTGTCTATATTGATGAAAAGGTTCTTTTATGACAAAGGCAGGAAACTTTTAACATGAAAACGGTCAAACTGTTGTCACAATTCAAAGCAAATATGAAGTCTGGATAGAAACACAATATAAACATTCCCAGGAGAGCTTTTTGAGACTTGTTATGCAGAGCAAAGTTGGCACAGTATTCCATTTGCAACACTAAAAATCAAATGGGTTTTTGTTTGTTGTTTTTAAAATATTTAAGTGACATTTTATTTATTTTAAGGATCAGTTGCTGACGCACAATATTCCTCTGTCCACTGATTCACATCAGATGAGCACTCTTTCTGTAGCCACAAGTGTCTGCATGGCGGCTTGTATTTGCAGTTAAAAAATCAATAATTAATTCATAGCCAAGATAAAGAGCTCAAGCCCATTAAGAGATTACCACCAATGTGAAGATTCTCAGTTGTATTCATAGCAAAGGAGGAGGAGACTGAGAATGTTTGCCACTTACAGTTTGGCCTACTAACTATTTTTGTGCTTTCTAAGGTGCCTATCATTGAGCTATCTAAGGAACAATAAGCTAGTCACTCAAGTGTTATACTAAATATTGGTTTCAAGATAACTTAGTATAATGAAAATGAAACTTGTTTTGACAATGATAAAAATGTTTGTTCAATAATTTTTACCACAATTCCCAAGTGAATAAGCAGCCCTTGAGTTCCCAAAGAAAAGTAATTTTTTTTTTTAATTTAAAAACAACTTGCACCTGAAAAATACAAATTGTTATGCAACTGATTACATTAATTTCTCTGCAGGAGAAATCTCTTCAGGGAAGGGAATGTACAGGAGCTCAGAATAAAATAAGCAAGTGTGCAAAGTTAGAGGGAAAACAATGAATTTTGAATTAAATTAAAAATGAGCGAGTTTCCATATTTCTAATACAATGTAGATACAATGGAAATTGGACAAAATTGACAAACACTTCTGTATTCTGTTATTTATTTTAAAAGTTTTTACCATTCTGGCAACACTGTCATTATGATAGCTACTGTCTCACAAATCACAAGAAGCCTGTAGTGATCCATAGCATTTGGCTCCTTGCTCACGTGTGTGGCTAAGAGGCTATCGGAAAAAGAATCATTCAGGCTGCTATTTTCTGCAGCCCCATACCCTGAGAGCATAGCTATCAGCAAACACTGCACTGCACTGTGCACCATTTCTCCAGAGTCAGATCTGATTCTCCTTTTCTCCTCCCTGCCAGACACACAGATTACTGCCAGGGCTGGTGCCTCATTGGTGTGGCTCTGCTCTAACCCAGCCTCTGAAACAGGCCAAATGAAAAGGCTGCTGAAAAGGTGTTTTGTTTTTAATAACTTGGTGTTTCACAGACTCTCTGTGAAAGCTCTGTACAGCTCTGTTTTGGTTTGCCTGGGCTCAGCACGGTTCTGCTATGAGAATCTTCAGCACTGCTCTGACCATAGCTGGCTGCAGGGACACTGGGAAGGTGTAAGCCCAACCAGCAGCGTGTGGGGTACAAAAGGGACCAGAAGAAATGATCTTATGGGTCTTTATGTGTCAAGAAATACTGTACAGGGCAAGTCCTTGAGAATACCACCAGAGAGCTGTCACATTAGTTTAATCAATCATTGTGCTTCCCTTATTACTTCTCAAACTTGCAATAGCAGCAGAAGCTTTTTTTTAAACTTTTCAAAATTAGGCAGATTTAGATTGATTTTTATATAATGCATTTGCTTGTCTCACTTGTAACACAGTCTGAGCTCCTCAAAAAATAGTGTAAACAGAAGGTTAAAAAGAAATGCACAGAACTGATGAATGTTAGCAAAGATACTTCATACAGAACAGGTTGTAATGTCTGGAGCCTTCTGGTGTCTCAGAAGGAAGACTCAATGTCGAGGCTGGTTCTAGGACATCCCCATGTGAGGTGAGAGTAGATGTCTGCATAGTAGGTGAGCTGTTGTAGAAGCACCTGTGGAACCTCTTCCAGGTTTCAGTGATTTGTCTGTGCTTTTGACAATGTGGAAAACTATTTTTCAAGTGTTGCTTCACCCTTGAACAGTTTATTATGAATTCTTGACACTTTGCATTAGAAGTAGCATGTGCTTTGTACCTTTAACCTCCATGGATTTTTATTTTGTGCTCTGGTCAGCTTGTATATGAAGAAATACCTCCATATTTCAAATATTTTCTAAATTCTAATTAAATAAACCCCAAACAACTTCTGATGTATGTTAAATACTCACATTTGGAACTCATCTCCCCCATGACTTTCAGTGTGAGGAAAACTTGGCTGCTCAAACAATCACAAAGTGAATTCAAAGTAATTATAGATATATTCAATTTCTTGGAGTTTGAGGTGACATTGATGCAAAATTGGGAGGAAATTCCATGCAAAGGAATTAATCCTATTTCCTACAGGATTTTTCCCTCATAGAAGACAAATGTAGCCTTATTTTTTGAACAATCCCTCCTTATTTCTCCATTTGACTAAAGTTTTTAGTTTAGTTTCTTTTAAAAGTTTCTTTAAAATGTAAGTAAAAATATTAGCTAGGAGGTTTCTGAATAGCAGGGCTCCAGCTGCAGCATGGAAGCCTTAGGGAGAACACGGATCTGGAGCTCAAAATTAAGTGCAGTTCCTCAAAGAATCATTTCAGCAGTGTGGGAGTAGAACTGCTTCGCAGCTTACTGAATCTTAGTCACTTGTGCTTTGGCTTTTGCAATAGCCACGTGAAAAAGAAAGGGTTATTTATTAAGAGCAGAACAGTTCCCTTTTAGTTCTGTAGCAATCATGTCTCTTTTTTTCCAGTCCATGGAAAGTGTTATCTCAGGCAGCTTTGTGCAGGAAGTTCTGTTTATCACTTCCTCACAGTTGCAGTTTGTCTAGGACTTAAATATATGATATCAGATTGCATCAAAATGTGGGCCTTTGTGTGCTTAACTCATCAAAGGAGTGGACCCTCAGGACTTGATATCACTTCACTGCATATGCAGTCATGTAGCAAAACAAAGTCTATCTAAACAGGACAGGACTATTTCTGTTGGTAGTGTAGCAAAGCTAGCAGAATTGGTGTAGTTTCAGGTATCTGCACTGTTTCACTTCTTGTTTTTAAATTTATCACTTTTAAAAAAGTGACACGCTTTGCCTGTTTTTACTATGTAAACTACAACGAAAACAAAAATAATGCTTCTACAATCAAAAAACCAAAAACCCAGACGGGATTTACCTGGTGTACACTGTTGGGGGTGTCTGCTTATGTTACAAAAAAAAAAAAGAATTCTGAAGTTTTGAATCCTTGTATTTTCAGCTGGCTATTGTTCCCACAAATCTGAAATGGTAGATGGTTATCTGGACAACTGTGTGTCAAATAAGCTTCATGAGACTATAACAAACAACAACAGTTACTGTAGGAGGTTGGGTACAGGTTACGAACCTGCTCTCCCACCTTCGTGGTTATGTTTCTATTTTCTCTGGGCCTGCCAGAGGAGTTCCCTTTCCAGTACAGCAGGCTGCACTGCCAGATGTTGTCTCAGGGCAGCCACAGGAAGTCTATTCAAACTGTGTAGCAACACTTCTGCTCCAAGCAGCAGCTCCTCTGCGCTGACTCTGGTTTTTAACACCACGCCCCTTGCAGTATCTTACTTAACTGTATTGGCCCTTCTGCTCCACACAAGTTGGCTTCGTGTTGGCTGATAAATGTCCAGGCATTGCACAGCCTGATACCCGCTTGCCAGGCTGGGAAGCTGCAGCTTCAGGTCCATTTCTGCCCCTTCCCACACACTTCTGGTGCGTATTTTAACCATGTGATGCAAACCTGAGAATACGAAATTAAAATAGTACCCACTATCAGGTCCATGATGTAACATGCCCTCTGATTAGTAAAATCTTCTAGTACTGTACAAGGGAGGGAAAAAAAGTTTAAATTACTCAGCAGTAAAAGGCAAAGCATGTTTTACATCTCCTCTTTTTATTTCTCTTTTCTTACCTGTGAAAGAAAAAAGTGAGTATTAGAAGGTGGGCACAGAAAGTGATTGAGGGCTTTTTCGTTCAGCTTTTTCCAATTATTTTAACTGCATATTAGTTGATGAACATGATCAAGAGATTACTTCAAATCCCATCAAGCAACTGCTGGGGGAGCCAGTCAGCAGTGTGCCCTGAGCAGAGCCATCCCGTCCGAACAAAGGGGCCCAAAGCCCAAACCTGTAGGGATGACTCAATCTTCTGGCAGACGCTGGTAGAATCCTATCAATCCTTGAATGCAAGCTGGGGAATAATCGAGTTCTCTAATTCCACTGTTTTCCACTCTGCCTTGCTATGCCAAAGAAACCCTGAGATGTACTTCATTTTGTCTTCCTGCCTTTGCTCGCTGCCTCCTACCATTTTCTCCACAGAAGGGGTGGTGTGGATGGTGTGGGCCTTAGCACTCAGTAGAGCTAAGGAAATTTTTGAAAAATGTGGGATGTGCTGCTGTGTGCTGTAATTTTGAGCCTTGTCGGTCCCTTGTGAGGAATGAACTCTCATTGCTGGCCGGAAAACAGGAAAACGCGTAAAACCAAGGACTTTTTTAAAGAAGTTGAACTTTCCTCCCCTTTTCTTTCAGTTAGATTATATAGCAAAAGTGAAAGTCGGTAACCTACCTCAAAAAAAACCTTGTCCTGCAGCTTCAAAATAGTTTTAGTTTGAAAATAACAGTACTTTGCAGGAAGTAAATATGCACTGTTGCCTCATGAAGAATACGTCGATTTTCACTGGTGGGAAACCCTGCTTTTGTTAGTCAATATGGATAATCAGTGCTGTGAAAAAGAGTTTACAGCTACTAATCAGACATATAGTTTTTCACGTGCACACATCTGCACAGAGAAAACTGGAAGTTTTGTATAGTTCTGCTTTGTGGAACCTTCCATTACACTACAACTGCACTCTACAACCCAACTGCCCCTTTAAATTTTTTTAATGTTCATAAAGTCTTAAGTATTCAAGTAGGTGATGGCACCCTACTTGAATGTCAATGAGGGTGGGGGTGTCAATGAGGATGTCAATGAGGATGTCCAGCAGGTCCACTCTGTGGACTCACGGACTCAAGGGGGCATGAAATGTTAAAACAACTGAATTACCAGATTAATCTTTCTAATTAAGCCGATGCTTTTAAATATAAATACTTTGGTGTTTTAAAAAATAATTATTTATTTTTATTTTATTTTTATCAGGGTTGTATTTTGGGGGGGTGGGGGCGGTTGGTGTCATCCAGTTTGGGGTTTTTTTCGTTCTGATTTAGCGCCCCATATATCCGCTTGGAAAAGCGTGTAAGGTGATGTCAACTTTAAAGCTCTGCTTAAATCCAGCCAGGGTTAGCCAGGAGGAAGAAGCACCAGCTTAATGATTTCTTGGCTTGGGGCTGCTGTAGGACTCCCAGAGATGCTAATGAATGTTAATTTAAACTTCTTATCACTACAGTAGCAAGACCGTTCACACATTTTCCAGAGCCACCACAGGATTTAGGCTGTTGTCCTAATTGCTATTGTTCTGGCTGCTAGCTATTATATTTACCACAAGCTGTTTTCATCTTGTTGGGAGCCTGGTGCTAAACTGAAAAACACCTATCTTAGCAATTTGCTGCCTTCTGGAAGCTGAAGCAATTACAGTGAAGTATGCAGACAAGCTTCTATACAATGTGTGTAAATTTCTGTGGTTCCAATAGATAATAAATTTGGGTTCCTGGAACCTTTCCCCTGATTAGAAATGTAGTGCTCTGTAACATAAAGCACAGCACTCAGTCTTTCTGTAAATGTTAAAATTCTTTTTGTTTTCTTTTTAAAAGATTAAATATGATTGATTTACCTAGCTGTATGGGATCATGATTTTCACGCCTCATCAGGTCTGAACTTACCCTACAAGACAATCTGACGGTGGATCCACACCTCAGTTTGTGTCTGTTTTAAGGCAATGACTCTGTCAGAGACGGATTTCTCTATCCCACAGCATCTGTAGCTGCTCACAAGACCACAACATTTGCACTGTCATGGTGGTGCCAGTCTGGAAAAATACTTCAGGCAAGAAAGAGCAAAGGAGAGAAGACCTTCTTCATTTCATTTCAGTCTGAAAGAAATGGCTACCTTAATGTGGGACCAAACGTTTCTCACTTAATGGAGTCTGGAGTTAGATTAGCTACTTTTGGCAGCTACATGATTCGGCAAAGCGCAGACCCCTTCTCCATCTTTGTTGCCCTCCTTTGGGTGCTCTCTAATACCTTTATATCTTTCTTATACTGTGGCACCCAAAACTGCCCCCAGGACTTGAGGTGAGGCTGCCCCAGTGCAGAGCAGAGCAGGACAATCCTCTCCCTTGCCTGGCTGGCGATGCTGTGCCTGGTGCCTCCCAGAACAGGGTTGGCCCTCCTGGCTGCCAGGGCACTGCTGACTCATGTTCAACTTGCCATCGATCAGGACCCGCAGGTTCCTTTAGGTACTTTTCATTATATTTAATATAGGGTTTTCTTTTTTTTCCCTTCAGCTATGAGATACCAGCAGTGTCCCCTTGCACAAATGTGTGTGTAACTATGACGTCAAAACAATTCATTAAAATATGCCATGTGCTACCTTAGCGATTTAGCAGAGCAGAATAGTTCTGATCTTTTCTAAAAGATGTCAGCTGTTTGTACATAGCCAACCTGTTTGCTAAATGTCACTACCTTCTAACCTGTAGAGAGTTGTACATCTTCATTTGACTGACAAGTGCTTTAATACATTTGATTATTTGATGCCAGTTATATTACTAATGCAATCTAAATGTTTTTACTGGGAAGTATTTCTATATTTTCAAAGTTCCCTGGACAGATTTTAAAATTCATTCACCAGTTTTCAGAAATGTCACGATGTTTTTTTGTCACTACATTGTTTTTGTAGAGAAGATCACAGCTACAGTCAATATAGTTAGGGTTCTCACAAGGGAACATACAGGGAGTGGAGAGGAGAAATACGATGTTTCTGCTTTCTTAACCAGGCATTTCTGAACTCTACAAAAGCTTCCATGTTGCCCTCTTAAGAAATTTAAGAATTAACACTAAATATAATTAACCAGAACAAACCAGTGGCCTATAGATGTTAACTCCACTGTCTCAAAATCTGTAAGGTAAAATAAGAGAAAATTAGGTGGGATAATTTTCTGAAAGAAGGGACAGATGATGAATATGATTCTTTGCCTTTGGAGTCCTAATAACATCAATAAATTTGCATGTTAACTTTTGGGAATATTAGATGTGAGAAGTAATTTTGCAGCTTCCTGGCAATCACACAAAATCAGAAGGCATTATGTCCTTGTTCTCATGATAGAAAAAAGAAGTGACAAAAATTTCATTTTTCCATAAGACAAGAGCTTGTTCTAATGTATAAAATGAGAACTTCTAGGAACAGACACAGCAGGGAGAGCCCTTCCTCTATTGCCAAGTCCTTCAGCCTGGGAAACCCACACAATTCTCAAATCCAGCTCCAAGGCACACTTGGCCCAGGCTGGAGGAGCATGTGGTGGCCACCTTGGAGGTTTGGCTTCCCCACAAAGCAAAGGTAGGGCTGTGCTCCTCCTGATTCTTTCCTTTCCTTCCTCACAGGCATCTCCCACAGTTGAGTGTGGGGATTTAAAATACTGAGAAAATTTTTTTTTTTTTTTTTTTTTTTTTTTTCCATGACTTGACTCAGCAATGTTTTTGAGGGAGGAGAGCCTGGTTAATTTGTTCTGAGACCCAGGGAATGTTTTTGACCTTGTGAGATATTTAGGGCCAGGGATTACAAGAGTGGGTCATCAGCAAATCCTTCCTAGTACACTCTTGAGGAAATGGTTCTTGTTGGTGGATTTCTGATCCTATGAAAATTCGTACTTGTGGGTGACAGTGGTCACACCAGTATCCTGGGTGTAGCTGGCTCTGAGCTCATGATATCTGCCTGGCATCCCAGGGTGAGCACTGAGACAGGGCACAGACTTGTAATTTCTGTTTTGTTTTACTGGCAGTTGTCACCTGTAACCACCAGTTTTCCTCATTGCAAAACCTGAGCATGTCTCAGGGCATGGCAGAAGCCACTGCTTGGTGCCAGCGGTCAGAAAGAATGAAGCCATACAGTACAGCAGGAGATTGTCTGCAGGTGTGCATTGAGCTGTGCTGTGCCATTTGCCCCCAGAGCTCCCCCAAATTGTATATTTACCTGCCTGGGTGAAAAGGTTGTGCTGGGATGCCCAGGTGTGGGATGTTCGTCCTGCAAATGGGGTTGCAATGACCCCTGTAGCTAAGGAAGGAGAATTGAAGGGTTCAGTAAAAAGTGTTCCTGAGACTCTCAAAGATGCTGACTGTCATTGGCATGGGGCTTTAAGGGTCAAACAATCAGCATCTCAGTGATGTACTCAACTATATAAAGTCATCTTAAAATGCTTGCTATTTTGCAACCAGTAGAGATGTTGAAGTAGCAGGCAGGGAGATGGGGTGCCTTATTTTTCTGGATGTTTTGGAGTTGTTTCAGCTCTGTCAAAGCAAATCCCATTGTGAATGATGGGCTTTCTTTAACTCTGCTTGCAAGGAGTCATCCTAAAACTGAGAGGTAATCCTGTCTGTCTCTCTGTTAAACTATGCTGTGCTTCAGTCCAGCTGCCAAGAAGGAGAAAAGAAAAAAAAAAGGGGGGGAGAGTTTATCAAACATATTAAAACAAAATAAATAAAACATATTCAAAATGCTTTTTTTAACACTTAACTGGCTGGATTTGAACTATCTATTTATTGGTCAAAGTTTATTTTTTCCTCTCCCATTTTTAATCCCATTGATGATGAATTATTTTAAGTAGTATTGGTTAGTTCTTCTTTCTTATTAGAACATTTCCCTTCCTCTTCACCTCATGCTTTATATTTACAGAGAACATCAGGTAACAAGGCAAGCCTGGCTTCTGATCAAAAAGGTATTTTAGCTAGAGATTCATTAGTGTGTATAAAAACAGCCAAGCTTATTTAAAGGCACTTCTTGCACAAGAAGAAAGGGGTTCAATTACCATATTTCATTTAAAGTGAAGATTAAACATCTTTACCAGGACAGTGCACTAATCCCATGAATCCTATTTATGTTGAAATGTAGTGCTATTGGCAATAAACAGCAATTTGAGAAGTCATAACCCAAGGAAATAATTGTCAAGTGACTTTAGAGCTCCCTATAAATTTCCTCTTCATGACTTTGGCAGTAGTGTTCAACAACAGAGTTAAATATTTGTTTTAGGTGCTCCTGCCTTTAACAGACTAATTAAAAAGATGGAATTCTTTGATTCTATCTCAAATAATTTTACTTCTAATCTCTCTCAGGCAAAGTCAGCTCTGTAAATGGAACTAAACATATTTTTTTTCTGAATAGAGACTTTACAGTACAGCAATAAATTCAAGCACTGGGAAAGTAAATGCAACTGAAGTACCCTTAATGATGCTATTGTGTAGTTGTTATGGTTGTAATCCCATTACACAGACCTTTACCTTGAAGGCCATAAATTCTTTGAGAAATAATTCTAATGGGAAGGTGCATTACTTAAACATTGTGTTTAAACATGACAAAAGAGAAGATGATTTAAGTTTTAAAAACTAAGCTACACTAACTAAAGTAGTAATAATGGAGGGAGATTAAATTTTTGCCTATCATGCAAAGCTTCTAAATTTGTATTTCCTGAGAAACTGCGCACTTGAGCTGTTCCTGGAACTACTTCTTGTAATTTGCATCACACGCATGCCTGGAACTCGTTAGGGATCAGGTCCCCATTCTGCTCTACACCTGCAAACTTAAAAACAGTACCTGAACCAAAAATTGTCAGTCTAAATACCTGACCCAATGCCCAGTGAAGTCAATGGAAGATTTTTCATTGATTTTAATGATTTAGTTCAGGAGCTAAGTAAGTATTTCTAAGACAAAAATCAATATTGTCCCACAGTGGTAATGTTTTCATGTGCTTCTATTGATCTTTTTGACATCGATTACAGGATGCCTTGGAACTGTCAACATACCAGGTTTTAACAAACTGATTTGATTTATTAACATAATTTGATTAACATCTGAAGTAGCAAGTATTTATCAAATGTCAGCAAACAAATGTTCAGCAGACGGATCACCACAAAAAATTGCTTGTTGCACAATGTAAGCTCAAGTTCAATAGGAAAAGGCTTTCTGTAAAACCAGTTTGTGTGAGAGCCCTACACAGTATGCACAGCATAAGGTGGGTATTGAGAAACCGTTTTGGTTTTTTTTTACCAACTATATCATCAGGGCTGAAAAAAGAGCTTTTACCTCTCCTACAGTACCTTAACTTACCTCCTTACATGAATGGTGAAAAAAACACTGCTGTGACAGCAGGGCTGGAAAAATTATGCCGAAGTTTTCAAATCCAATGGAACTTGCTTAGTCTGTCAGTTTGCTTTATGATTTTATAACGCATCTTGTAAATAAATACAGTGAAATGCATCATTCTCTTTCAGAAAGACTGCAATCCATTGCTGTGTTTGGAGCGTCTCACTTACACATGGAAGTCCTGGGGCATCAGAAATGGGACTGGTTGTCACTGATAATTACAATGTGATTGTTCAATTGACAGTCCTGTAATTCAGGTTTTCTCCTTTATAAACGAACCAAAACCCTCAGTCATTTCTGGAGAATGACTCTTTGAAATCTCTAATTCAACTTGGGTTTTGTATGGCTATTTGAAAAAAAAAAAAAAATTAATACAATTTATTAATTATATAGTAGAAGTCTGTGGCTTTCCTACTACATGACCAAAATCTACTCTTTTAGGACATCAGACTCTTCCACATGATACTGTTTCTCAGTTTATTAATAATTGCCAGAATGATCCCCAAGTTTAAAATATAATTTCCTCCCTTTGAAAGGATTTTTTTCTCCTGGAAAGATATTAAAAACCTTTCAGAATTTTTCCCAAACCCAAAACTACATGTTATAACACAGACTAGGATGGGTTATATTAATTTGTGTTTTCCAAACCAAAGTAAAGCCTAATTTGCTAATTGAATTGGTAATCATTTATCACACATAACCTGTTACAGTATGAATATCTCTAACAGTTAAATCGATCATAACAAAAATGTGGATATCATGTAAATCTTATCAGGATCACTAAAATAATGGGACTTTTGTTTACAAGGTGTCGATTGGTTTTAGAAGCTTTGATAATGACTCCAGACAGTCAATAAATACAGAGACTTTTACATAGCCAGTAGGAGCCGAACTAAACTATCTAATCTTTTCAAAATGACAGACAACACAATGAACTCTGAACTTAATCCCCTCCAAACATTAAGGAGACAGTTCAGTGCTTAAAGTACTATTCAAACTCAAACCCTACATTAAAACAAAATCACTAAGTGTTTGATTTAAACACACGGGAAAATTCAGAGGTGAGGCTGATTTTCCCTCCCATTGTGCCTAGGCAGTGGTCTGTGGTGGGCTCCAAATCTGTCGGTCGCTTGTCTTGGGCAAGGAAAATACCTCTGTGCCTTTTGAAAGTTTGTAGTCAAAACATTACCCCCGCCCCCCAACTGAACACTTTATTGCTTTTTGTCTCTATCAAGCAAATTTTCCCCTAATGTTTTGAAGCAGCCGTGGGAGACAATGTTACATGTTACATTTAAAGTTGCAAAATTTATACTGCTGGTCTCATAACCTCTGAAAATGATACATTGCCTTTAAGAGGAAAAGGAAACTGTAAATGAAAAGCTTATGTTACTCTGAGAGATGGGAGGAGGGTGGCAGGTAATGGCTAATATACAAGTGGTGTGTATATGAGCATATGAATATATTAAATCTCCCTTTATTTCAGCTTGTCAATTTTTGAAATAGATAATAGGACCATCAACTGTAGGACAGTTTCATCTAGTAGTGTGAAAGTAAGAGAAGAGAAGATAAAAATATATTTTAAATTATCATTAGCAATTCTTCTGAGATAATTGTTTGCTTTATAACATTATTAGAATCTCTATTTGCAGTGCAAATCTTAATCCTCCCACTGCTGCTAAAGGTTCACTATTACCCTGTTTTCCATGAATTGCATCTTGTGTGCCTTTTATTAGTTTGTCTTATAAATGTACCTCTCTGGATAATGAAAAGAGGAATTAATCTGTTCTAACCTTTTCAGTGCATCCCTCTTGCTTCCTAATATAAAGCCTGATGTGAAAAATGTTTTTGTTTTATTCTTAGCATGACCCAGATATCTCTAATATCTTTCCTGACTAACTGGAGATGGGGATGTGTTAAACACCTGTATTTGTTATTAATTAATTCCACTGAATAGATAGTATTTCCTGAAATCTTAGTATCTCAGGTAGATTGCTGTATGCAAAGGGGGAAAAAAATTTAAATCATCATTTGGACTTTAAATTTTTTAATTACCAAAATCTGCTTACATTGTAGAATACAATTTGTTGTTCTACAATTTTGTGAGTTTGTTTTATAGTATCCTCATTTTCTTGGTAAGTTTCAGTATGTGAATGGCTTCATATATTTTACGTTATGAGTAATGATACTTAAATCAGGAATTTCTGATATTCCCACTATCTGGGTTTTGCCACAATTAATTATTTAATCTTGTCTTTTCTGCAGTGCTTGATAAGCAGATTATAGGTTCTTGTTGAGTTGTCACTTAGATGAGCTACCTTATCAGGACAACCTAAATCTTACAATGGATTGCTATTGGGAGATGTGATATCTGTGTTCTCAGGATGAGATCAACTAGCAGAAGTGAGAGTGTGAGTATGTATTTGGCATCGATGTGTGATATTTTAAACTATTTTCTGAAGTCTTAATTTATAAACTCTATCTAGACTTCAGACTCCAGTTATGCTAATAGATTTTGCTGATGGAACACAAAATTTCAAGATATTCTAATACAAAAAAACATCTAAATCCTTACTTTAGAATATATTTGACTGACAGGCTTCTGATAATCAGTATTTTCTCTGGTGATCATTTGTGGTAGGATTAGTGGAATTTCATGACAACTTATTATACAGCACTTTTCCTTTGCAAGAGTTGCCTTTCCTTTCCATAGTTACCTAATTACTATTTCCCAAATTGGAGAACAGCTACATGTTTCNTCATAATATAAAAAAAAAAAAAAAAAAAAAAGAAAAAAAAGATGAAGAACCAGAGCTCTGCCAGGTCGGTGATGAATGAAAATCAACAACTGTCAACATATTTTGCTTCTGGTTTTTTCCTTCTTAATTTCTTTAAAACTTTTCTTGGTCATTCTAATAGATTGCTTTTTAATCTGCCCCTGGTTATTTACTATGCATTTAAGGACAAGTGCTGCAGAAAATCTTACAATAGGAAAGTTTGTGTTAAAGAACTACACAACTGGTTATGAATAACACCTAACCAGTATCCAGCTAGAGCAGAACCTACAAGTGTCTATGAGATGTACTGCAGCATTGTTAACTCTCAGAAGCTCCTTGGTATGTGCTTTCTCTCCTATTCTCTTTCCTCCACCATTTGTTCCCAAATTCACTGTATTTGGGCAGTGCCATCACACATCAAGTTGTAACTAAGCTTACTTGAAGGCATTTGTATTTTTTTCTCTATTTGTACCAGTGGTAGCAATGAAAGGGTTTAAGGAAGCTGAATGATGCCTGCTGGCATTGAGGGCAAAGCATCCTCGGCATGGGCTGGATGGCAGAGGATGCCCAGACTCACCATGTCCCCTTGCTGTGGGCTATCTCTGGTGTATGTAACACAGGCCCCCAGCTCTCCTCACCGTGGTGGGGCAGTGGGGAGCCCCTCCTTGGCTGCCTGTGCTGCTCATGGCTGACTCAAGCTGTCCCCATGCCATGGGGTGCTCCAGAGCGTGCTGGTGGGGCTGGCCCGGTGACATTCATGTCCTGGGTTGTGGGTGTGCTGCTGTGTTGGGTCTGTCTGCAGTGATTCAGTTTCAATTTTTAAAGCATGGAGCTCTCCTATCACTCATAGCAGCCTCCCAGCATGGTGTTGGCCCCCAGTGTGGCTCAGTACTGATGTCTGTGAAGGTCCTGCTCTCCTGAATGGAAACCAAACCCTGCTTTTTTGGATAAAATCCCAGGTGTGCCATGGCCAGTGAGCTTCCAAACCAAGAAGAAAGATAAGGTGTGACTTTTTTTTCCTCCAAAAAGAATAGTGTTTACAATATCTTTAATTCCCAATTGTACAACAATTTCACAAGGAGTGCTTTCCAGTTTCTCAATTTTTTATTGATCAGACCCTGCCCTTACTTTGCCTGACTGTGTGTGTATTTATAGCAGTGTAACACTAAACCAGATTTGCCTTTGTTTTTGTGATTTATGCATTTTTTTCTTGAACAGGAAAACATTCATTATCAAATGTTGTGAGAACAATACAGTAACTGGAGGTTATTTTATATGAAAATATTGTTGATTGTTCCTCCCCCAGAAATCTCTCCTGGCAGATCACTTCCTGCCAAATGAATCAGCAAAAGCTGCTCATGAAAGTTGTTAATATATAATACAATCACCCAGCACTGCACTTGCTCCTTATCTATAAAGTCCTTTTGTGATCAATGATTCACATCACCTTTTGATTATAGTCTCTGAGCACAAACAGTTTCTTAATATAAATTAATGGCCTTGGAATTTCTAAATAAACATTCCCTTTTGTTTAGCATCATTTCCTATTTTCGTACCAAAACAGAGTCTTATTGTAATTGTTCAGTTTTCACTGGAAAAAGTGTTTGTGGCCTGGAATGTTCTCAAAAAACAAGAGGTTCCTTTCAAAGCTAATAGTGTTGATTTACAAAGTTTAATGTGCCATGTTAATTGAATATAGCTAGGAAATATTACACAAAAGCAGCTAGTGTCATGTGATACTTTAAATAATGGTTCTTGTACTCACTTACTGGAAAAGAGATTTTCTCTTGAAGTATAGTACTATTTGGCAGTGCTGTTTGCTTGGTTGTTTTTTCTTTTTCTTTCACAGTAATGAGACCCAGCTATCTAAGCATCAGATAGTCAAGGTACCTCTTTTAAATTTCCTGATTGCTGTTAACACTATTAAATAGTTAGGCATGGGCTCTTCAGCAAAATGGATACTGAAGATTTCCTCTGGCCAGATCTGACTAGTAGGACAATTAAAATACCAACCATCACGCAGTGGTAACGTTAACCGTTCCCTCTTACAAACTTAAGAGAAGCATGAGTGGAGAATGTAGAAGAAGCATAAGCCTGACCTGCACAGAACTGGTGCAAAAGACTATCTGATAATATTCCTTTCTAAGGCAGAGCTATTTCACTTAAATCAATTACATGGAGTCCTAACTAAACTGAAATAAGAACCTGAGAGACTGAAAATGCCTATGGAGATATTTAGTTTAATTAATTGTTAGCTAAAGTGATTCAAGTCTATATTCAAACAAGGTGTTTTTTTTCCCCCATGGTATTAAAAGAATATAGGCCATGATAAAAATGATCAAACTTCTGAGTGGGTTGCTCGTAGTAGTTTCAACTAAAGCATTTCAGTTTGCAGTGAGAATAGACTCAAAGTGGACCATGTCTGTCACTCACTGTGACTCAGCTGACAGAGCAACTCATCAAGCTGGGATCACTTGGCCATCACCAGTCAGATGTCCATCATGCACTCATCTTAACCTCAAAAGTAATTTTAATTTCTGACTTGTTCATACTCCAAATTAGAAGAGGGGCTGTTTTTCTCAGGAAAGTTCTCCTTACATAAGGAATATAAATTCTGTGGCTGTCTAAGACTGGATGCTCTTAAAACTGTGGAGAAAAGAAAGCCCTCATGTTCAAGGAAAGTAATGTCTTCCAGAACAGTATCTGCAATAGAGTTTCTCACTGCCTCCAAAGAAGCAAAGCCCTCAGGCTTCCAGGGCATGTCCTTGACTCAGGGTTTTGGTTGATGCCTGTTTCTTAAAAGCACTCATAAGCAGAGGGAAAATTTTTTTATATATCAGTGTTTTGTTCTGTAGAATGATAAAGATGCTCCTTTGTAGGCTATTACCCAATATTATTAAAGTGTCTCCTTCAAATAGGAAATTTAAATGCTGTGCTAAAAAATATGGTGTGTATGTGGCAATGAAAATGAAATAGTACTTGTTCTTCTATGTCACCAAGCATTATATAAGCACATATAATGACAGTGACTCTCCTCTCCTTCCCACTGCAGCTCTGACAGAAGTGCCTCTGTTCAACCAATTGTTTTGATGCCTTTATTGACTCTTACAAAGATAACATCAGCACCAGCTGAGGATCTCTCCAGATATTTTTAGGCACTTGTAAGATGTCAGTGAAATGTCAAAAGAAGTTAGTGATTAACTGCCCTCCTAATGGGAAAGATGTGTGCTGTTCTGACAATTTACCATAAAAAACCCCTGGTGTAAATGTGAAATAGAACATTGTTCATTCAATATTTTTGTGAAGATTGTTATATACACTGTCCAATTCTTGAATACAATGTAATTAAAAAAACCCAATGTATTTATGGTTTTGACTACTGTTCAGAAAGCATAATTCATTTAAATGCCCTGAAATAAAAAAGAGGTTATTTCCCTGCTGATACCTAATGCCATACATTAGGCATAGAGGAAAAAGGCAAAAAATGGCAGTAGTAATTCCATCATCTCCTTATCTGCCCAAGAATTGCCCCAATAATCATTTGATAGGGTTGTTGCCATCATGCTTCATCTGAGAGGCAGAAATGGATCTGGCCATCAGAAAAACAGGCACAAAGGGAATGGGAGATGCCAGTTCAATTTCTAGGGAGAATGAACTTCCTAGTTTGCAAGGGTCCACTTTGGGGATGAGCCCAGGAAAGAAGGCAGTAGCGGAGCAGGAGATGCCAGAGAAATGACTAATGGCATTGTTGTCCTTGTGGAGGGATGTAAAGAGGAGATATCCAGGCGATGACCAATGAAGTAATTTGTTATGGATGGCATTGCATGTGAAAATTATCTATAGTAATTCCATTTGAGGGTGGACATTTTCCCCCTTCTTTCTTTTCCATGAATCATTCAAAATGGATTCCAATCCAACTGGGAAAGAAAATGAAACAGACTCAAAGCTGCTAACTGTGCATTGGCAATTTAAAAAAAAGGAAGTAATTGACACTGGAATTGCATACCCAGTTGGGACTCTATTCTACAGCACATTACACCTTTTGTAATGATCATGTGGGTAAAATGTATTTTTAAAGTATCAACACAGGCAGGCAAGATTTAAACCAGCAATTCTTGGCCCTCTGGTATTCTTTTAGGGTTGGGGAAGAATAGGAATTAGGGGAGGAAAGGGAGAAAGGACGTGGTGAAAGTGGTTCTGTTCTAGATAAGCCTCTGCATCCTGTTTCACAATCTTGTTGATAATTTGCCTCAATTTCCCCCTCTTGCCCTCTTCTGAGCTATGAACCATTTTTACACCTTCAGCAAGAAATAGGTGTTTTGGATAATTTTTTAAAGGAAAAGCTCAGGATGATTGGAAAGATGACAGCAGCTGTCTTTATAACTTAGAGGGCCTGAGGTTTCTGCCTGTCCAAATAATGAAATACTTCCTTCACAGAAATATCGTGAGTTTAACCAGCTCAGAAAATATCTTCTCATTTTCTGTCAGGGACTTCTAGAAGATTAACACCTTCTCAGGCTTCTTGACCTGGTTAAATCTGAACTAGTACAAGTATGATACCTCAGAAATGATAACTTCTACTCTCCTTTTCTGTATGGAGAGTACCATAAATTTAAAAAAAAAAAAAATCCAACAACAAAAACTTAGAATTGTCTTTCCTGACAATCTGTTTAGTTGCAGCCTCCAAGTATGTTATGTATAGTTGTGAAGCAAAGATACACCGTTCTACCGGAAGCTGATGGCATGTGCCTATACTGAATTTGCCCCTTTGTCTTTTTAGAACAAACCTTTATTTCCTTGAACAAGGTAGTTCCCCAAAGCCTTTCAAGAGTGGTCCTGAGCCCAGCTGGAAAAAGGAAAAAACTCCTGTATGACTGAAAGATGTAGACGTTGGGTGCATCTAATCAACACTGGAATTACGGTGGGGAGGAGCAGAAGACAGAAGTGGGGAAGGGGAGCACAGGTTGGACAGACAGCACAGGGTAGAACCAGGGTCATCTGTACAGAAAGGGCTCTTGGCAGGTGTTAATGTACTGCCCATGGATCAGATACAGATCCATCACTGTATCTTGGATCCTTCTCTGGATGTCACGGTGTTAGACTGGTTCGGTGGGGGTGTAAAACACTCTGGAAAGCTGAGCAGCCAGGCCTGGGGCAATTTGGTCTGACCCTGTACAGAGAACCAAGGTATTTCCACATCCACTGCCACAACTGAAGAGACCATAACATATGCCTATTTCTTGGTCATTCACCTTTGTATTTGTTTGCTTCTTTTTACATTGTTTTGCTTTATTATTAAACATATTTATTTCCAGGCAGCTGTGACACCAGCAAGAACATTTCCACAACAGATTCAGAGTCCTGTTTATTTTGGTTGGTGGATTTCCTAAAGCAAGCCACTGTTTAAATTTTTTGGGAAAGGAGGAAGAAGAAAGTTTACCCAGAGCCTCTGCAAGAACAGAATTCATTTAAAATCATATAAATATATTCATAAAAACTTTTGTATAAATCATCATTCTTCCATCACTGCATTCTGTTTTTGTTGTCAGCCACACTGTGGCTGGCAATAAAAATAGATGGCTGGGTGTAGATGTCTGAGGCATCTCTGATTTACCCGCTCAGCCTCTGCTCTGCCACAATAGAAGTAGATGCACTTTCTTCTATCACATGAATAAGATTAAGCTTATCATAGTATTTGCAGTTTATTTTTAAAGTGTCACCTCATAATTGTTAAATTAATACTGAATCCGGTGACTTTAGAATGAGTAGTTACAATATACATCCATTCATCTGCGTTTGTGTGACATCCAGTGGCAGGATGGGTCAATCACAGGCTCCCATTTCTGGTGAAAAGTGTAAAAATTACTCACAACTCAACTTCCATGAAGAACATGAAAGCAGGAAATGTATTGCATAGTAATGTTAACCGGGCAATTGCTTAATTTTGGTTCAAACATAAACGGGTGATTAAAGCAGCTTGTTCAAGGAAACACATTGCAAATTTGTACATAGCCTTAACTCACTGCAGCCTTTAGCTCTTTCCCACTGCTATTGACGTGGACTCATCTCCTCAGTGTTCCCACTGGGCACATAGAAGTGAATAAACTATATATTACCCTGCTCAAAAATGAGTAATTTCTGTTTCCCTGCATTTAACTGTTGACTGCACTGTGAGTGTCTGGACTCGTCAATTTTGTCAGGAGCAGTACTGAGATTAGGAGCCAAATTTTGATTTATTTAAATATTTAAAAAACTAAAATATATTAAGTTGGATTATCCAAATAATGTTGAATTAGGCATCTAAAAAGTTGTTTAAATTGGAAGACGTATACTCCATTCTCATGTTTTAAATAACTGCCTGAAATTAAAATAATTCATGGCAGTTGTGTAAAGTGTTTTCTTTGCCATCATCATGGCAATGATGTGACAGCAGCACTGCTCTCAACATTTGTTTATCCATTTTTTTCCATGCAGGTAGCAAATTAGTAACAGCTTTTTTATTGCTCAGACACAAAAAACCCACTGTTATCACAGAGCATTTTTTGCAATTTGTTACTGTAAGTAGCAACTAGTTATGCTGAAAGCGATGAGAACATAAACATTTCTGTTTTTCTAATCTGCTTTATAAGATCCATAAACCTTTCATAAATCCGGCAAAGTCCTTGTGTGCAACCTTTTTATATAGCAAAAGGAAAATAGAAATTTTTTAAAGAATAGTTTTCATCTCATAAAACTTAACAGAGAAATTAAGCACTGATGTCTAGTCTCTAAAATTCCTCAAAGTTATGTTTTCAAAATTACTAAATTTCAGGTTTAATATTTATTAATATTTATTAATGAGCTATTTCAAGGATGTAAAAATATTATTTTGGCAGTAAATTTGTTGTTAAGACAAATATATTGGACAGACACACACAAAGACTGTGCAGGCCTGGGTACTGCATGCGAGGCAAATGTTACCAGCAGACAGGAAAACAGCAGCTGTGCACCATTCTTGGACACAAAGTCCTCAGGAGTCACGAGGTTAGCACAGGATCTTTTTTTTTTTAATGCTTGGTTTTGCTGACTACAGAGTCACTTAGTCAACTACAATAATCAGAATAAAAGTCCTCTCCTAAAGTTAGAGTAGTTTTATGCTACTCTATGGCAAGGAAAAGCAAGTCAAAACTGTCAGAATTGTATCCAGAAGAAAATAAAGATCAGATATATGAAAATGCCCTTGCTGAGATCCAGTCCTTTGAGCTGCCTCTTGGAACCACCCTAAGGTATGCTTCTTTTTGACAATATTATACTCTTCATGGTGGATATGTTCCATTCTATAGCTGTTCTTTCAGTCAACACAATATATTAGAAACTTTGTTTTCCTGACACTGAAGCCTACAGGAAAGTTTGAGTTTTAATTTCAGTGTGATTGGCCCTAAGTGAAAAAATACAAACCAAGGTCACCTACTCTGCTCTTTCTTTTCACCAGGACAAAGCCATCTGTTATTGATGGCTGGCTGCAGATTTATGAAAAAAGAAAGTGCTCTTAAAAATGAAAACAAAGGGAAATTTTCTCTTTTGTGTAGCGGTGGTTTTAGTTTGATGTTTACAGCTACGTTTTTAAATAATTAACTACTTATTATTTTAATTTTTAATAAATGCAACTTTTATTTTAATCACCAAAGACACAACTACTTAAGGTTTTACTGTTGATATTTTGAAGTATCTGAACATTTAAATTTTTTTTCATTTGCAGTTTATGGAAGCTGTCTAATGGTAAAAGTGCAACTGGAAAAATTCCTCTGCATATTCGTCCTTAAAAAAAGTAATGCATAAAAGATTATGATGAAATTTGTCTAGGTATATTGTCAGTATTAGGAGAAGAGTTTTAAAAATAGCCTGCCTGGCACTGTAGGCGTCAGGTTGCAGTAACGATCAGGCTAAAAAAAGAAAATTAAATTTACCCTGAAAAATGTGTCAATCTATAACTTCAGTATTTTGGTGGTGAGAAAAAAAAGGAATGTGGGAAGATTGTTACTGCATTTGAGTGATTTCTTGAAGGAAATACTACAAGTGGTAGGATTTTTCCTTTTTTTTTTTTTTTTTCATCATGCACTTTGTAAGCACTCATCTACATTTAGAATTGTCCTTGTTGATTTAGTGTTGTCATTAATAAATTAATCTGAATCAACACTGAATATAATAAAGGCACAAGCATAGACAAGATGTGCACTGTCTTCGGTGCCATTTATTAACTCGTGTACAGGTGTAGTTGCACCAGAGTAGGAGAGATGATGAGCTTGATAACACTAACTGGAAGGGTGTGAAATGCAATTGTAGACCTTGATGCGTTCACACTTGTCAAATGCTGTCAGTTCCTTACGGGAAAAAGTAGCTACACATCACTCTGAAGTTTTACCTATCTGGCCTATTTCTTTACAGGAGTTTCCCACTTGTATGCAGATAGCTTTGCCCAGAAAGCAGGTGCATCCTGTCTCCTGAGCATGCAAAACCCAAGGATTAGTTAATCCCTGGCCACAGGCCACAAAGTGTAAAATTTAAATAGAAAATAGGTTATTCCTCCTTCATTAACACATGAAGCTTTGCTGTACAAAGCACTAGGAAACAGTGTATCAGTTTCTAGTGAAACGCAGCAAGCCACTGCGCGTAAAGTTGAACTTTTTTGTTTTGGCTTGGTTTTGTCCTATTTTTACTTCGACACCCAAGTTTCTATGATGTAAAGAATGGAAGGAATGAAGTCAGTGACATAACCTGAATGCAGAAACCCCAGCAGAGCTTCCGCCTCAGGGGTCGGTGCCTTCCTGCCTGGACGGGAAGGATTCACACTCCCGTGTGCAGGAGTGGTGAAATCAAAACAAACAAAAAAATTTATAACATTATTAAAACAAGACCGCGCTACGAAACAAACGAGAACGAGCTCAGTGGAAAAGGCCGTGTTGAACCCTATAAGCCTTCAAGGCGTCTGAGCAGCGCGGCGCAGCGGGACGGGCAGCCGGTCCGTCCGGCAGAGGGGCCGCATTTTGCGCGTCCCTCGTTTGTCACAGCGCTCTGGTCGCAGCGGCTGGCGCCGGGCAGACGCAGCTGCCCCCGGTCTCTATCGGATGCCAGCGTCCGCAGATGACATGGGGACGGAGGGGCTCTGCCGGGGCCCCTGGCGTCCCCGGCGCAGCCCTTCCCCTGACAAGGGCCGCGGGGCACCGCCGAGCTGGTGCGAAGCCCGGGAGAGGGGCCCACCGCGATGTGCACCCCCTCCTCTACCTCTGTCTCTCTCCCCACCGCCCCGTGCCCCGCGCGCACCGGTAAACCCTCCCCGGCCTCTCCCGCCGGACCCCGCCCGGCTCCGCAGCCGCTCCTCCCTCGGCGCCTCCCGCAGCGCCGCG
>VZTN01005276.1:1666-29567 GCA_013400515.1 Erpornis zantholeuca | reverse complement strand
CACGGCCTGGCTCCGGCGGGGCTGGAGTGCGGCCTCGAGATGGGGCGCCGGCCCTGGGCCCGGCGCGGGTGGCCGGGTTTGGGGCGCCCGCCATAACCCAGTGCCGGCCTTTGCTGCCCCGCGCTTGGACACGAGTCAGCTCCCTGGGTGTGCCGGTACCCCCGGTTCTGTGATGAGAACGGGGCCGAAACCGTGTCATGGATGGGTGTTGCAGTGCTCCACTGTGCAACCTCTAATGATGAGGTCTGAAACCTACTACCCTGGTCAGTTTCCTTGGAACTGTGACAGTGTTTAGAGCATTTTCGATATGCCAGGACCTCAGTGGTTTGGTTTTCTGTCTTTTCCTTCCAATTCCACATGCTGCCAAATGGCCTAGCCTGCATGTTGAAGAAAAGGTTTTGCATAACCTTTCCTGTTAGAGGCGAACGTCGAAGTGCCATTTGCTTAGTGCTGGGGAGATAAGGGCAGGGCTTGTGGAGAGTGAATTGAGTTATAGAGGAAACACAGGGGGAAAGGGGATCTTCATCATGGAGCTTTGCTGATGCTTCCCTGGTCAAAGATGTCTGAAAGGAGTAAAAAAGCATAGTCACTAGCCAAACAGGGGAGAGAGAACTGTGAATTTGAATGTTATCTCTTTGAGAAGACACAGTGAGCCTGTTGCAGAAAACTGGGAAAGGCAGTTTGTGTGGCAGCATGCTGCAAGGCAGTGAGCCTGGTGCTGCTGGCTTTTCCTGGAGTGGGAATGGTGCCTGCTGGAGAGTATGGACTGGGCTGGGAAAGGGTGAGCATGGGGTGTATGGGTGAGGATCCCAGTGCTGAGAACTAGTGGAAGAGAAGTTTCTGTTGCATGCCAAATGGGCCATTTTGCACATCATAGCAATTGATTTTGAGGTTGGCTATGTGTGTCTACAGTGGATCCTCCAAAGGTGTGTGGGAGGTGGCAGCCTAGGCATTTGTGTGAAGCAGGGGCTAATCAGTCCTCTGAGAACCCCCGTGGGGAGTGTGTTGTCCAGACATCATCACAGACCCACACTGCTTGCTGGGTCAGTCTGGTCTTGGAGGTCAGCTTGGAGCAAACTGCATTCTGGTCTTATGTTCCTTAAACACAGCTGCTATTGGGAATACAGTGTGGAGATGCTGAAGCTTAGCATCACAAGGAGCCTCACCTGTGAGAGTCTGTAGGGTTAGGCTGAGAGAAAGTAGCGGGAGTGCTTTCAGGCTTGAGTTGTCCCTGGAGGCAGTTTTAGCATGTTTCACTTAACAAGCCGAGGCAAGTTGAAGCTGATGCCTGCAAAAAACCACACCAAAATATTAAATATAATTGCAGTTTCACTACCATCTCCAGTACAGAGCTTATATCGGAGTATTCTGAGAAAAGGACAAACAGACAATTAGGCTACACAGCAGAAGGCGGCATGTTTGGGAACCACAGGTGTGGATGAGAAAGGGACTATATGAATCTCTTACCCGTATTAAGCATTTAAAATTTACTGATGTTTTTATAAATACCAGAACTTAATTTCTTATTTTTTTGCATGTTCCTGTCCTATCACTGACCCAGTAAGGGAATTTTGCATTGCTGACTTTCAGGATTTTTAGGAAAAAAGTGCATGTTGGTCTGATTTAACCTCTAGTGTTCAATACAAATTTAAAAAAATGAGCTTAAAGAGTGGTTACATCTGGCTGAATGTTTTGAAAGAAGTCCAACGAACACCACAGAAATATGCCTCTACACCATAAGAACAGCAGTGTTTAAAATCAAAACTTGAGCTGTCTGCTGAGCTCTGTGTGTTATAATTTGTGAATTGCTGCTTGAAACTGAAAAGTCAAAAATCCCATATCTAATTATAAGATCTATTTCAGTGAACAGAAGCATGAACATAAAATGGAGCATTATTTTCTGCATGAGATCTAGATTTTACTTGCTAAACAATATAAATTAAAGAAATTAGTTGAGTAATTCTGTGTCCAATTGCATAAGGCTACAACAGTGTTCCATTGATTTCCAGTCACAGAAGCTATTGAACCCAGTTGTCTCAAGTAATGACTGAAATTATGTTAATTTCATTATGTGAAATGGAATATTTTTGTGCACTCTGGTTTGTAATGCTGGTAGAATATTTATAGCATTGCCACATGAAATAAAGTACCAACATACCTACTTAAATATCAGAACAAAGAAGGGACTTGAGTGGAGTGGTTCGGATAAGTAGCATGAGGTGATATTAAATGCTGAAGATGGTAGGATATGAAAGATCTGACTTATCCTTAACTGTTAATATCAAGATATTAATGTCTTCCTAGTGCACCCATGCTTCATGAAGGAAGTGTACTTTTTTTCTTGTGGGCCGTATGTAGATTCCATGGAAACACATTTGTGCTCCTGTTTTTCTTCTTTGTTTTGCTTGCTGGTTGGGTATAGCTGTTACTGCCAGGGTGCTGTTTCCTACCCTGCTACAAGTGTGGCAGCACTTGTTCTTACTATATAAAAAATAATAGTATTTATTGATATGTAATGTTTTTGTGTATAATTTACAGAATAAGAACAACATACAGACTGATCCTGCAGGTGATTTTTCTAGTACTGGGATCTACCCATAAAGAGGAATGTGAAATGCAGGTCCTTCATAGGAGGAATCAACATACAGTTAGTACGGTCGGGATTATTTACTGTTTAGGAGTGTTAGCTCTTAAGGATTACTCTGCATCTCAAGAAATTCAGAGGTTGTATTGGATTAAATTAATTTTCTTTTTGGATTTTAACTGGATGAATTTATTGATTTAAATTTGCCGCTATTTTACTTGCATCTCTAAATTCAGTAACACATGCTGAATCATTATAAATGACACTTAAGCCAACATGCCTTTCATTAAATAGGCAGACTGTGTATATAGCAAGCCAGGATTTTTTTTTTTTTTCATCAGAGTCTATGAAACTTCTATCAACATCTTCTTGGCTTTAATGGCTAACCAAATGAGATTAATGACAAAACTTGTTAAAGGCTCATCACTCTCACCTTCTTTATGTAACATCTTAATACCATATAATTCATGTTGCCTGTATACTTTTGAGCTTTTCTCAGGGAGAGCTATCACATTTCTAATCTTTAGAAAGGAAATGGAAGAAGATAGAAAGGCAATTCCCGTAATCCTCTCAACAACAACAACAAAAAAAATCAGAAAGTTAATAACAAAAAACTTAAGGCCCTCACTGAATTCTGTGTCTTAACACTTCTTGAATAGTCAGTTGGACATGCTGTGGTAGCTACTAAGATAAATTCTCTTCAGAAGAAAATAATTGACCTTATCTGATGGTTAGTTTATGGTTGGTTGAAATAGGTCAAAGTGGAACTCAACAGAGTGGTTGTTCTGCCAGTGCCCTGTATACTACAGATAAGAGTCTCTTTGAGTCTGTAGTAATGTGTAGTATTTCAAAGCTTTTTTAAAAAATAAATGCGTTAACTCTTAAACTCTAGCTTGGCAATATATTTCATAAGCATAATGGTAGACTTTCTCTAAACACTTCATCTTGTGAGCTTTGCATCACCGAGTCTGTAGTGTTTTGTGATTCCCATGCACAGCCTGTCACTGAAGTACCTCCATGCCCACAATCCACTGACTGAACAAAAATACAAAAGGAAAATTAAATATAAAAACTGTGGGGGATTTGATAATGGAAAATTTGTATCCAAGGTGAAGTTGATCAGGAGGTGCTATGTCTATTGATGTATCTATAACTGGAATGTTCTCTGTAGCTTTAACCCACAATCACAGCTTGGAAAGTGCTCCTCAAAAGTCGCTGTAAAAATGCTTTTATTCAAATTCTGTCTTCCAGAAATTTATCATCACCAAGCTGTTGCCTTGTAGATTTTAGAGCATCTTTTAGGCTGCTCTAAGTTGTGCTGGCCATGAAACTTCTTTGCAGAGTTCCTAGAGAGCCTCCTGTGAAGACGTTTCACTGGCCTGTAGTCTCTGGCTGCAGCAATCACACCCACAAGCACCGTTCAGTTGATGCATTTCTGTCTGATGCTGCAGTATGCTGCAGTCACCTTCCACTGATCTAGGACTGCATTGCACTGGTACAAGCAGCACTGAGCTGAGACTGCAAAGCAAAATCATTTCTGTGTAGTGCTGCGTTTTTCTCATTTGGGTTAAACAGTGTTTGGAGGTTGGATGTCATAAATGAGTTTGGCTGAAGTGTTAGAACCCACTGAGAGCTGTTCATCCTGGACTTCTGTCCTTGTGTTGCAGAAAAGCCAAAGGTAAAAGCTACACTTTACTAAGGCAACATTAGAAAAATAGGCAAGACTGTTTTGTCCTTTACTGATCAATGTCTCTAAGAAAATTCAGAGTTAGAAAAATGGAGTGAGAGTCTTAATTCTGCTGCTTTTACTATGTTGTGGTACACTTTGCAGTTGCTTTGCTTGGGTCTGTAATTTTTATTTTGGAGATATTTTTGCATTCATTGAGGGGCCCTGTCCAAAGCAAAATAAGCCAAGTGCCTAAATGTTATGTAACTTCAGTTTTACTGAAAGTCTACATTACGGTTACTAGCAGGAATGATTTTAGCTATGTGATTCTGTATTTTCAGCACAACAGTTAGTAAGCAGTAACATAGATAGTATGAATGAAATCTCAAAATGTGGGAAGATGGTACAGCATTAACGCAATTGCAGGCAGGGAAATACTTTTTCTGAGTACTTGCCTGTGGTCTATTGGGATTTGTGATGTGGTTATCCAATAACAAAATGTGGTTGCCCTTATTTTTGCCCTGTGGTCTTACTTGTCTGGTAGGATTGTCTAAAGTAATTTTTCTGTGTCTTCATTATTTTGGTTTTGGAGTAGGAGCCAACAATCCACATCTTTGTCTGTAGCTTAGTCTTGTTTTAGTTATAGAACAAACGTAAGAGTATGCAGAGATCATCAGCCAGTGCTTTAAATCAGAATTTTAATGGTTTGATCACATGTTTTGATTTCGAATAGTATTTTTTTTCTTTTACAGAATTGTAAGTTACTGATTTGAAAATCTGTAGTCTCTATTAATGGTCTGTCTTCAAGGCCTTCTCAATTTTTAAGTTAATGTGTTTCATTCCTGGTTCCCTTTCAAGGAAACAAAGTTACAGAGTAGCCAAAAAGAACTGGAACTTCCTTGTGTGATAGCTATGGTCTCTTTTGGATCAGGTCACAGACTGTACTTTCATGTACATTGTGGTTTAACCCCAGCCAGCAGCCAAGCCCACCCAGATGCTAATTCACTCCCCCAGCTGCAGCATGGGGGAGAGAATCTGAAGGGTAAAAGCTGCAAACCTTGTGGGATGGGATAAAGACAGCTNCAGCCACTGTGAAGAAAATTAACTCCACCCTACCCCAAACCAGCACATATATTTCTATATCAGTTTATCTGTATTGTAATATCTATACTTCTATTTTGTATCTGGGTTATACATATTCCTTACTTAATATATATTCTCCTTACTATGGAGAATGTATACTTATGTAAGTATACTTATATGCATTCTCCTTACTTACGGAGTAAGGAGAATGGCCTGCTCACTGTGAACCAGTGTATCCTAAAAACCCAGAGGCTTCCTTGTACTATTAGTTGCAGATTTTGTTACTTGGTGCAGGATTTGATAGTATTCCAAGTATTTAAGTTGAAAGAAAGCAGTCAGATAGAGCAACTATCTATGTGAGGTATATTGCTATGAAGGAGCAATTTTTTTATTGCTAGTCCATTATATAGAGTCAAAAGGGCGTAAGAGGAGTGTGTGCTGTAGGCTGATTAATCTGGTATTCAGCAGCAGAACTGCAGTTCTGATTTTTCTGTAGCCTGATCAGTCAGATTTAACATTGGTAGCAAAAGTGTTTTAGAAGGATTCACTTGCATCACTGTAAATTTCAACGTATTGTCAAGTTTTTATAAAGCCTGAAACTGCTTGTGGGTAATCATACCTGCACTGCATTTTTTGTTATGAAAACATCTTTAGGTTCAATGCTGATTAAGTTTGTCATGAAATATGTGTCTGCAAATCAGGTTATCTTGATCTTTTAAGTGTTCACACATCAGCTTCTGACTCAATTCTTGCAGTGATTTCCAAATGGGCAACTGCCAAGTGAAGCTTTAACCTATCGAGTAACCTGTGTGAATTGTTCTGAAATAGCTCTCTCCAATTTCCCAAGCATTATCAAAGAGCTTGAAATTGTCCCATTGTTTAGGAAACAAGTTTCAAAATACATTAAAGCTTTTAAAATAGGGAAATCATCTGCCGCATCATCATCAGAATACTGTACTTAATAGGTGTTTCATGCAGTTTGTGACATTGTGTCTCATTTAAATTTAGCCTTCTCTTCATATGAACAGCTTATTCTTGTTCACTCCTGTATCAGTTAAATTCAGAAAAGTCAGTTCTTATTCCTGTCATCTCTTCATTGACTTACTCCTCAAGCTGATTTTATTCAGTCTGGTGACCCAGATTTTGGACCTGCCATGTGCATAGGAAGTGCATAATTTTATATCCTTCACAAATGCCAGTCACACGGGTGCTTACTTGCTTGCAGATGGTTTTGAAAGGCCAACACCATAGCCTGTGCTCCAGCTCGCTTTGTGTGTGGCTGAACTATTGCTCCTAGACTTTGCAATTTCCTCAATACAGATATCTACCTGAGGTGCCTTAGCATAATTCAATTAAATGTAAGTCTGGTTTTGACTAGTAAGTGCCGGTGTGTTTGCAAGTTTTGTCATGTTGCATTTTATGTATTATACTACTAAAATGAGTTCATTCAAATTGATGAGGATTAATATGTCTTAAGATAATGCCAGAAAAGGGTTTGCAAATAGGCAGCTATTTTTATGGTTTGTAGTAAACTATTAAATACTATCTAATTCAAAAATACAGACCTAGCTTTGCATCAGCAACAAGTCATCACATGAGATTTATCCTGCTGAAGGGCTTGCTATAGCTAGTTAAAAAATCTGGCTGTGGCTAGTCTTTCTGGCTGTTTTCTGGTGATGGATGAAATTACCAAACCTAATCCCTGTCACCACAGACCTTGGTATAACAATGACAGAATGTTCAATTTGACGTTCAGCTTGATGAAGTATTTTCAACACTACATCTCTTCCTCATCTTGTACACGTCTGCTACGGAACTATCTGTACTCCTGATAGACTGGGTCCTGTGCAGGAAGGAGTTAATGATCTCTTCTGGAACCTTCCTGTACCTCAACCTTTGCCAGTAATAGCAAACTAGTAGGGAACTTAATCACTGACAGAGGTATTAAGAAGGAAGGAAACAGATTTTAGTGTTCATCAGCCTTGATGGAAAGATGTGTGATTGGATAGAGAGGACCTAAAAGATGCTGGGGATTAATTTTTTTATATATAGCATGAGAAGAGTATTCTCTTTCTAATGTAAATGGGATTTTCACTGTTTCTCAGGGAAAGTAATTTGTTTGCAAGATTGCAGTGAGGGTAACTTGCAATTCTCCTGTGAATCAGAGTAATACAAAATTAATAATGCATGTACTGTCGTATAGGTACCTGGGGGATACTTTTGAGACATTTCAGCTTCAAAAGGAAGTGTTTAAACTTTCAAGTTTTGGGACTTTCACAGTTTACACACTTCCTTAGACATGGAGTGACTTTGAAGGATTTTGACCCCATTTTGTTCATGGAAACAATGTTTTCTGACAAGTTTTGTTTTGAGCTAATTTCTACATAAAAGTAACATAGTAGATATTGTTTTATACTGTATATTTGTTCTGGTTTCTTTCATAAACTTAGCAAGCTGTAAGCAGTTAGCCAGTGTGTTCTACCTTCTCTTGAAATATGGAGCTCTTGTGCTGTGCTGGAGTGTCACCTTTCCCTAAGAAATGAGCAGATTTTCTTTGTTGAGCGGGTAGAGAACCAGAGTAAGTCAGTTGCTTCAACACTGTTAATTGCTTCCTAACTGAGAGAAACACTGTGAGTTTCAGTTCAGCTTCTGAATTGAAAACAGACTTTTTTTAGAAGTCATGTTTTATTTCCTTCAGTGATCCTTGTAGATATGCAAAGAATATATAGCATAGGCTGTTGTTTTATATGAATTAAATACATGATGATTTTTTATGTATAGGCTATGTGAGCTCATAGAGTTAACAAAAATGAATAGTATGAAATCAGTGTAAAATACATTATTTGGTTATATGTTTGCAGAGGAATGTGATGCAGCAAAGAATTATCTGGTTTGATCTGTATTGAACAGAATATATTCTTAATCCAACTGGTTTTGAAACTTTTAAATTACTGGATATTTTATTTAATCTGGAACTTCTTAAATTTCTGAAATAATATCGTTACATCTGTGTAGTGTTGGTATTCAAAGCCTATTGAACTTAAATATTTCTGACATTAAATATTATGTTCTATTTCATTTCTCTTGTGAAGAGACATACGAAATCGCTGAAATACGATATTTATTTCATCTACCAAAACAATTGGTCAGTTTTTATCTCAAAGATTATGTTTCATGTGCTCCAGATAAAGTTGACAGATTAGCTAGAGGTTGTAATAGGTGCCTAATTATTTTTGGTACATATGATATAGAAATCTGATCAAATTTTTTAAAAGAACTTAGAAGCTCACAATTGGGTTTACAGAAGAATCCATTTCTCCTAAAATATAACCATTTATGTAACAAGCGGTCTATGGAAATATTAAGGGAAGATAAGAATATTGCTATATGGACTTCAATTTCCTACTTTATATTCTATGAAATAACACAGGTTCCAAGTACATCCACTTGTGTCCATGTAGGTGTATGAAACAGATGGCCAAACTTGGCACTTCATTCTGTGGTGATAGCTAGTACCAAAGCGAACGAAGCTGCCGTTTCCTTTGCTGCCTTTTTATCTACTATTACAACACAAAATTAGGAAAAAAAGTGGTAGCGCAGCACTTGTTTTTCAGTTTCTTGCTTCATACATCAGTAAGTCGCACAAAGGCTCAGCAGGAAGAGGCATCTCCTTGGTCAGCAGTGTAAAAACAGGAAGGAGGAAGTCTATTGCAAATCTGGGTGTACTGATTATCAGTTCATGTTTCGCTGCAGAGGATGTCCATTAACAGCCATCAGCGTGATCCATTGCTTATCCAGCATGAACAATGACTGCTCTAGTGCTGCTACTACAGAATTAGGACCCTGCTTATAGGAAGTAATGTTAACTAACAAACTGTACTCAGCCCTTTCCTGCCCATAGAAACAGGATACTATTAGTGAGAACAATTCACAGAAATTGCACATCCAGGAAAACCAGGCAAGCAAAGCGTAACAGCTAAACTAAGATTAATAAAATCTTTTCTCTGAATAGGCCATAGCTGAATTCTATGGTGTTCTGGCATGTAATGTGAACTTTTAAATAGAGTGGTGAGATGTAATTATGAGTAAGAATGGCAGAACTGGAATGTAGGTGGTGTCTGGCATTGAAAGGCTGCTTAGCTTTTAAGAAATGTGCTTATTACCATAACTGCAATTGAATGACAGGAAACACCTGGACATTATTTTATAAAGCTTTTTAGGGTGTATGCAGCCACCTATATGAAATTACTCTGTGGAAAAATCCCTACAAAGTTTGCAGCTTGTGTAAACAGAAAATATCTTTGTATATTTTAGGACAAAGGAAGTTTCTGCAGTGTTTCCTGTGAAATTGCAGTACTCAAATGTGTGTGATACACTATCATGGTTAGGGATGTCATGGTTATAGTCACAGCGACAGGTCTGTTTTAAGGGCAGAATCTTAATTTACATTGTCAGTGTTTTGTGCTTGCACTGATCCCATGAATTCATCATGCAAATTTGAATTGTAAATATTACTTTATTTTATAATTTATAAAATTGTGTGTGTATGGGAGCTAGTTGAAGGCATCTCCAGCATCAGGACAAAATTGGTAAATTTACAATATTAATTGTAAAAACATTGTTTTCCATAAGCACAGTTTCTTCATTTGAGAGTTGGTTTATTTGTGTATTTTGTTTTAAATATTACTTTGAAAAATGGAATAAAAAGTGTATGGTTGTAGGAGGTTTTTTTTTGTGCCTTCATTTAATTGATCAAAGTAATCAGTAATTTTTCCCCCCCTCAGTGCTTAATTTGAAGCTCTACAAATGAATCTTTTTCTCTTGCTTCCGTTGCAGGTCAGAGGCTGCACAGTCAGATTTACATTCCATTTCAAACTTGTACAGCTGCTGTACAGATACGTGTAATTCCTGTCATTGTCACAGCATTCATGGAGTTGTAACTGATTGGCACTTACTGAGTGGTTATCAGTATCCTGAAAGGAATGTGTACATACAGTTTTTAATTGCTTCATATGTCTTGTGTAATCAGGAAATGAAAGACTTTGTGGCAACATAGGCAGGGCTGGGGAAACCTGCAATTCATTCTAGAAATGGGACACAACAGGATGGGTTGGGGGAGGTGTGAAAATGGTGAAAGGTGGCAAGTCATTAATAAGGAGTTTTTTTGTCCTGTAAAAAGATTGCTGTTTTTTTCTCTATTTTCTGACATGTTTTTTTGGCTACTTTAAAATACATGACCTGCATTAAAAGTCTCTGTTGCTGCTAGGACCTATTATTATAAATGATTGCTAGGAGAATTGTTCTCTCAAAAAATTTACAGCAATTTACAGTAATGCTCCATAAGCTCAGATTTGTCTTTCCTGAATATGGATTGCAATTAAAAATAGAATCATTGTCCATTTAAAAGAACACGTAAAACAATCCCCAAACCCTTCAAGAAATAATATTTTTTTTAAAACTTCAATGGGATTTGTTAAACATTATTTTTTTATTTATTTAATAGACTGTTCTAGTAATGATTTTTAAGTGACAGAGTTATCACCAGCCAGGAATTCATATTATCTTCTGAATCACTATTTTCTTATGAAAGTAAGATTTTATTTTTTATAAAATAAACTCTTCACGTTCATTTTTTTTGCTTGAAGTGTGAGTTCCTGAGCAGTTCTGCTTTTCTCCTTTGAAAAGCTACAACTATTGCTATAGATAAAATTACTTTAGTTACCGTTCTGATTATTCTTGCAATCTATTTTTCCATGCTAAACCAAGAGGATTACAGTACAAGTTGTGTTTAGGTGTCTGGTTATTGTAATTTTCTAGTCTAGAGACCACAGATTCAGAGATAAACTGGAGATGAGGAGGAGAAAAAGCAAATTTGAGGTATTTGCTGAACTTCCAAAAAATAATTTTGGTCTCCTCTCCTTTTACACTTAATAGTTTGTATGCACATCCACTGTCTACCCTTCCAGTAGTCCAGTCAATGTATTAAAAAAATTTCTGGGCTTACACGATGTTTCTTTTTCGCTTCTAACTTTTTATTTCCCTCCTCCTTAGTGAAATACTCATCCTCTTTCAATCCCACCTACACTCAGGCATTTAAGGACATCTATCCTGATTACATGCACAGAAATATTTGTAGGAAATGATAGCAGAAATGTGTTTTTGAAGTGAGACTGTAAGCATTTGTGAAGACATTTGTGATGCTCGCTTAGAGTGATAATGTATATGTATGGACTTGTCATTATGAAATAGATCAGATGATTTCAGGATGATTGATTTTTAATATTATTTTTGAAGGGTCATGTGGAATTCTTGGCATGCTAAGTTTTACGATTTTTGACTGAATTTTAGTTCTCTGGAGATGAGTCTCTTTGCTTACTTAACAGTTGGTATTTTTGAGTATAGGATGGTGCCCTCTGGTGCTTCAATGTATTTTTGCATGTAAACACAAAGTCATCAATAAGACCTATTAAATACACATTTTTCATATTGTGGTTTAGTTTTGAAAGTAAAAGTTTTAGGGGAGTTTTTTTACGGTATAAAGTAAACTTACTTTATTGTTTTCAATTGGAAAACGGTTTCATATCTGAAAATTCTTCTTCATTTTTTCTTGAGACCTGAATTCAAATTTGTTTATGCTTGTCTTTCTCCCTTCAGCCTACATGGTAAAAAGATCAAGTAAAAATATCCCTATTGTAATAAAATGTATCCAGTGAACTGAGACATCTTTCTCCTTTAGGTTAGTCTCTGACTACTAGCTTATTTTTTTTCCTTTTTCAAGTACTACACTATCTTCTTTTGACCTAGACTGGCATTAATATGACTCATCCAGTTGTTGGGATGAGTAAAAAAAGTGTCTCAGTTTATATACAGAGTTCTGGGAATATAGACAAAGAAGCTGCTGCACTTTACCGGGAAAGTTGTTCAGCTCTGCTTGTGCTCTTCATGGATTGCCTACTTGCCCTGTAGATTAGGAAAGAAATCAGTACCTGTCATATCATTGATTCGCAGTACTGACATCTCAGCAGTCATTCAAGTTATTATTCTCTCACTCCAGATTGAAAATTAGGTTATAACGTTGTGTTGTTTTGGGTTTTTTGGGTGCCAAAATCAAATATAAACTTCAGTCTCCAACAACAGTGATTTTTCTGCTGTTTTGATCCAGTCTGAAGACTCATACCAAGGAAAAAACTTAGTCAAATTTTCATGGTATGAATCAACCACTAGTGGTCTATAGATTCCTATAGCTGTGCAGGTCAGAGGTTGAAAGCAGTTGTAATAAAAACTGATCATGTCTTTCAGTTTGACACAGTTCAAATTTGTGCTGTATTTCAGACTGTCATCATCCACTTCAGGGCCCATTAAGCTGAAGAAGATCCTTGGAGCTCTTCATTCAGAGGTGTATACATGTAAACAAAACCTGAAAGAACTGTATATTACACATGTAAAAATTCTTTTGGTATCCTAGGCACATTTTCCCCTTTTTATGATACTTCCTCCTACTGGTTGTGAAGCAATTTACAGTGAGAGAGAAATTTTTAGAGTAGACATAATTGCATGTAATTGTCATCTCCTGAAGAAATTGAGCTAGATGGGTTACTACTTCCTCACTCACTTTCCAGCAGAATTCTGTGTGTGTGTTGTAAATTCAGTTAATTTTGTCTTGTAATTAAAAAAATCATCTCTAGGATGCTTTTAGGATTCCATGTTCTCTCCAAGATACTGCAATATTGGTGATTTTTCTGCCTGATAATTTAGCTCTCAAAAGTGGAGAATTGTTATCAGCATCTTTTGCAGTGTCATCTGTTGAAATGTACACTTCCAGATAATTATTCAGCAGTATCAATTACTTTTTTTAGATAGGTGTAGATAATCTTTGAAATAAATGTATGTATGGAAAATAAGCTTCAGTATCAGAAATTAACTATGATGTGTGATGTCCCATAGCGGGTAAAACAGGTGTGTATTGTCTCAGTTGTGTTTGCAGATTTGAGAAAAAGCCTAATTTCTGTCCATGGCCAGAGATGGCCTGGCTCTCCAGTGTACACTTACATTTCCACAAAGGCTGGTACTTTAGGCCAGACTTTGTTCTGAAACTCCTGAAATAGCGTGTGTGAAATGTCCTCAGAGGACAGTGTCCTAACGGACTCAGTAAACCCGTTTAATTCATCTTCTTCTCACCTAGATGTGAAAGTTGTGATACAAAGTGTGAATTTCCTCTAAATACTCTGATGATTTATTTCTGTAAAGGCAAGCAATTCTTTCTCAGGGTTTTTTTCACTTGTGTGCTGATGAGCGTTGATTTGTTGTTCCCACAAGATGGAGCTGTCTGCACATGTAATTAACATGGAATTTACACTACTAGTCCATCTTAGGGAGCTGTGTCAAAATACTGGTTTAAATCACAAGTCACAATTTTATTAGTGTCTTTGCAGAAGAGGGTACAATGTATAACACGAAACAGTAACTATTATTTTAAGAAGGTAGGATAATCTTGTGATTAAGGCATTGGGAGGTACACAGTATCACTTTCTTCCCCTTTATTTAGAGCATTTATTCCCTGTATTATTTTCAATTAAGTATTGTGATAATAGCCCTGAGATTAAAGTACAGTACTTTATTATCATTAAATTTGAGCATAAGTGGACTTAATATTGAGGAAAACATAATCAATACTGATTTTTATAATGGTGAAAACTGTATTGCCTATACTACATTGTATGTACTTCCAGAACTTCTGTCTGTGTTTTCTGGAATTTTTTGATAACATTTTAAAGAGAAATCTTCTGATTGCAAAGGATTTCCTTTTGTCAGTATGTTAACAGCATGTCTAAAAGTGTTGGCACAGGATGTGAAATGGATAAAAAGTTATCAAGGCAGCTGTTGGATACCCTCAAATCACCAGGCAATAACGAAGTCCAAAAAGACAGTGCATTGCTACCGTCACACAAAGTTTAGTGTTACAAACTCAAGTGTGGATTTCCTGTTGCACCATCTTTTTGCAGTCTCATTCTCATTTTAGATATATTTTTTTACTGAGTTTTACTGCTGCTTTCATTTATACTTATATTACACAACTTACAGTTTGAGCACATGGTGATATATAGAAGTCTCATATCTTTGTCATAATGCTCCTTTCTCACTTCTCTTTGAGAACACTGGAAGGAGACCTAAACTTGGAGGCTTCTTCCACCCTTAAACAAAAAGGACAAAGAAAGCAGTAATAAATTGAACTTTTGTTTCCGTGGTGGTGGTTTTTTGTTTGTTTTTGTTGGTTTGGTTTTTCTTGAGATTTTTTGTTTGTTTGGGTTTTTTTCTTTGTGGTTTAGCATGCAGTGCAGTATAGGTGGTGAGTCCAGCCCATTTAGAGGAGGCTTGCCAGTTATCTGTGAAGGCACTTTGATGCATCTGGTCCTCCTAATATTTTTTTTCTTCTCCAAGGACTCTGAAGACAGTTGATGTCCCTCTGTGTCTACCCTGTAGCTTCCAGCCTCTGACCCTTTCTTGATGGAGCAGCATTCGTGTAACCAACCTTTGTATTTTGGAGTGCTGCAAAATCAGTCATTGAACCTTTTTGTCATCCCTTCCCCATTTTTTTACAGGTGACAGTGCTATGCTCCACGTGCTTGCCCCTGTGTCTTTTCATGCACAACATTAGGTTGCCTAATGAGGCCTCGCTCAATGCCTGCTGTGTCTTGCACTTTTCTTTCCTCCCAGGCCAGGATGCTGCTTCTCCCTCCAGCCAGCACTGGGTTCTGGGTGTGGGTATTTCCCCCTGGCAGATGCAAGTCACTTGTGACCATTGACCACAGCCCTTTAAAGCTCAGTCCTTCTGGGCAGCCTTGAGGGAGCTCTTTCAGGCAGTCTGACAGGAACCTCAAGAAGAGAGACTTATGGGCACACATTTGCTCCTTCCAGTTGTCATTTCAAACTGTGGTGGTGGAAATGATGAGGGCTGAACCTCTTTATGGGAAAAAAATCTTATTTTTCCCCTGGTGCACTTTGGAGGAAAGAACCTGCTTTCAGTACCATAGCCTTATTTTTCTGTCCTAAGCAAAAGAGGGTATTCTTGGAATATTTTATTCAATAGATTTTTCCCCTGAGAAAATGTCTATGACAAGCAGAATGTATGGAATTGGCTTTCTTCCTTCAGCATGTAGGAGAACATACTGCCTTTCTTATGTCTCTTAAGTTCACTTGTTTCTCTGAATATATCGTACGAGGTCAAAAGAAACTCAAAAAGTATAAAGAATCTTTTTACAACCGTTTTTTCGATCTCTTTTGCATCCTTTTCTTTGTTGAAAGGTCACATTCTTGTCAGACAGTCAGCTATAGGTTTGTTGTGCTGGTGATGAGCCCAGATCCCAGCAAAGCTCACATATCTGGTTAGAAAAGGGAATCTTGAAGAGTATGGGAAATCACACTTCTCCAACCAGACTGGGAGGGATGTACTTTCTGTCTACTCAAGGGTTTTAGAGGCTTTGACTCATGTTTACCTGGTTCTTGAACTTAAAACTGTACTTCTGCAAGCAACACTGAAACCCTTGGAGCTTCAGTCTTTTACTCATATTAACTTTTTTTAATTTTAATTTTTTAAAAACCAGCTGATTATAAATATCTGGAGAAAACTTTGTAATTATGAAAGGAAATTAGAGGCTAAAAAAGCAATTTAAAGATTTTTCGTCGCTTACGTTTTTTAACACTTGTAGTTTGCAGTACATGTTTATATATGTATGTTTATATATATATGTATGACTAAATCATCCTCTTATTGCTGCTTTCATTCTGTGTGAAAAGCTACTTTAAAACTGCCTGTCCTTGCCATTGTTGCTGTATGAAATTAATTATCAGTTTTTTGAGCTGTCTGTGCCTTGTCTTTGTTAAGAGACTCCATACCTTTAGTTTTGGTACAGTTCCATGTAAAACCTCTTCTCCTGCTTCCTCTGCCAAAGTCTAAAGGTTTAAATTGCCCTCTGCCTCTTTTGCTCATTATTATGTTCGAGCATTTTTCCATGCAGATTTCTGTTTCTAATGCTGCTTAACAAACTACACCAGTAATTTCTCCTAAGTCATGTTTCCTCCTGGAGGTATCGAAGCGAACTATTGAAGAATTAGTAAAATAAGCCAAAAGACCTGATTCTAGCTCTTCCTGACAGTTAGATCCCATGGAGGAAGCAGCCTTAGGCGTGTGCATGGTTTTGCCCTGGGAGCTGTTGGGCGTGGGCAGGCGGGGACGGAGCCTCGGGGATTGCCAGGGGTCTGGCTGCTGCCGCACAATGCTCCGGTCATTCCGGCTGGAGTCATCTGACCCTGCTTTAGTTGGATAACTCTGCTGTTAGGAATACTGGGAAAGCAAATTTGTATGTTTGCACTTCTTTATATTTAGCAAAGAGTGGAATTTGATGGAAAAGCGATCCATGCTATTTGAGGTGGTTGGAGAAACTGATTCTTTTGTACCCATATTTGAGCATTAGGGCATAAATAACAGACCAGTGAGGCTCAGGTCAACCATGATGTAACTGGTTAAGCACCTGGATTAATGCCATAAGGGCTGGGTTTTGTGCCATCAGTTTTCGGGTTTGTGCCATCTTATTTTTAATGCTGATTTTGGTGGAGTGGATCCACCAAAGGATGCCACTAACATCAACTTTTCTTGTTTCTATTTTCTTTTTAAGAGACATAGGTTTCAATAAAGATCGTTGCATACATATTTTTTTCAACTGGGGATAAAAGTAAACTTTGATTTTCTTATTTATGTTTAATAGGTCTGTATATGATGATCAACCAAATGCACATCAGAAGTTTATGGAAAAACTTGATGCCTGCATACGTAACCATGACAGGGAGATAGAAAAGATGTGCAATTTTCACCATCAGGGCTTTGTGGATGCTATTACAGAACTTCTTAAAGTTAGGGCTGATGCAGAAAAACTAAAGGTAAGGAACAAGTTTTTTAGTTTCATATATCATTGTCTTTGAATCTAAAAGAAGGAACTGGACTCATCTACTTTAGATAAGATTATTTAGTGTTTATCGCATGCACTCTGGTGTTTGCAGCAGTTTTTTAGAAGTGAATTGAATAGGATTTGTGATTAAAGCTGTGTTGCCTGATACAGTAATTTACATTTAAAAAGCTGAATATTTTAGTAGATCTCATTCTGATTTTTTAATGTATGTTTTCAGAAAATGCTACTAAATTATTTTGCCTTTTTGAAAACCTTTCTCAGAAGGTAAAGGACAACAAATAATAAACACAGTATTTCTTAAATAGGTTTTTTCCTAATCATATGTTTATATGTCAGACCTTCGAAGAATTTAAAGCCCTTTTTAGAAAACTAAAAATACCACAATTATGCATGAAAAAAATTGTTCTTTACTTTGTAATGAGTTAGAGAGTAGGTGATGTTAGTAGTTTTCATGAGATATGAGAACCAAGATTGACTCACAGATCAGAATGCAGAATAGTGAATTATGAGATCAGTCCCTTTTAGCTCTCCTTACACTTTTGAGAGCAAAATATGCACACCAGACAGAATGAGCATAGTTCATCAGAGGTTATGATTAGAAGACCATTATATAAAGGATATTCAGATAACAAGAGACCAAATACAGCATCAATGAGGTCATTGAGCATCTTTGTTCAGAAATTAATGAGATTTTTAATAAACTAGAATGTGCTTCCTTATTATGATGACCTAATGAGTCACTTACTATGTGGGAAAATCTGAGGTTGAGCTTTGCCTGCACCTGCAGCATTAAAATGTTGCTGTGGTTTGGAGATTTCCACGTTTGATGTTAATCAACCACCCAGTGTTTGCATTCAGCAAAGTATGAATGTTTAATTACCATAAAATGCAATCACCATTTCTTACAGACAATGAATGGCCCATAGAGCTCATTGAGGTTATCAAAAAGGGACCAGTGGTCAATTGGGTCAATGATTTGAATTGTTTGACAGACCTACAGAAACAAGGAAAGTTCAAAAATCCCAAGTAAATTTGAGAAGTTTGCCACAGAATCTGTTAGAAAGAACTGTCATAAGTAATTGAAGTTAACAAAAGCCCTTTGCGATCAAAAGTTCAAGTTCAAGCTGTAGAGTTAATTTGAATTTGCATTTCTTTGTTCTAAGTTTCTCAGGAAGCATGATCTGATTACAAGGGTGAGCAGTCACATCAGGGCAATATATGCATATTTGTCTAACAAAGGTGAAATTATTTTTAAGGTCCAAGTTACTGATACCAACCGAAGGCTTCAGGATGCTGGGAAAGAGGTGAGAAAATGGTGCTTCCTATTATGGGCATTATGAATATTTGTGGCAAAATAAATTTATTTGCATAATTTAAGTGTGATTTTCTTTCCTTTTTTAAAAAAAACCCTTTAAGGTGATAGCCCAAACAGAGGAAATCATCCGATGTAGAGTTCAGCAGCGGAATATTACAACAGTTGTGGAAAAACTACAGTTGTGTCTTCCAGGTGAGTGACCTATAGCTAAATAAGATGGCAAATTAAATAAAGTCACAATAGCCAAAAGGAAAAGACTTCTGTTTTTTCTAAGTTGTGATCCTGTAATATCCAGTTTAACAAAAAATATAATAGATTTTTAAAAGATGTCAACTGTAGGTTCCATGTCTTTTGTAATATTTGACACAGAGCAACTGCAACACTATCAGAAGACAGTGAGACATTTAAATGATGCAAACAATGTAGCCACATACAGCTTTGAATGAACTAATATTTTTAATGTGGTAAACAATTAATTTGTTGCTTGAGAGGGTGGGTTTTAGTGTTTGAATACTGGGGAGAATACTAATGATGCTCTTTCAACATTGTACTTTTTAGCTCTGTGTCACTGCAGGTGTTTTGAAATAAAACATAAGGGCTCTAAATGTTGTTTCAGGAAGGTAATATTGTAGGATTGCACATAAGCTCCATAAGGGTTTTAGCCTGTTTGTCATATTGGTGTAAAGTAGATTTGAGAAGTTTTCTTTGTGAAGTCTTCTTGTTGACATGTTCTGAGTACAGTAGGTGGTACTGTTGCCTTTTTATGGAGACAGGCCATGGACTGGTAATGCAGATAAGGTTGTGGCATGTAGTAAGTGAATGAATATGCTTGATATGTATAGTGTTGACTGTTTTGTTAATCTTAATTCTTTTTAATTTAAAAGCTGTTAAGAGTTCAGTTATTTTTTTCTTTTTTAGCTGCATTCTAGAATATTTTTTGCAGGTTTATCACATTTATACTACAGTAAGAATTAATAAGGTAAATATAGCACATCCTTTTCTGTTTCTAATTTTGTCCTTTACAGTACATATCTTCTTCTTTTATTAACTAAAGCCACAATAAGACTCACAAGTTAATCTGCTTGTTTTTATGCAGTGCTGGAAATGTACAGCAAACTAAAAGAACAGATGAGTGTAAAAAGGTGAGTAAACTTCTGTGAGAAAAAACGTAACATTTTTAAGTAAGTTGATGGAATACCAAACACTTATGTAGGCAAGTGTTCCAAGTCTGTGGCTTGATATATGTGTAGTCTTTGTTTCCTAATACTGGCCTGTATTTCAGGAATATTTGAAAATGTTATATTAGAGAACTTCTAGGACCTTAGTGATTGCCATGAAAAATAATGTTTACTAAATGGGTATGACATGTAATGAAATGATGATTATAAAATGTGAAATAAAGTTTACTCTTCTTTATTACTTAAAGCGGTTTAAGAAGCAAGAAAAGTAAGATCCTTAGGGACTAAAGATCTATCAGAGTACATTTATACTATTTTTTACATGTATGAATCAGTATATCTGATTAATCATCATCATATATTTAAATCAAACTCATAATGCAAGAAGAAAGGACATTCTATTCCTTATACCTTTCTTTAGACCTATCTGGTTTCTCTATGCTTTTGTGTAAATGGGACTATGAGAATGAAGTGCAGATAATGTGCTGTGTTTTCCCTCTGTGACAAGTTGACTTGTTAAAATGAATTAAAAGTATAATTAAAAATTAATTTCTAGAATAAGTTTGTAGCTGGTACATGACCAGCTGCTCCTTCCTATTGTGTCTCCACTTTTTATCTTCTCAGGGAGCCACTCACTGTTGCTGTAGTTCCAGTATCCCCAGTTCTCCCTTCCTCCATGGCAGCTTGGTTGCCCCTGCCCCATGCTTTAGCTGCATCCTGCCCCACCAGGGCTGCTCCCTGCACCTCACACACCCACCCCAGCAATACCACTGCTGCTGTTTCCTTCTTCACCATTTCTGTATCATCACTGCCACCATGATCCCTGCCTGGTTTGCTCAGTCACTCTTGATGCTCTGTGCCTGTCCTTTCTGGATTCCTGGTTGATGGTGGTGCCTCTTTGTGCACTTGGCACCACTGCAGGGAGCTCCTGCTGACAGGTCTGTCTGGACAGGACTGTTTCCATTTGGAACTAACTGTGCGTAGTCAGTTGTCTGCAGGGCTGCTATGTAATCCAGATTTACTTTTGAACTGTTTGTCTGGATTTCAGTTTCTGAGTAGCTAACACCTAATACCATACTGTTGGACATCTGAAAACCCTCAACAGCAGCCACTGTGTATGAGCAATCAGCTCTGAAGCCTCTGTGCAGACATGTCCAAAATACTTCAGATTAACGGTACACATCAGATCTATTGCAGCAAATCTGATGCATCTTTGATATATGTGCTACATGAGATCCATGTATGTTTGCTCTCTGGGAGGTCTTTGCAGAAATACAAAAGCTTTAAGAAAGACACCAACACCGTAGCTGTAAGGTATTTTGTGAACAGGACAGGGGCACAGGCAGACGTTCCAGGAGCTTTTTATTATTTCATTCACGCATCAGCCTCAGTTACACAAGAAATGGTACACAGCTCACGCCTGGACCAACAGCCCAAAGTCTCTTTGTTACGGAACATTCTTAAAAATTTTTTAGCCAATAGCATGCTTCTAAAGCTTACAATGACTACTTTAACTTATCAGTGAAAAGTGCATGTACACCTGTTATAAACAATGCTTGCTTGTATGCCTTATAATAACAATGCACAATATTTCCTTATTAAGCCTAAAACTTAACTATCTTGCTAAGCATATTTTCTGCAGCTTCAAGGCTTCTCTGGGCCAAACCTAGAAACACTAACCCTTGTTCAATGTCCTTGTTTACTAGATAATTGTATCTTCTTCTACCTCTAGGCTTTTACAGCTGCTGCTGAACCTAAAATCTTTGCTTTATTTCTGAAACCTGTTTTTCTCACTCCATCTGAAAGCCTTCTCACCTTTTGCATTTCCCACAATTCCCCCTCTTGGTACAAAAAGAGACTGTCTTAACTTTGTTGCTTAACCATGGCACTCTAGTGTGTCTTATTACAATTAAAACTTGCTCTGTGTGAACCAGTGTGGTAGATCTCATCCGCTTGACTACTATACAATATTACCTCTAAACAGGACACTGGTTTGGCATCTGCTTGGGGTAGCTGGCATGTAGTAGTGGTAGTAGCATGTTATTGAAGTGTTCTTGGAGCAGCTCTGCAGAAAGATGTAAACAGTCCCCTTGTTCCTCCAATCAGAGATCAGACTCAGTAGTGTGCTGTCTGAATCACACCACTTCCCTCTGCAAGGTCTTTAGTGTGCTGAAAATATTGGAAACACTGGATTCAAAGCCTGCATTCTGCCATACCCTTGCTCTGTCAGGCAAGGCAAGGAGCGTTCCAGTTTTCAAATTTGAGGGGAAGTTGTAGTTCCTCATGTCCTCATGTAAAGAACATTTAGGTGAGATAAAATTGCTGATGGTTTTTAGCATTTAGACTCCATATTTGCTAGTGGTTTTGTAGAGTCCGCCCATGGTTGGTGCACTTTCTGAGAAATCATCAGTACTCTTCAAATCTTAAACTCATATCTGATAATTTTCCTGTGGAAGCTGTTGCCAGACAGGAGGTCTTAAAAGTCAAAGGACTCCTGAATTGAGGGTTTTGGACATGTTATTGTCATACCTTAAAAGGATGTCTAAAGGAGAGGGGAGATGCCAGAGCTTTGATGTACCATGCCTTAAAATCACATGGAGTGCAGAAGGTTTAGACTCTGCTGCAGGCTACTGCTTCAGCTCAGATAACTCTTTCATTAGCTACGCTCCAGTTACTATTTTGCCTGTGACTTACAATTCCCTATAATACAGCCTACAGGTGGCTATCCCATAGAACTTGCTGATAATTCAAGTGGTAATTTCCTTGTGGTTCAGTGGTGTGCATGTATTCTGGCCTTTATCGCTACTAGAAGATTGGGCAACAGCAAGGACATCCATAGTGTCAGTGCAAAGACCTGACAGCTGATGTGTGCACATACAAGGGATTTCAAAATTGATCTTCGGAAGTTTTGTTGGGAAGCTCTTTCTTGGAAGAGTCAGAGAGAGTAGCAGTCACAGACCTGGACATAACAAAGCAATGAGGAATGTTTATTTTAGGCAAAGATAATTTCTCATAAACCTTCATTGAGGTTTGTTAATGCAGCAAAGCTTTCATTGCTCTTTTTTAATAAAAAGACATCTTGACTTTCTCTGCTTGTGGCCTTTTAGAACATATTTTTGTTATTCCATTGTCTTACAGTCTTGCACCATGAATAAAACTCTTAATTCTAATGTTTAAATGAAGGGAAAACAAAAGTATGGATACTATATATGTTTGGGTGATGATCCTTATGGACAAAGATTGAAATGTCATTTCCTTTTTTGCCTGGTAGACCTCTTTTAAGATAATGCAGGAGTTTGGATCCGGCATACATACTGGTTTGTGAGGGTGGGATGGAGGTTTACAGAGAAGTCCAAAAAGCCATCTGTTGGTAGCAACTTTTGGTCCTTACCAACATGGGTAACATTTGAATTGATGACCTAGAGGTGAAAGGCTCTGTATCCTATTTATCTGTCTCCTGAGCCATGGATAACACAAGTTGACAAGAACTGTACTAGTGAGAGGAAGTAACTGCAGAATCTGCTCTAAACAGACACAGTTGGCTGGAAAGAGTTACAGAGGGTTTAAAGTCTTAACTGCGGAAGCACAAAGGAGAAGTGTGGTTTCTTTGCTGCTCTCCCAACTGCCTAGTAGGGGCTATGCACTTAGACAATTTGAGCTTGAATTTTAAGTCGGATATAAGGTCATCACACATTTCATACAGCTCTGTTACCATGGCTTTAGTGTTTGGATTTTGATACGTGTCTTGCAAGAAAGGTCCCAGCTGCTTCAAGTGATTGTGGTCTAACTGAAAATAGTTAGAACTGGTGTTTTTGCAAGTGTTTTTCCACAGTAAATGTTACAAAAAACTCAAACTTATCATACAATGAAAATATTTAAATAAGTCAATCTGCTAAGGTTGTTGTGGAATCTTCTCAAATCTTCTGTGAGATGGGCTCAAGAATGACTGTAGTGTTTCAGAGTGAGCTTTTTGCTCTGAAAGACTTGGATTTTTGATCTTGCTATAAGCTTTTTTCCAAACTGTGGGAAAGACAGAGTTGATTAGGTATTTAGGTTACTAAAACTCACTGAGATGGCCATGCAGCCTTTCTCTGCATAAACCTTCCAAGCATCAAAATACACCTTAAGACATAAAGGATGCAAATGCGAAAAGATCGTAATTCGTGTAATTTGCTTTTAACCACATGTATGGAAATACATCAGAACAGATAAAACCATGGTAACTTGATTTTCTTTTTCTGCATTATTTTGGAACCATGTCAGAATGAAGCACTGGATTTTACCAGCTGCAGATCAATGCTTCCCAGAGGTACCATGGATCTGGCAAAAAAGACCATCAAAATTTATATTTGATACTAAACTGTCAGCTGCTTTCTTTATCACTATTCTCAAGCATTATTAGTTCAATAATTTCACTTAAAAAAATATTCCTACCACATCATTACTGACAGAAAAGGTATTCCATAGATCTTGTTTTTTTCCACACAGCAACTCTTCAATCTGATTTTTGGAAATACTGCACTTTTGATTCACTTTATACAAATTTCAGAGTTATTAGTCCCTCTATTTCACAAAATTGGTATGCTGAGGAAGTTTAAAAATTAGGTTTAAAGTTGGTAAGGCAACTAGATTTGAAAACAAATTAAATACTTGTAAAAGGGTTTCAATTGCAATTTCAACATGTCACCTTCAGGATCTCTCTGAATATGACTTTTCTGGAGCATTATTGAAAAATTCCAAGGAACTCACTTTAATGTGTTTGATAGCAAAGTTTTATGTATTTACTCAATGGAAATGTAGTAAGGAAGAATATACAGTATTTCCTCTAAGACAAGCACTGAAGTTGGCTAATACTACTATTTTTTCTTTGTAAACTAAGTTTATTTCATTAATTAAAATAAAATGAGGATTCTGTCTCTCATTTTTTTTCAGCAGGAAATTTTGGGATATAACTGCATGGTGTTTTACTTAATAAGCTTGTGTGCAAATAAATTATTTTCAGTAAAATTCAGTATTTGAGTTAATCTTTCTCCTAATCTGTGTAATTTCTTTACTGCTGTAGTTTAACTTGATGGGGCTTTTTTATTAAGTTATGGTATTTCTCTTTACTGATTCCAAACAACACTGTTGATAAAAATATTAAAAACTCTCTTTGTTATTTCAGGCATAAATGCATACTTCATGTACACTAAAGTAATGGTCATTTTCTTTTACGTTTTTTTTTTTGTGTGTGCGTTGATGTTTCATATTCTATACAGACCTGGCTGTTCCATGCCTGGGGCATTTTGCAGAGAATAAGATGATGCAAAACACTAATATTAATCTTGGGGGCGAGAGGGGGAGGGTGGCTGTTTGTTGTGAGGTTTTTTCTATTTACTTTTGTGATGTGTTTTGGAATTTTCCTGCCCTGGTTCTTGCTAGTATTAGAAGGTTCAATTTTTATAGTTTGGTTACATTGGTAAAATCCATTGTGTAGTTTTCTTGTTCTGGTGTCCAAATGGATCAGTTCTGCCCAGTTGTATTTTATGACCCATACTGGTGTTCCAAACTTGTGTCTTCAGTTTCAAAAAATTACAAATTTTGCATATTCTCACAAGATTCGCTCAGAAAAATAGGCAGAAGAATGCTATATTTGTGTGAAAAAATAACTTTGAAGATACTTCTTTAACTCACTTGTAGTCACATGGGCAATCTTCACATTATGTGATTGATAATATGTGATGGGAACAAATAATATTGTCAAAATCTCCAGCATTGCGTTAAATCTATGGAAAGTTAAAAAATCTAAATACGTAAATACATCATTCTATGAAATGATATGCAAAACTTTTTAGTTTAAATCCTGACCTGCAGGTGACCTTCAAATTAATAAGACTTCAGTGCTTTATCAGAACAGATGTTAAAAGGGCAAGGTCCTGAGCTCCATATATGTATAATTAGTAAGGGACTCTAGAATGGATTTAAAATGGATTATGTTAATTCTGATCTTAGAGCCAGCAGTCAAAAACCTTCCAGATGAACTAACAGTGTTCTGATAAGCTGATCTGTATAATTTAAATAAAAACCTTTTATACGATTTTGATGCTATTACGGTTTTATTCCCCAGAAGTCTCACCATGTGGCACTCTTGGCCATTTTCTATTTAGAAAAACAAAACCCACACACATAAACCCCTGAGACCTTTTCTTATGTGCAACATTCCCATCACCTTATGTATATTTTATATAAACCAAGTATATAATAAACAAAAGCTCCTAATTTACACTTGAAACCTCTTTATTTGCAGTCTTCTGAAAGCAGCTCTGTTCTGGAATAAAAGAGAAGATTTTTCCCATCCTCCAGCTATGCTGAGTTGTTAACTTAGAAATGTCTTGATTAAGAAGATTCAAAACACTGTCTTAATTTCAGAATTGAATAAGAAGTCGTGGCTCTAATCTTAGTAATTTCTTATTGCTTGTGTGCGGAAGGAAGCCAGAAACTTTAATTATATCTTTTTAAAGTGTTTACTCACTATATTTACAAAGTAATGTCCAGAAACTAAAGAACTGTAAAGGACAATTATCCAGGTTTTCTCATTTGAAGGTATTTTCCTCATATTCAGCTTTTCCCTTCAAAATAATTTGGTCATTTTCCAAAACAGATTATGTGGGACTTTCAGGAAGAAAAAGGATCTAAGATTATGGAAGAAAAGCTGAAAATGGGTTAAGGATATTACTCCATATTTGTGGAAAAAAAGGGATGGAACTAGCAGCAAGTTAACCCCATCTGATCTGAGTGTGTCTGCTTTTCCTATTAAAGACCAAGCTAGAAGGCATCGGTTTGCCTTACTCTGTTCTAATTGCACAAACTAAATTCATTTTCCCAAATGCCTGTGGGGCTGAGTAGCTGGTAAGAATACTGGATAAGGGGAAATTATTGTCACATCTGCAAGTGACTGCTGTCCTGCTCATGTTTAACCTGGTTCCTATACCTCTCTTTAAAATGTGGTTGAGATCACAGGTTTGTGGATTATAGTACTTTGTTGATTCAATGTAGTTGTTTTCTGGGTGGGATAGACTGTATTTTGTCAGAAGAGTTAATAGGTTTGTGGTTTACACCCAAAATAGATACTGCTGGAAAAAAACATTGGTCAGGATAGGTGTATATGAGTCTTTTCCAACTAAGGATGGTGGAAAGAAGGTGGGCATAGATGTGTGTTTGTGTTCACATAACCCTGAAGGAGGGAGATACCTGCAGGCAGGTTTTCTCAAGACTTTTTTCATTGTTTGATGCATATACTGCAGTGTTGGGTGATTGGCAGTTTGTGTTTCAGAAAAAAACCCCAAGTCATAAAAAGCTCTAATCAGTTCAATATAGAAGGGCAGATAAACTTCAGTGTCTCCATTCTGCAGAGTGCTTCATGTGGTACTGGGATTATTGATCAGAACAGTTAATACTGTAGGAACCTACTTAAAATTTTGACTTCGCTGAGCCACTCTGGCACTTCTCAGGGTTTTTTTTCAAAGTTTATATGGATGACCTTTTGATTGTTAATTTTTCTAAGAACAGAGTAAGTTAATTAGATGCGTATTGGTTGTGTGTGTGATATTGATATCTCTATTTGAAAAATTATTTAATCAACGTTTTATAAGAAGCTACATAATTTTATTTTAATCTCTTTGTAGATACTATTCTGCTTTGAAAACAATGGAACAGCTAGAAAATCTGTATCTTCCTAGAGTTAGCCAATACCGCTTTTGCCAGATAATGATAGAAAATCTTCCAAAACTGCGTGAAGAAATAAAAGAAATATCCATGTCAGATCTGAAGGATTTCTTAGAGAGTATTCGAAAGCATTCTGACAGAATTGGGGAAACTGCCATGAAGCAGGTAAGCAAGCCTAACCAGGATGACTTTGGTCCTGTTGTATACTGAAAATTTCAGTTTCATTAGTAACAAATTAGCCCAGAAGGTTTATTCAAAGATTAGTCATCCCACACACCTCTGAGTAAAGATGGAGGGCTGTGAAATGCTAACATGTTGTGTAGTTTTTATCAGTGTCCTAGACAAGAAGTAGTTTCCTCCCTGAGAAAGGAAGGAGAGATGCTGTATATCTCAGGTTTCAAGAAATTG
>VZTN01005275.1:19207-40003 GCA_013400515.1 Erpornis zantholeuca | reverse complement strand
CGCCCAAGCAGGTTTGTGCAGCAACCTCTTTGGGGACACCTCACCTTGTGTCAGGCATGATCATCACAGATGTGTCTTGGGCCCTTATTTCGTCAATATTTTCCACTTCCCATTTTACTAAGAACTATGACTATACCTGAAGGTCTTATGACAGGGAAGGCATGGACCGATTCGACATGGTCCAGTATAGGGCCACAAATACATATTATCAGAGCACTTCTGCTTGTAAGACAGGTGACTGTGCTGGGGTACTTCAGCCCAGTGAAGAGAAGGCTGCAGGCACATTTTACTGTAGTCTTTCGACATTTCAAGAGAGCTTAGAAGAAAGATGCAAATTGAATTTTGAACAGTGCCTGCAGTAACAGGTGATGGACTCCACAGATTGTCTTTAAACCCAAAAAGAGTAGGTTTAGAACAGGCATTAGGAAGAAATTCTTTACTATGATAATTTTGACAGACTGGAACAAGTACCCAGAGGTAGCCAGGTTACTGCATTCCTTAAAAGTGTTCAAGGCCAGACTGAATGGGGCTTTGCGCAACATTGTCCAGGAGAAGGTTTCCCTTCCCATGGTAGAGGTGCTTGCAATCAGATTACCTCTCCCAACATAAAAAGTTTTAGGACTCTTGTTGAAGTTTCGGAGGGCTGTGGAACCCAAATGGGAGCAGGGAAGTGAGTGAGGAGGAAGGAGCAGAAGTGTGACGGCACAGAAAGCAGTCCCACTCCCCATCCTCCTGTGCCACTTGGGAGATGAAGGTAGAGACAATCAGGAGTGAAGCGGAGTTCAGGAAAACATAAGAGGTGAGGGAAAGGTGTTCTATAGATTTGGTTTTATTTCATGGTCTACTTAGTCATTGCCCTGATTTGTTTACTAGTGAGTTAAAACTAATTTCCCCGAGTCAAGTCTCTTGCCCGCGACCGTAACCAGCGAGTGATTTGTCCCTGTCCTTATCTCACCCCATATGCCTTTCAGGATGTATTTTGTCCCTTGACCAGATGAGGATGGGAGTGATAGACCAGCTTGGTGGCCACCAGGCATCTAGCCAGTGTTAACACATTACAATAGGTGTCTCCTGGCACTGCAACTTTTGGCAATATTTTGCCATTTTGTTACCATGAAAATAATTCCATGCATTTCAGTTGACAGTTCTTTAAGTATCATGACTTTCTCTGGTACAAGTCTTTATTCACGTACTCAGTTTTGGGTGTTTCTTAGTTCAGGGTCTGCGGTCTGACAGGCTTTTCTCTGAGTCATCCCTGTACTCATCTTTAAACTATCTGACTCCAGCTACTTCAAGCTCTACATGGAATACCTTGTACTTATTTGGGCCTTACACTAAGGCAGTCATCCACTCTTCTCAGATCACTGCTCACTGCTCCATTTCTGCTGCTACAGATACACTGCATCACTCAAGTATGTAACTGTTCTCAGTTATCTACTTCCAAGCCTCTTCCCCAAGTTTCTTATCCTAAATTTCTTACAGGAAAATTCTTCATAACTTTGCAGTCTAGATTGAGGCCCTTTTTGAATCCATCTGGGAGCTCAGCCTGTCTCACATGCCATATGCATTCTAGATCCAGATAAGAAAAAAAACTTTGCACACTCTCCCTCCTGCAGCTCATCTGCATTTTTTGCCATGATGTGCTGCCTTTCCCTGGTCTTAAAATTAAAGCCAAAACACGGTTATGAGGAAAAAGGGGTTTTTATCTCGCTATTTATTTAAGGATCCTTGGGTACAGCACTTCATCCAGGTGGAATGCCCCTAAATGCACCCCAAAATGCACAGGCACACACATACATCGCATATACAATTTATAGGCCTTGCAAATTAGCATATCTATTAAAGATTCCCCAATGAGAGACTTGAATGGATCCTCCACGCTGAGGAATCTTCCCCCTGGATGGGTCTATCTTAGTTTACAGAACGTGTTCTAGAAAGGACCTTGGTGTCTGGGGTTTTCTGACCCCTGACTGCTAGGCTTCCAGGATGTTTGGTCTCCTGGCCTAATGGAACAGTGGGTCTTCAGCTAAGTTATCAAACTTAAAGAATTTGGTTAAACAAAGTATGTGGGCTAAAACCACTAAGGATACATGAAAACTGTATAAAAGGGTATATAAAAGGGATATAAAAGAAAAGGCAAAAAATCATCCTGGCATCAGATGCCCATGCAAAGATCTACACCTATGAGCACCTCCAAAACCTGTCAGATACACCTACTGGCTACCAACTTGTATACTTGCTACTCAACCTTACCTCCTGGTAAAAGAAAACATTTATTCTCAGACTTCAGCTAGATTAGACAAAATGTCATAACCTTGCTACAACAATTAGAAATTTCTCTACTCAGAAGCACAGAACACACTTGTGTCTATTCAGAGATTTTGCAGATGGACAAATGCATGATGCAACAGTTGCTCTTTATCAATTTACACAATCCTGGTGTAAATTTAAAAAACAGGTCTTTAAAAAAACAGAATACAGAACATAAGGAAAAGCTCTTAACCACCGTTAAATGAACCAATTTATGTGCCACAAATTATCAACACTGACGACAACTTGTTTAAAATTAAATAAATCCAGTCATTTACTTACCATTGGTAGTCTGGATTGAAGCATCTGGAGATCATCATAACCATAAATCTGCTTGAAGACAGATAAAAATACAATATCATTATAACACTTTTTTCTGATGCTGATCAATTTGGGGCTTTGAACTGAGTTTGACTTTAACCCATTCTGTGTTAAAGGCCTACAGTCATATGTTGCACTGTGCTATCATAGGGCACTGTAGCATTTCAAGGAGAGTAGAACTGAAGTTTAAAAGGCTTGTCACTCTGATGGTGTTTCCTGGTGACAATGTCCACTGAGGAGAGTTTGACTGTCCCGTCTTCAGTACAGTGTTTACAGACACATCATTCCTGAACTTATGAAAAACCTACCAGGCATTCAGATTTGGTAGTAAGAATAGCTCTCTTTGCTGTAATCATTGCTTCAAAGAGCAATAAGATTAAAGAGTTGATGACTTGACCACAAAGCAACCTCCTGGATATGTCCTCACATTTGGTTTGACATAGAAAAGTTACTGGTATGAAGTTTCAGATTCAAAAAGCAGAGAACCAAAAATACGTTGATGCTGGTCAGACATCAAAGAGCTATGTGTAGTCATTCAAACCATGACAGACAGGACACACAGCACATTTCAGCCACTTGTATGGCAAATCCATTCCAGTAACACAAGCCTAAAGGACCCTAAATTTATTCAAAGGGCCTAAAACCTGGTAACACTGAAAACCAGAGCCACACCCATGTTTTGCTTCAACAGCAGCCAGATCAGGTCTGTACCAAAAGCTCTGCAGTTTACAATAAACAGTAAGCCTCTATTGAAAGTATTTCAGATGTTCTTTAGCATTTGGATCAAGAATTCCAGGTGCGACATGTGCCACCAGAAATGCCTTGGCATAGACAGTAGCAGGTCTGGAGGGCCCACTTGAGCCAAGGGCTAAGAAATCAAAGACAAACAATGAAACTGCTTACTGGGTAGGCAGGCAGAAGTCCTCCAGGTCCCACAATATACTGGTTATGCAACAAGGGTGGTACACCTTGAGGCAGATTTGGGGGAGCTTTGCCTGTAGAACCAAAATACAGACACTTTAACAAGCCTTTAGAAAAGAAAAGGCTTCAGCATTGAGACAAGATAGCTCACAAGTTCTGGCAGCCGCACCGTCTTAGCTTATAAGGAGCAGATTTTGTGCTGTTTGATGAATATGCTCAAAATAGCCTGAAGAGTTTAACCATGCCTCAAGGGTGGGAAAGCACTGAAAACAGTCCTGTTAGAGAATAGTCTGATTCTGTCATTTACTTTGTCCAAGAAGATTACAAGAGTTACAGAAACTTCTCTTTTCCTCAGTCATTTCCTGAAGGCAAATTTAGAAATCATTCTCAATCTGAGAGAGCAAATTCTCCCCTTTCATTTTCTACTCTGTCAACACATTCCCTTTATCACCAGCAATAGACTGGAAAGCACTAACTGTTGCTAGCATACTTTTTGTGGGTGACTTACTAGAGCTAGGAATAGCAAAGAGAAGACTGAAATGGTTTCAGCTGCTTTCATGAAGCAATGCTAGGAGGCAGAACAGTAAAAGAACAATGCACTTTGGCCAGTTATAAGACACTTCATTTACAAGCTATAGAAATAAGAAATACTTCTGTAACCAAGCCTGATCCTTAGTATTACATCCCTTACTTCACTCTCTGAGATTTCCTTTTAGCAGTTCAGGTCTATCTGAGAAGAAAGAGAATTTAGCATCACGTCCAGTTCAGTGCAAGAAGCCTCCCAGCCCTCTTTCTCCATGGACCCTCCTTCTGAAGTGCTATTTGTTATGCAATTTTTTTTCCTTTCTGTAGAAGTAGCACTAGGGACGTGACATATGATAATGAGGACACTGCAGCATATTCTGATAATGCCAAATGAATTCAAGTCACAGAAAAGACTGAAACTAAAGCTAATGCAAACTCATAGTCAGGAGCTGATCACAACTGGGAATATAAACTGGGTGAATTTTCTACCCCAAAACTTCCCAAGTCAGAACTGCTCTGGTGTGTACTTATAAAGCTCTTTGGAAACAGAATGTGCTATATAAATGCCACATAACACCCTAACGAATATTTCAAATACATAAAACCAGGCAACTTTATTTCATAAGCCAGCAAATACAGCATGCTGGAAATGCCAGTGAAGAGTGTGGACTTCTTAGCGTTGTTATGGCTGGTGAGATGCTCAACTGACAGCCCTGCTGACTGAAATCCTCTGTCTATCCACGTGATCTGTCAATATTGCCAACCTGAAGACACTAAAGGAGCTGCCCGTGTGGTAGCAGCTGGTATAGACACACTGGTAACGCTCAGGCCAAGGCTGTTTGTAGTGTTCATACTGCTTGCCATGCTGACAACCGAGGAGGTGGTGCTAGTGGCTGAGGTTGAAGCAGTTGAAAAGGTTGTTGAGGGCTGGAGCGAAGTTGTGTTCTCAATACTAGTGTGCTAGAAAAGGAGACAAAAAGAATGAGGATCACAGAGCAAATAAACCACAGCAGAAGATGCTGGGGAAAAGGAGAAAAAAAAAACAAACCCCAAAACTTTTATAGCAACAGCAGCACATGCAAAAGATTATGTACGTACCAAGCAAGCAACTAAGTTGCTTGTGATGTTTTTGTGTTTTAAAGAAAATTATTGTATAAGAGCTAAATTCAAATTGCTACACCATCACGAAGTTATACTACAGTAACTCAAAAATACGATATATCATTCCACATCTGCATTTTGCCAGCTAAGCTCTCCAGTGTGGACTACTAACGGTCCATATTTTGGAGACATTTCAGATCACCACTTCGAACTTTGTTGGGTTTTTTTTGTTTTTTTGGGTTTTTTTTTTATAAACTAGTTACAATAATTTTTTTAAATTTTTTTTTAATATATTTCATCCCCGCCCCAGCTGGCATGACAATTTCCTTGCCAGTGTGTGACTGGCAAGTCTCTGTCATAGCTATTCCAGATCTAGTACAAATCACAAGTGGTAATCACTTTTTCCCCACTAGAGGGCTGACATTCCTTCTTCCCTGAGGTAAGGGTCTTGTTTTGATTCTTGGGGTACTGGGACACACCAAACTTTAAGAGAGGATCCTCATTATGAGATAAACTGACTATATGCCAAGCATCTGTTTTAATACTAAAAANGGCTGAGGTTGAAGCAGTTGAAAAGGTTGTTGAGGGCTGGAGCGAAGTTGTGTTCTCAATACTAGTGTGCTAGANATCTGTGGAAATGCAAATAGGACTTACCACATGTGATGTGCTTGAAGACAACACTGAGGCAGGAGAGAGGCTGCTCTGATGATTGGAAAGGGAGCTGGAAGGAAATTGTAAAGAATTCATAAAATTAATTTTCCCTAGAACTATTTTTAACAAATACAGATATGCAGTAGGACATTAGTTAAAGAACAAAAATTCTACGTGTGTGTGCACATACATATAATGGTTAAAGACAAAATTACATGTAAGAGTGTGTGTATACACACACATATACACACACAGGCATGTATATGTGTATGTATGAATACAGACACCTTTACAGGCACTTTTTCCTTTAATTAGTATCCTATTGCCTTTTAATGAAAAAAATTAAAGTACAGAGTCACTATTACTAACAAGAAATATCTCAAACACCATTCATTTATATTTTTCAATTTCCTGTATCTTTAGAAAAACTATAGTTGCTTCAGGAACCATATAGCAATGACTCCATGACACAGAAAGTCCAAAATCAAAACAAGGTTCACACAAGCACAAGCCCTGTTTCTCATTCTTTCCCTACTAATTCTTGCCATAGAGGACAGGTTTTAAGTGAGGCAGTACTTCAGTTTGACTCACTATAGTATTTCTCACATTTTGAGCTGCATAACATTAACACAACTAATTAGAACTGCAGGGTACTTGCCACATAATGAATCCAGAGATCTTCAAATGTCTCCCTGAAACATGACTGAAACTGGCTCTTAAACTTTTACACTGACAAGTTATACTTTATATTCAAGGTCAAGAATGTAACCTACTGTATACAATATGCAATAAACTGAACCAACATTGAACAAAGGTAACCAAAATGAAGAAAAAAACCACATCTATAGTTTGGTGTTCAAAAAAACCCCTCCTTATTAAATAAGAAGCAGGAGAGATCCTAACAACAAATTTATTTTAATGATCTCTCTGGAAATAGCCACGAGAAAATAGCAGTTTTCATACCAAAGCTGATGGCTACATTACACGACCTAATTTAAGGGCAAACACTTCTGGTAGCTCTTCGAGCTGTGGGCCCAGAATAAACCTCGGCAGTTTCATAGATTAACTTTGAAAACTGTCCCCTCTCTGCAGGAATTACAACACCAGCACTTTAGGCAGCAAGGGAAAATGTAGTTCAGTCCAACAGAAGAGTTTTATACCACTTTCTCATCCACTCTTCCGAGTTCTTTTAATAAGCCTTAATTCACCATCTCACCTATGGCAGAGACAAAGACACCAGCTCTACCAAGTCAGACACATCTGGAATTCAGGCATCATGATGATGGCTGAAACTTGGTATCTGCCCAACAGAATCAACCCCCAACTGAAATTTCCATCAATTTATACAGCTTTTCAACAAATCAATGTGAGAAAACGTTTCCAGTGTAAAGGGAATACTTATTGTTTGACACATTTACTATTTTATTCAACAAAAAAATACTAGAGTGTTAAAAGAAAATTAAGTATGTCCTACCTGTGGAACAGAAAAAAAAAACCCTGATATCCCATCAAATCAGTTTCTTATATTAACAAATACAGTACAAAGGTGAATATCAAAAATATAACTCAATACAGCTTCAGGATGTCACTTGACTGAGGATGAAGCTCAAGTAACAGGCATTTAGAAAAACAGACACTGCAAATGATCTGAACTGTGCTAGATGCACTTCCGGGAACATCAATCTGGTATATTTTTAAGTATCGTAAGGAAATATCTCAGAAAAAGAAAACACACACCGTTTCCCTGTGAAATTATTTCTGGGTTTTAAGAAATACAAATATAAAAAAGAGACTACACTATTTCAAACTGGCCCTGAAGTAAACTGTTAAAGACATTATTTCAAACATGACACTGAACAAAAACAGTAGGGACAAAGTAGGAAAAATGAACTGGGGGAATCCATTTAGCTAATTTAGCCAGCATGATTGAAGCAAACCTCTTGAAACACGAAGTTGTATACGTACCATGAAATCTTGAGGGCAGCAGCTGCTCTGCCATTAGGAGGCAGCCCAGAGCTCATACTTTGCAACGAGAAACCTTCTGTTCTCTTCTGAATCTCCTAATGCTGATTCATGTCAGGGAAGTGGACTCTGGTGCCTGACAGTCCCATATGGAATCACCCTTACACACCTGTCCTACCCCCAAAATTGACTACCTCTGTTTATCACAACTCTACTATACCTGCTCAGCTGGGAGAGCGAGCTGCTGGCCAGATCACTGGACTGAGGCAAGGTGGGCAGTGCTGCCACATGCTGCGATGCTGAAGGCAGAAGCGAGGCCGCGGTGGACACCACACTGGGCAGAGAACCAGCTGAAGGTAGTGAGGGAGAAGGCTCTGTCTTAGGTGCTGGAACTGATGGAGTAGCTGCAACAAGTTAAAAAGAGGCATTCAGATTAGAATTCCACCATGCTTGATATCCCAGCCCAGATGCAGGAACACAGTAGCATTCTCCCCTTGGTCTAAAAAATCTGACCATTAAGAACTGGTAACCATACCAAGCAATTTGGCTATGAAGGAAAATTCAAACGCAGCTGAACAACCACTTTTTCCACTTTAAGCTCTCTACTTATAATAGATTTACAATTACTGGTACACACGTAGTAAACTACAGTCTTCTGCACTTCACCTGCCACTGTCTGGGTTACTAACTTATGCTCACATAAGTAATTTTAAAATGCCTTGCTTTGGTTCAGTAAACACTAGTAATTTTTGCCTTTTCAAGGCACTGTACGAATCTAGTTGTACCTATAGCTCTATTTCTTCATTCCAACCTACACAGCACCTTTGGGGATTGAGACTGAGATTGATGGAGTACAAGGGTACGTAACAACTTATCAGTTTGACATATTCAGTCAGAAGTGTACTGCAGTAGAATAAAAGAAGCTACAATGGCAGGCCACACTTGAGCACAGCAACAAGCATTTCTTATGGCTAAGGGGTTGTCAAATATTGATTCACTTTACTTAGACAATAAAAAGTGTTAGCTTTTTAATCTTACACTTTTTAGGCTACACAGATTAAAACTTGTTTATAAAATCACTATATTGTAATAAGATGCTTAAAAATTCTATTGTCCAACATGATTCCCAGCTGTTTCACTTATCTCTTCTCCTACAAAAATAACAAAAAATTAGACACACCCACTCACCAATAAAACTCAGAAAAGAGTAGAACCCTGCCTTCTGACAGGAAGCAGAAGGGCCATGCTCCCACGCCACACCAGGGACCACTACCCAGAGGATTATCACTAACTTGTAATGTATGTGAAGACATTTTAGACTGATCACCAAATAAAAACCAAATACACACTTGGAAGTTATACATTAGAGTTTGTTCATTTTATTGATTTGATTTCCTAGCTAAATGACTCAGGTCAGGGTCAGTCAGTTGTAGGGTTGCAATGCAAACAGGAATCAAGAGGTCTTGGCCTTGACAAAAAGTATGGCCTCTTAGATAAGGAAATCCAAGTGACATAGTTATGAAGGCAGTAATTATATTACCTAATAACTCCTGGTAGAACTCATATTAAAAAGGAGTTTAAAATTCTCAATATATTAAGAGCAGGTTTCCCATCTTGAAGTAAAAGTAGGTGTCCTCAACACAAGGGACAGAATCACCCTTTTAAGAACCCTTACAAGATGCCTGAATGCAATGTGCAAGGCAGAAAACCAAGAGACCAGTAGGATGGTCAGAAGTAAAACACATCAGTCATCCTTTCAATTAAGAGTTTAGGAAGCTCAAGATCTGGATATTAAAAGAGAAGAATAGCAAAGATGAGAGATGAACAACTAAGAACATTATAGCACATACAGAAGGGAAAAAAGTATTTTCAAAAGTTAAGACAAATTCAAAACCATTTGGATGCATGAACTCAATGGAAGAAGAAAAACAGAAATGCTCTCAAAGGAAAACTAGCACAGGAAAAGAGATTAGTAAAGCCATGACAGAATGCAAAATTATTAGAATTCTCTAATCTTTGTTTTCTATAGCAAAAGGACAGCTTCTGCAGTGAATTTCATAAATTGTTTTTTAATTCTGTACTTGACACTATGAAAACACTTTGTGTTGAAAAGCTGGCTTTGTACATGTCAATCTTTTAAATGGTAATTCTTGGAGTGTAAACAGTCCTTCTCCTTTAAATTCAACTTGGAACTAACAAAACACTATCCCACTAATGGCCTACCTGAAGAGATGTTTAAGAGGAGGTTAGACCTAAAATTGAGGTGTTGGAATTCCAAAAGATATTAATTCACACTGCTGTCCTTGAAAATTTCCACAGAGCAGCAAAAGATCAAAAGAGTCAATACTATACTTCAATTATTTTGACTCCAAGTAGAGAGCTACCAGGTCCATGCTACATTAGAAACAGGCCAAGATGTAGAAATGCTTATACCAGAGTCAGTACTGAGTTATTGTGTGCAAGGTATCAGGAAACTCAGCAGAAGGAATGTGTCTCTCTCCTTCATTCCCCAGAGACTTCTAACAGGGCAGAGATAAAACTAGACCTAGTGAGAGATGCATTTAGAAAATGTGACTTTGTTTCATTACAGCTAAACTCTATTTGCAGCTTCCCAACTCAGAACTGGAAGAACCACTAAGAAATTTCATAATTATTTTTAATTTTGTATTTTTATTTTATATTAAATAATATCTGGCAGGAAAATTCAAAAGGAAAAACAGCAGCAAAGCANATATTAAATGTTCAAACTGAATCACACATCGAACATGCTTCATGCAAAATTCTATATTCATACTAAATTGAACAATGAGGCAGAAAATTAAATTTTTACTGCCTTTATAAAAACCACATTATAAAGTTGTCTCAAGTGCAAGGTGTCCTGAACATAGAGAATCCCATACACTGCCCAAAATACACCCATCAGCAGCAGACCTTCCCATGTACTGTAAATAACATAAACTTCAGGTTCACACCAATATGAAAGAAAGAATTGCATTAACATATAGGAAATGGTTGTGCTTTTGATCTAATGTAACTCACAATTTTAACTATCCAAGTTACACAGAGACGCCAATTTTTTTCCATTGAAAGATAAGACTTGAGAAGCACCAGTTGTTTTTTGGATAACGCTGGAGTACAGAAGTGGATAGTCTATGCTTGATCCTCACCAGTACATACGAGCTAGTGCAGAAGACAAGTGTGACTGAGCCAACACATAACAAAGGCCAGAAGTAAATAAACTTACAAACTCTCACAAGTTCCTAAAACATTTAATAAACTTAGTTCTCTTAAAACAAACCTACATTCCACATACAAATAGAGCAGGTGTGTTTCAATCTCCCAAGAGATTATCTTCCTGTATTAGGCTTCTCCTATGCTTGTTAAAATAACACATGAAACCAATTCCCACTGGTGTTAAAATACAAAAGAAAATTAATGCTGGAAGGGCCAAAAAAACTTTGAGATCCATTTGCTAGGTGCCATATAAATTTAATAAATAATATCCGTCTCTATAGAAATTGTCAATTTATGGCAAAATACATAACTAGTATTTACACACATAGACAGTTCATTTTTAAAATCTTAGCTTCAGGGAAGGAAACTCGAGAAGAATTTTAAGTGTTACTAAAAAAAAAGATCAAAAGACAATTCAAGATGTCAAAACCCACAAAATCAGAGGCTCTTACATCCCAAACACAGTACTGCCAAAAATCACTACACACTAGGAAAAGCAAAATTAAGTAACAAGGGTGGGCTTGGGAATCAAAAATACCACTGGGCTTGGTTAAAGCATTAACAAAACAGGGGAATACAAACCTAACACAGGTAAGAATATCCCCCCTTTCCAAGGTCCGGTTTCTGTAATGAACTCACCGTAACTGCAACAGGGGTTGGTTCAGACGGCGCCATGGAGCTTTGGTACGCTATCCTGCTATGCACAGAAGTCTGGNCAGAAGGGAAAAAAGTATTTTCAAAAGTTAAGACAAATTCAAAACCATTTGGATGCATGAACTCAATGGAAGAAGAAAAACAGAAATGCTCTCAAAGGAAAACTAGCACAGGAAAAGAGATTAGTAAAGCCATGACAGAATGCAAAATTATTAGAATTCTCTAATCTTTGTTTTCTATAGCAAAAGGACAGCTTCTGCAGTGAATTTCATAAATTGTTTTTTAATTCTGTACTTGACACTATGAAAACACTTTGTGTTGAAAAGCTGGCTTTGTACATGTCAATCTTTTAAATGGTAATTCTTGGAGTGTAAACAGTCCTTCTCCTTTAAATTCAACTTGGAACTAACAAAACACTATCCCACTAATGGCCTACCTGAAGAGATGTTTAAGAGGAGGTTAGACCTAAAATTGAGGTGTTGGAATTCCAAAAGATATTAATTCACACTGCTGTCCTTGAAAATTTCCACAGAGCAGCAAAAGATCAAAAGAGTCAATACTATACTTCAATTATTTTGACTCCAAGTAGAGAGCTACCAGGTCCATGCTACATTAGAAACAGGCCAAGATGTAGAAATGCTTATACCAGAGTCAGTACTGAGTTATTGTGTGCAAGGTATCAGGAAACTCAGCAGAAGGAATGTGTCTCTCTCCTTCATTCCCCAGAGACTTCTAACAGGGCAGAGATAAAACTAGACCTAGTGAGAGATGCATTTAGAAAATGTGACTTTGTTTCATTACAGCTAAACTCTATTTGCAGCTTCCCAACTCAGAACTGGAAGAACCACTAAGAAATTTCATAATTATTTTTAATTTTGTATTTTTATTTTATATTAAATAATATCTGGCAGGAAAATTCAAAAGGAAAAACAGCAGCAAAGCAGCTTCTCTAATTCTAAGGCTGTTTAGGTTTGTAGATTTAATAGAGCTGCCTTCATATTTCAATTGCATCAAGAAGCAAGCAGTACTTTATGCAAGCACAAATAAAGTCAAACGGGTCAGCCATAAATTAGTCATAGAGAACAATAAAACCTTAAACCCAATGTCACTGCTACGCTTGTGTGCACAGCAAGTAGCAAGGAACAATCAGAAAGTCCTGTGCTCAACCAAGCTTTGAAAACTTACTGTCAAGTGTTGCCTNAGACTGGAAGAGCTGATGGCAGAGGTTGTGTAGGTGGAGTCCTGTACTGTACTGGATATTGGCAAAGAGGTATTCAAAGAATCACTGGAAAAAAGAATTATTTTTCATCTTTGTATGTATTNCTTCATGCAAAATTCTATATTCATACTAAATTGAACAATGAGGCAGAAAATTAAATTTTTACTGCCTTTATAAAAACCACATTATAAAGTTGTCTCAAGTGCAAGGTGTCCTGAACATAGAGAATCCCATACACTGCCCAAAATACACCCATCAGCAGCAGACCTTCCCATGTACTGTAAATAACATAAACTTCAGGTTCACACCAATATGAAANTTTGTGAAAATATCAGCTCCTATATAGTTATCTAGAACTACCTTACACATGCAGAAAAATCTACATTATTTATATTAGAAAATCTAAGAATGTAAAAAAAATTATAATATGGCTTTGGTCCCCATGAATCACTTCTTCAAAATATCAGCTGCACTAAGCACCCTTCACCTTCCTTGTTCCAGTCCAACCTAGACAAGAATTTACACACAAGTCCTTTTTGGTCATATTGTTTCCACCTTTTCCAGGGACAAATTAATGATCATAATCTTTCTTTTTTTAAACAAGCAGAATTGATAAAGTCTGGTATATGACAAATAACAACAATAGGATTCTTTCTACNCTGTGCCCATTCTGTAAACAAAGAAGAAACAAATTAATAAATTATCTCAGAGGTATATTAAATGTTCAAACTGAATCACACATCGAACATGCTTCATGCAAAATTCTATATTCATACTAAATTGAACAATGAGGCAGAAAATTAAATTTTTACTGCCTTTATAAAAACCACATTATAAAGTTGTCTCAAGTGCAAGGTGTCCTGAACATAGAGAATCCCATACACTGCCCAAAATACACCCATCAGCAGCAGACCTTCCCATGTACTGTAAATAACATAAACTTCAGGTTCACACCAATATGAAAGAAAGAATTGCATTAACATATAGGAAATGGTTGTGCTTTTGATCTAATGCAACTCACAATTTTAACTATCCAAGTTACACAGAGACGCCAATTTTTTTCCATTGAAAGATAAGACTTGAGAAGCACCAGTTGTTTTTTGGATAACGCTGGAGTACAGAAGTGGATAGTCTATGCTTGATCCTCACCAGTACATACGAGCTAGTGCAGAAGACAAGTGTGACTGAGCCAACACATAACAAAGGCCAGAAGTAAATAAACTTACAAACTCTCACAAGTTCCTAAAACATTTAATAAACTTAGTTCTCTTAAAACAAACCTACATTCCACATACAAATAGAGCAGGTGTGTTTCAATCTCCCAAGAGATTATCTTCCTGTATTAGGCTTCTCCTATGCTTGTTAAAATAACACATGAAACCAATTCCCACTGGTGTTAAAATACAAAAGAAAATTAATGCTGGAAGGGCCAAAAAAACTTTGAGATCCATTTGCTAGGTGCCATATAAATTTAATAAATAATATCCGTCTCTATAGAAATTGTCAATTTATGGCAAAATACATAACTAGTATTTACACACATAGACAGTTCATTTTTAAAATCTTAGCTTCAGGGAAGGAAACTCGAGAAGAATTTTAAGTGTTACTAAAAAAAAAGATCAAAAGACAATTCAAGATGTCAAAACCCACAAAATCAGAGGCTCTTACATCCCAAACACAGTACTGCCAAAAATCACTACACACTAGGAAAAGCAAAATTAAGTAACAAGGGTGGGCTTGGGAATCAAAAATACCACTGGGCTTGGTTAAAGCATTAACAAAACAGGGGAATACAAACCTAACACAGGTAAGAATATCCCCCCTTTCCAAGGTCCGGTTTCTGTAATGAACTCACCGTAACTGCAACAGGGGTTGGTTCAGACGGCGCCATGGAGCTTTGGTACGCTATCCTGCTATGCACAGAAGTCTGGTCATAGGAGGAAGTTGTTACTGGGCTAGTGCTCTGGGATGAGCAGGTCAGACTGGAAGAGCTGATGGCAGAGGTTGTGTAGGTGGAGTCCTGTACTGTACTGGATATTGGCAAAGAGGTATTCAAAGAATCACTGGAAAAAAGAATTATTTTTCATCTTTGTATGTATTTCAAATACCTTTGTGAAAATATCAGCTCCTATATAGTTATCTAGAACTACCTTACACATGCAGAAAAATCTACATTATTTATATTAGAAAATCTAAGAATGTAAAAAAAATTATAATATGGCTTTGGTCCCCATGAATCACTTCTTCAAAATATCAGCTGCACTAAGCACCCTTCACCTTCCTTGTTCCAGTCCAACCTAGACAAGAATTTACACACAAGTCCTTTTTGGTCATATTGTTTCCACCTTTTCCAGGGACAAATTAATGATCATAATCTTTCTTTTTTTAAACAAGCAGAATTGATAAAGTCTGGTATATGACAAATAACAACAATAGGATTCTTTCTACAATAGAATCCTAATGTTACATAATGAACTATGCAAAGAGCTAAAAAATACTTTAAAACACACAGGAATGTTTTATTTTCCAGATAGTTTAAATATCATGTATAAAACTAAAAGTCAATGTGAAAGTTCATTTTTATTAATATTTCTGAATTAACTTCAGGAAGCTTTTTACTGATGCCGATTTTTCAATGAGTAAGGAATTAAAATTGTTTACTGGTAGACTGGCACTTCACATTGTCTATTTTAGCATTTCAGTGAGAGCTTCTGCATACAGAAAGCCTAGCTTCTCATTTTCTCATCCTGTGGGAGCATCATGTCTGTAATCTGGTGCCAATCTACTAATACACATATATGACACAAAGGTCAACTCTGCTGGACCAGATGGAGAAAAATGTGGGTTGTGAGGAACAAACCCCCAAAAAACTTGAAAATCAGGGCAATTCAACATAAGAAAGAAATTCTATAAAGGATAGCTTATTATAACGTTATTTATACTCATGTCATCTCTAGCTTTGCATCTACCCATCTAAGGAGATTTTGATTCCCATTAGAGAAGATATTTATAATTTAAGATACAAAGCACAGAAAACAAGTCATCATATTTTCCCCTGCCATTACATGGTAATGTAATGTTTTTGGCATAAACTCAACCCCCTTCAAGAACACCTGAGAAGGCAAGAGGGCAACTCACACATACTTTACAGATTTTGAATATAAGGTATTGTTGGTCGCCTGGCTGGTATTCTCACTGCTTGAAGTTGATCCAAACTCTGGGAGTGTAGGCTCTGATCCAAACTCAAGAGCTCCAAATTGAACATTTAACCCTGTCAAGTCTGTTGATCCAGGCATCTCCACTGCAGAGGCAGGAATCTTAAAGGAATAAAAAATGATATAATTTCTTTGCATGCATCTGCAACCTGAAATTAATCCACTGAGTCTGCCCTAATCTGGAGTTCAAGAAGCCACATGATTCTACAATACCAGAGTAACATCTATGTACAACCCTCCCACCTCCACCAATATTCATATTGTGGGTACTAAGTCAATCTAAAACCACTCAGCAACAGCCATTTTCCATACAGAGCAACCAGGCAGATGCAAAAGATATAACCACAGTATTTTGAACCTAATAACTATCCTTCCCAGTATTTCCTGCTTTATAAATAAGAAATATTTATATATTTCTTTCTTTTCAAGGTCTTTTCTCTCCATCTCCCTAGCAATTTATATAAAATATATACCAAACAGATTCATAGAAATAATTTAGGTTGGACAAGAACATTAAGATCAAGTCCAACTATTAAAGCCAACACTACAACAAGTCCTAAACCATGTCCTTAAGCACCACATCTTCACATCTTTTAATCAGTTCCAGGGATGATAACTCCACTACTTACCTGGGCAGCCTGCTCCAATGATTGACAGCCTCCTCAGTGATGACATTTTTCCTAATATCCAATCTAAACCTTCCCTTTTGCAACTTGAGGCTGTTTCCTCTTGTCTTGTCACCTGTTACCCAGCAGCAGAGACCAGTCTCCATCTGGCTACACTCTTGTTTCTAGAGAGTGATCAGGTTTCCCTGAGCCTCCTTTTCTCCAGACTGAGCCCCCACAGCTCCCTCAACTGCTCCTCCGACCTGTGCTCCAGACCCTTCCCCAGCCCTGCTTCCTTCTCTGGACACACTCCAGCCCCTCAACATCTTTTTGTGTGAGGGACCCAGAACTGGACACAGGATTTGAGGTGCAGCCTCATCAGTGTCCAGCACAGGGGGACAGTCACTACCCTGGTCCTGCTGGCCACACCACTGCTGACACAAGTTCTTGCGGTTTTTACATTTACTAATGACAAGCCATGATTCAATTACCCACCTTAGATGCTGGAGTTATCCTCCGTTTTGGTGGTTTTATCTGTTTCTGCTGGGTTTGATGAACAGTCACTGCCTGGTTATCCATAGAGATGGTGGGGAGCTGTAATATTTTGCTAACAGCTGTAGAGGTGTCTACTGGTGATGGCTCTCGAAGTTTTACCTGGGAGGAAGATGACTCCAGCCCAGGAGGAGGAACAGGAACCACCTGCATTTGTTGTTGCTGTCGCTGGGTCAGCTGGCTCAGAACTGGAGATGGCTCGGGCTGGGATTTAAAGTCTGGTCAGTGTTGGGAAAAAGAAATATCAAAATTAAAGCATTGAACTCTGCTCTTCACAGTTCTACTCTTTATGGAAGAATCTGGGTGGTGCTTAACAGTTACAGTTCTATAGCATCTCCAAGTCTTTTCAGACATCACAGAAGTTTCACATTCATCATTACCACTCTAACAGTAATAAGGAGAACAGTTCTTACTTTAAATAAACAGCTGTGGCCAAGCATTATTTAGTTTTTTCCAAAAAACAAACCTATCTACACAGTGACGGTATTATCATGCACAAGTCCTCAAAAACTGTTATGGATTATTTTAATCAAATACATCAAGTTTCACTGCAGTTAACTAGGCGATAAGATGTGATTACTTCCAAGGGGTGAAGACTTGGAATTTAGAGGTATTATGATTTAGAATTCCCTACCCCTGCAAAGAGAAGGCTTGAAAAAAAAAATAGAAAATCTTCTACCATCTCATAATAGCTGAGAGAAAAAGAGATGCTAAACACGTTTTTTCCCAAGCCGTCCCTTTCATAGTTTTCAGATACTGAAAGCCATGAAGTGACCTAAAGCACTGGTCAACCACCATAGAGATCTACAGCATTTCCGTGTGAAGGGTTTTTTATTTAGTTGTCAAAGTCCATTAGAAAGCATTAAAATGTACATAAACTTTTTTTTTAGCATTTCTGCATGTCAAAGATAGTAACTGCTACCAATGGCTGCTTATCTACACATAAACATATATACATACACATGAGAGATATAAGAGCTATCCTCTTTACAGTGAGGATAGTGCTAGGATCAACATTGCAGAAACCAAGTCTGTCATTTTCACTGTTGCTACTAATTTTACTCAATTACATGAAAAATTAATACAATTATGAATATACAAAACAAGTAACCTGAATCATTCACAGCACACTAGGGAGAGAACACTGAAGCGTGATGCACATTACGAAGAAATTACATACGACTCATTCAAAATTCATGTAATGAGTAGAAGAAAAAATTCAGGAAAAAACCCCAAAAATACAGTACACAACTTTACACTCAGCTAAAAGCACTATGGGTACACCGAAAATAAGTCTTTTCCAGCATTTGTTGAAAAAGAGTCACCAACAAAGTTCCATGTAAATATTCAAGCTAAATCAAAGATGTCATTACATGGAAGGCTCAATAACTTTAAAGATGTAATGATATTTATGGATAGGCTTAACAAAACTTAGTTTATGATATATAGACACTTGTGATGTCTATTACCAACAAATAAATGCCATACTTACAATGATTGTAAGTAATTGTATTACTAGGATTACATTTTTTAGAAAGTCTTTCATTAAAGTAATTTTTAACTATCATTGGCATTAAGAAATCATACTGGCTAATAGAGAGAGAAAAGAGAAGAAGCTGTGTCAATGCACTTACCAAACTGACTGAGGACTGAGGACTGAGTAATAGGTGGTTTTAGATCCCAGGATGACGCAGCAGCTGTGCTAGTGGTGGCAGAACTGCTATTGGTTTGTTGAGAGGTAAACTGACCTAATCCTGGTGATTTCAATTGGTCCAAGATTTGGGAACCAGTAGAGTTTGCCAATTTAGAAGATCTGAGTTCTCCAAAGCCAGAACAAAGAACTGCCGACTACCAAAAGACAAAGAAGAAGAGGGGAAGGAGCAGAATTAATTTTTTAACTAATAATTGAACATAGTCATAGGGTCAATGTCTACAAGCTGCTATCTGGCAGCAACTAAAATCTTTTCAGACCTAGATTACTAAAAAATGACCAGTAAAAACTTCCACCACTGTAATTGCAATAATACTAGCTTAATTGAACCCATGCATCTTGAAATACCATAGACTTACTATTAGTTGGACCAATTTTTCAAGAATAAACACCTCATTTCACACCCTCTAAACTGACTCAGAAATAGGCATGCTTACACAAGAAGCAGTCAAATATGTCCATGGAAATAACACATTCAGTTTTCTAGCCTAGAACACTTAACTATAAACAAATTATTTTATCCAACATCAGCAAGCAATGAGCACATCTGCTCTCTCATCAAAAATTAATACGANCATGAACAACATAATATTTAGAAAGCATAAGATAGTTTTACCAGACTTTGAGGAGAATAAGAATTTACAGCACTGGAGCTGCCTGTTCCTGTTGCCATCTGGGTGCTGTGCTGAGAATTTGTTACTCATGAACAACATAATATTTAGAAAGCATAAGATAGTTTTACCAGACTTTGAGGAGAATAAGAATTTACAGCACTGGAGCTGCCTGTTCCTGTTGCCATCTGGGTGCTGTGCTGAGAATTTGTGAATACTAAGGCTTGGCCAAAGGTCTGCTGCTGGGGAGCCTCAAATGAGTTGCCTTCTCTCTCTTGGGTAGATGTCACCGGCTTTTGAAGCAGTGTCACCAAATCAATGCTGTACGACAAAGTGAAATTTGGCTGGAATGAACACAGTGATTAAACTGCACTGACACTGAGGAAAGCACTAACAGTACTAAAGCTGTCATCCCACCAACAGAATTATTACTGATTAAAAGTCTTTTCAAATGTTTTTTGTCTATCATAAAAAAGAGGTAGAAGAGAGTCTTTTGCCAGCAAGAAACAAACACAAAAAACCCACTCCAATTTGAGGGGATGAACTAAAACATTTTCTAACATAATTTCAGGGACATCCACTGGAAGAAGAGAACAAAAACCACCTTTAAGAATACACAAATACACCACCTTTAAGAAAGAAAGGAGTATAAACTATAGACCACCTGACACCATGCTTCATTCAAATCATATCCTTATTATATGGAAAATTTTGCTGCAGTACAGCAGAACCAGGACATTTGGGACCATTAGACTACTTAGTTTTTAGATGTCATGCTATCCAACTACCAAAGTCTTCATCTCTCAAAGTCTTCATGTGCTCTCCAAGAACATGAGGCTAATGGAGGAAGCTGATTCCACAACATCACCAGTAAGGCATTTGAAGACAAAGGCAAGCAAAGGAAGGCAGCAACTGACATATTTTTGGTTCTTGACCTTAACCCTTTATCATCAGTAATGGTTTGTAACTGTGATGTTTACCAGGGAATTCACCTTATGCCAATGCAAGATTTCATTTATCACATTTGTCAGAGCACTATATTCTGAACACTTTTTGCATCTACAAAGGCAGGCTTTCCATTTACTGGACACTAAAGCTAGAGCTTCCTTTGTTCAACAGTATAAAATTTTTCTTCCCAGCTATTTTTCTTCCTGCCTGTAAGGAGTCTTGGTGCAGAAGATGTATTACACTCACATATTTGGTA
>VZTN01005275.1:5314-17168 GCA_013400515.1 Erpornis zantholeuca | reverse complement strand
ATTAACCTCACATATTTGGTAAGTCTGTCTCCACTTTCACAGTCAAAAATATGTAACTCGGCAATTCACAGAAACAACAATTTGCAAGCAAGACTTTCTCAGTTTTGAGATGAGTTTGACCAATCCCTGAGAGAGTTTTTATTCAATATTTTATGCATGCAAGCTAACATTGCTTAATGAAGGAGAAGGTTTTTAAAGTATAGGAAAAACACGGAAGAAGAGCTTACCTTTGCCCAGGAGTCACATGATTCTCCGCTGGAACAGAAGATGCAGTGAAGACTTTTGTTTCAGAAAGCTGAAAAAATGTGTGTGGGGGAGAGTTATTTTAATCATACACATGCTCACATTTCAGTACTGTGACCTCTTCAGAAATTTCATCTTGGTCATGCACTTTTAAGATAAAAGTAAAGTCAAACTATCATTACAACCAGTTATGCTGTAGCTCTGCTTAAAAAGACAAAAACATGTAGTCAAACTTCAGTAAAATCATCTCCACAGAATCAAGTACCTATTTAATTAGAGGGCTGGGTTAGGAAATTTGCCCTACTGAAAACACGCACCAGTATAGAATAGCATACCAAAGTAACTACATCAGTTTGGGAAACAGTTTAACTGAAAAACCACCAGTAGAAAGTAATTAATGTGACAGCCATTCTATCATCAGTGTGCAGACAATTTATGACACTATAGAGCTACTCTGAAAAATCTTATTGCACAAGGTAACACATTGCACTGCTCCCACCCATTTCATGTATCCTTGCATGTGACATTTCAGCTCCCACCACCAGCAGAGGCAGGTAAGTACAGGTAAGTGAACCAGCACTCATAGTTCCCTCTTGGAAGCTCTGTTAGGAGGGGCAATAAAGTCTTTGAGTGCTCTGAGAGCAGAGTTCGAAATCCATAATAAAATGAGGGGCATGCTGACACTCATGTAACAAATCAGACCACCCACAGAGGAAAGCAGCACTATTTTCACCATGCTATTACAACACAGAACATACTGCACAGGCACCTGGGGAAGTGGAACTGGTTTGGACTTTGGGGGAAAAGAGAGGGTTGATTTTTTGTGTGGTTGGATTTCTTTATAGTTTTTTTTTTGTTTAAAAAGTAGTAGTTGAACAGCTACAACTTCCTAGGGCTAATTTGTTTCTACTGACAGGAAACTATAGGAGTACTTACAAACCACAATAGGTCTTAAGCCAGTACAGGTTAGGTTTAGCAAGACAGAGATATGCATGTACAATGTTAATATTTTAAATTTAATTTTCACAAAATCATCCTTATTTCCTTTGGTGTAGCCTTGTCTTTGACTGAAGAATAACTGACCTATTCAAACACTTACAAAGAACACCCTTAGACATGCCATTTGATACAGCTCTTCTAGGAAATGATGCATTTTTAATTGCATACATTGCTAGCAGTCCATCTCAAAGGACATCACGGACATGGGCCAATTTCATCTGCAATCCCACAGGCAGCTCTACTGAGAACATGTGTACCCCTGAGCATGAACATCTGATAGGCATTCTCCTGTGAAACATTGTTGATTTAAGAAGGGCACAGAAGGGATGACTGGGAGCAAATCACCATTCAGAGGCAAAGTAAAGATATTTCACATACTCCCCCAACACCCTCTTACAAGCAGCACATGAGGCCATGAAGAAATCGGTACTACCACAGTTCCTCCCTCCATTTCCTGCCCTTCCCTTGCTGCCAACACAATGCACTTTAATCCCTCATTTCTGGATCACCTGTCTTGAGATTAATGCTGACAGCCTACAACTCTATGTACTGACCAAAACAAAGGAAGAACATTCTGCTTAAGTACATTTCAGTTAAAAAGGCTGTTCCTCTATTGTTCAGCCCTTTCCCCACTGTGTGTTTTATTTCAGAGCAATGTGTACTGTACTTTCTGGGGTATTACGATATTCCTGCATTACACGGCACAAGGAGGTCAGCTAATGGCACAAGCAACACCCTATGGTCTGCAATCCCTTTGTTAAATATTAAATTCTTTGTAATGTCAACAGCTTCTTACACTCACATAACCCAGGGAAAGACCAACCATAGATAAAACACTGATGAATCCCAAAAACTAAGCAATTTAAGGAGACTGAGGATGCTTGTGACAATGCAAAAACATGCTTGATGTGTGAGAGAGTAAATGTTCTCTTACAGATGAACCAACATGCAAGCAAAAGTCTTCAGCTACCAGCTCAGCTACATTGAGGTTTACACTACACCGTGTGCCAAACTCACTGCCACAAGGTCCAATCAAGCACTTAATTCAGGACTCTGGAAGAATTATGGCATTCGTCAAAACACGTATTTTGTGCTGCAGCATCTGCAAAGTTTTATTTACACAGATGTATTTAGCATTACTTAGAAGTAGTATTTTCAGCTCCTAACCAAGCCATTTAGCTTGCTGCACACTACACTCACAAATCTTTCACTGAGGCTCTGGTATTTTCCCAGAACTGAATGAATGGTTGTGAGTCATTTGCTGGTGCTGGCCTCACAGGGGTACGTCCTCCATCTGCAGTGAAATGCCCATGCTTTCCAGCTCCTGTTCCTATGATAAAATCATTCTCCAATCACGAAACAGACAATGAACTTGACAACTAGCTACCAGCTCCTCAAAGGATACAGGAATGTTGAGGAGAAAAGAAAAATATACCCTAGCACCCTCACAGAAACTCAACATGAAAAAATCAGATATAAAAAATAAAAGCTTATTATTGTTTTGGTATGATGTAGTGAAGGTAAGGAAATTAAAACAAGTTCTCATGCTGCTTCCTGGTAAAGAAACCACTTCCACCAAAACACACTTTCTCTTTTTGTTTTCTTTCCCTTTTTTAAAGAAGTGTTGCTGTTGTTTCAAATAAAAACTAGTATTACCAAGACTGTACAGAAAATGTTTGCCATCACCCACTTTCTGGCAACTTGTATTTACTCTATTTCTCTCCTTTGGATAGTTCCTGTAGTTAAACTGTACATTCTTTAGCCAGGAGAGCATGACCACAATTTTAAGGGCAAAATCCAGAGCCACGTACAGTACCTCAATATTTGCCTAGTCCTTCATTGTTTATGCCCTGAATATCCCTTAAAGAAAAGACAACCTCCTGTTTTCACTGCAAGCAGTTTCCATTCTATTTAACAGCAGGCTGAACAACCTATTATACTTGCTCAATACTCATTACAAAAGATAAGGACCATACAGGACTATTTGGTCACAAAGACCTAATTCTTCCTGGGTCAAACAATGTTAAATTTCACTCACTTGCTTGTAACTTGTATCTGACTAGAGAACACCACATTTAAACAGAAATATTCTTCAGAAAAACATCTGGTCTTTCCCTGTAGACTGCAAATATATCAGTTTCCTTGGTTCTTTTCATAAATAGTCATGCCCCTAGAACTCTTTGTTATACACTTAAATGTGTGAATCCATTTTGCAGACAGAGGTTCGTACTACACTGCTGCTAGACTAAAACCAGAATCCATTATAGGCTCCTAAAGCAACCCTTTCAGATTCCCTAACCTAAAATCTCCCTTCTCAAGGACCTCTTCGATCAGTCATTTTCAGCTATTATACACAACTTTTCAACTGTAAAAGCAATGAGAAATTGGATTTGGTACTTAAGAATCAAGTTCACGAGTGTCCACATACAGAAATATCAGTCAAGAATGACTAAGAGATGGGGAAGAGTGCCAACAGGCAAAAAGACTACAACTCAGGCCTTTTGATAGAGCATCAGCTCATGCTGAGTTGTTCTTTTTTCATTATCCATTACAATCCTGAAAACTTTTCAGTTGCTGCTTTCCAGACACCAGGCCCTTGATCTGAAGGTGTGTCTGTATTCCTATAAACCGAATTGATACTTGGCTATATTAAGGCATTTTTCACTGGAACCACTCAAATTTTGCAGAGGTCCAAATCTCTCTGCATGACTGGCTTACTTTTAAATGCTATTCCAATACCTTTTGGATTTCACAAACATTTCATTAAGCAATTATTTTAGTTTTACCTCCAAATCATTGATAGAGGCATTAGATGGCATCTGGCCCAGGTCTGGAGGGTAATAATAGCCCTCCTACAAAAACCCACATTCAATAAGGGTCCTTCTGTAACAGATTTATTTGCCAAAATTGCAAGGCAGATTTCAATACACTAATGTGTTTGGTGATAGAATGCAATTATTTTTAGAACAAAAGATGTAATATTTTGTGCTTGTTTTGGGCTAATGTATCTGCATCTTGACATTTTATTCACTCTTTCTGAATTTTAGCAGATGATCAACTTTCTCCTAAGTTACAGGGATTTTTCCAGCATCCAAAATTAATAAAAATTAACAGTGGGCTAGAGATTTCAAAATTCATTTGCAAATTATTCAGTTCTAGTAACTAATTAAAACAAATTCAATCCCTAGTCAACATTGCTCAACACCCCTCCCATACTACAAATGCTGTATTGTACCAGCATCAAACAGGGGTGAGAACAGCCCATAAATTTCCACCACTCCTAGCCCTTAGTCCACCTCTAGCACATACTGAAGAAACTGAGGACAGGTTTAAAATGTCAGCTTTTGATGACATTAACTGGTACAGAAAACCTAGGAATTTAAGAGCTTCTTCCAATTATCTCAAAAGATAAATCCCTGTCATTAGGTAAGAATGGAGTTTTCATATCAGTTACATGAAACATTCGCGCATTTCGGAATAACAGTGACATGGCACCCTGAAAGAGGCAGCAAAAGGGATGAATTCTGAGACAATCTCTCACTATTCTGAAAATAAACTTGAAAAAATGGGTGTTACTTCAAATTTTGAAAACAGCAAAAACTCTGAAGAGAGTAAATAATCAACTGTATATCCAACAGGTTGCACTTACATCTTCATTCCAGTCTTCTGCTGTCCATTCTTCTATTGAGTTTTTCCATGCTCCTATTATAATTGGGGGAAAGAAAGAAAATAGGTACAAGTTAAAAGCGCAACATCGTGTTTCAATCCTTCTGCTATAAAAGCAATACTGTTTTCGTTATCAGTGGAACACAAAGCACAGAAATGCTTCCACATTTGGAAACATGTTTGGAAGCTCTACGAAACTGGTCGGCAGAATTAAAATGTTGGGAAGGAAACACTACCACTCCTCCATCCCCCTGCCTTTAATTTCTGTTTTCAGGAATTTCTTAGCCACTATGGTACCGGACTGAATTCACATGAATGCACATCTGCACCCAGCGATTAATACCAAACATTGGAAGAACTTCCTCCTATGGGCCCAACGATGGTGGAGAGGTTGGTTACTCAACCCTCTCACAAGATCCCCATGTTTCATACACAAATGCATACACAACCACAGCACCTGCTCTGATATCCACAATCTTACTTTCAACACATTCAATTTCAAGACCCAAGCCTGTGGAGACTACTTTCCAACCTGCTAACTCACTCCTCAGAGTAGGACAACTCCACTTCTTTTCCCCGAGAGAGCAATTTATTTTAGAACATAAATAATTCTTACAATTGTAGCAGGACATCTGTAACTTGTGGCAGAATTGATTTGGCAAACACTGGAGCACAGTGCAGCATGCAGAAATAGGAAAACTACAGAAAATGATCCTATGGATGCAAAAACCTGATCTCTTCTATTGGAAACTGCAGGTACAGGCATGCAGGAGCAGGAAAGGGGCTGAAGGCTTTGACCACCAGCAGCAGTACAGGAGAGGTTATCCCAACAGCAAACAGAGCCTTTGTGTAAACTATGTAACCATGAGCAAAGAAAACACCAGCACTGAAGGTAATGCCACCGGCACCATACATCAAGTACAAAAACAAAAGGACTGCTGCTTCAATCACCTCCTTTCACTTAACCAGCAACTGAGACGCATTAATCCAGAAACAAGCCCCCAAAGACAGCATCAAAGCCACCTGGTAGTAATGCCAGCACTGCACTGGTGTTTCCTCTCGTACCCCGTGACACCACAGCAGGTTTTGGCAGGGGAGGGTCAAGCAGCGCCAGTTCAATCAGGCAAAAGGGCCAACCATGAAGGTTACACACAATGCAGGGAAGAGAGGAGGGTTATACCTTGGAATCCAAAATTATTTGGCAGGTCCTGAGCCAAGTAACATCCGCTCTGTGTTGGCTCTGTGGAGCAATACAGAGTTGCCTGAAACACCTCGTGCTCGCATTTTAGCAAACACCCCCTCATCAGGGCTGATGTTTTTATGAATTAGTGAAACTACTAAAATGCCTCGAATTTCTAGACTAATCCACACATTTCTACAGAAATTTTGAAAAGGAGGAAAAGCCCAATGAGCAGCAGTTTTTAGAGCAACAGTTGATTTTCTTTTCCTTTCCCTGACCAGCACAGAATCCCATCCCCCAGTATTTCTTCTTTGAAGAAGAAATACAAGTATTTGCCCTTCTTGTATTTATCTCCCATAAGCCGGCACCAAGGCCTGTCTCTGGAAGACAAGCCTTGTGCTGACACCAAAACACTAAAACAGAGCTTGAAGTCCGATAAAATAAACACTAAAAGAGCTCAGATACATCAAGCTGAACTCTCAGGTATTTTTCATCACCTTTGGGAGACCAAACCTGTCTGGAATAGTATTTGCAATGTTATCCTGACATTCAATTTAAACAATTATCTCTTGTTCCTTCTGATAGAACTAGTTCTGAGAGTTTACTCTTTTAAATACTGTGTACCCTTCACCCTTTTACTGGTTTACTGCCAAGTTTACTAGCATCATTTACTAATATTCTTCCTTCCCAAATCAATCCTTCCAGTCTCAGTTATTTCAGTACCCTTCTCTGTACTAAATCCATTTTGAATCTTCCTCCTACTGATGGGTTTTCAAAGTCAGATCTTGCCACAGGCACATCAATTTCTTTTTAGTCCAAAATCCACCATGGCATTACTGCAACTCATGCAACCTCTTCCCAGTCTTTCCCCCAAGCTTTGCAAAGCATCACAATTCAAGAGTTGTCTGTTTTCCACCAAAATTATGCTTTGTGTTTTCCAGGGTCCTTGTCATACCAGCTTCAACCAAGATGGTTATTTGCGACTCTTTCCTGTTTCTCTTTGTAACAAGTTCTGTTTCAGAAAGTTATCAAGACAATAAAAAAACATCTTTTGATTAGTCTTCAGCCATTTTCCTCCAATTCTCATCTCTTCCTGTCACACTATTTAATTTTTTATCCTTTCTTTGAATAATCATTGATATTAGCCTCAAAATAAATTTAAATTGGTCTATGTCAAACTTATGTATTAATTCTTTCCGTCTGGATTACATTTGCATTCTAGAAAGACTTGAAGGTTGCCATAAAATGTTCCTTCTGACTCTTACAGCAGATATTAAAAGAAACAAAACACAAAAACCCAAACATCAACTTCCTTGTACCTTCCAAAGAACACAACTGTCCCTCTCGAAAGTCATCCTATAATTTATTATTTCTTGTCATTCTTCAGTTTCAGAGTAATTTAAGGCTGTTTGTAACTAAGATAACAAAGGAAGTTTTTCAATGAAACTTACAAAACTCTATCAAAGTAGAGACTTTGAGTCTCTCTTTGAGAATAAATTACCAGAACACAAGGCCATTTTTACAACCAACTTTGGGAAGTGAGAACCTCCAATATAATTAATGTATAAGAACTGCTGTGATTTGTGCTCATTTTCTCCCACTGCCCTGTACATTACAAAAAATATAGGAGAGTAATCAAGCTTCTCAAGTTTATTCCCTTTTGGAGGATGATTGGTCATTTAGCTTCTACTTATCTGTCCCTCTCCCTTTCATCTGTGCATTATTTCTATATAAATTAGGACACAGGAAAACTGATGTTGTATTATTTGCAATACAATTAGACTTAAATGTTATGAACTAAACCATTAAAAACTTACCCTTCAGTTTGTATTTCAGCCAACAGCACTAAATTTTACTTCCACAGAACCAGCTGGATTACAGAACAGTGCACTTAGAAACACTATCAAAGTCACCATGAGTCCTCTGGCATCTGAACCAACTCAGGGCATGAGGTGCTGGAGCACTTTCAGAGTACACATGACAAAAACTACATTTTGGGAACAAATACTGTATTTATTTTTAATGAAAATATTCATTTCCTCAGCATTGGCTAAAGGAAGAAATATTTAGTAAATAACTCAGAATGCCACGAAGAGTTTATATTTGTATGATGTCTTCAGACAATATTTTGATAAGTATCTCTTATTTCTGTAGGCAGTAACCCAGTTATCTCCTCTTTCTTGTAACTGCAGGTGAAAAGACACTAGTTTTCCAAGTAGCTAGCATGAGCTAATATTCTTTTTAGACAAAGTAAGAAATGGGAATGGGTAATGACAAATAAAGAGAGGGATTTCCTTCCTGGCCTTCCTGCATATATTCTTACTAGATGTCTAAAAAGCCCACTGCAAGCTTTATAGCTTTCCATATACGTAGAGCTCCCACATTCAAAATTTTAGTTAACTCCACATTGGGAACTTAACTGGGTCTGTTGATTTGTAACTAACAAAACAGCACTGTAAATTTAGGGGGAAAAATATGCAAATTAGTATTTGGGATTAACAAGTCAAATCATGGTCAACTTTATGCAACCTACTTCCAGCCCCATACCTTGTCTGCCACTTTTTCCCTCTACCACTGCTTCTGTGTTCCTTCCCAGCAGTCTCTTCTGCTATAAAATTACTACTCCAGCTGCAGCTTCCTCTAAAAACCCTCAAGATGCTTTTCCATCACAAGGCTGAAAGTGCTGCCCACTTGGACAAACTAACAACTCAGTTTTAAAGCCTGTTCTTTCTGAAGTGATTCCTTTTGGCCCAGGGACTTCTTTCAGACATTCCTAGAGCTTGTCTAAAGAAGCAACACTGTAAAATAAAGCATTCTTTAGAGAGACATTTTTGTTTTGTCACTTATGGTGCCTTTTTCATTTGAAAGTAAATTAAGATTAGCAACGAAAAGGTACTTAACACGCAAAAAAAACCATTCACGCTTACCTAGTTCACTGTACATTTCCACCAACCAAGTTATTTTGCAGGAAGCTCCCACAACAACACTCGCTCTTTCATACCTCAAAGAATGATTAATCTAACAAGGCATGGGAAAATTCCTAAATGCCTTCTCACACCTTCTCCCTACAANGTAAAAATGAGCTTGGCATCCAAACAGAAATTCCACACATCAAAACTCTGAATTTCCACCACTCAGTCAGCAGAGCACCCCTTATGGTGACACATTCATACTATTAGAGGCAGCTGTTTGCCTACACTGAGCTACAATTATTCCTAGGCAGAATTCTTCCATTACTGAACAGTGAGTAGATGCCTACAAGGACAGAGGCTGCTGTAACAGAGGTACATGGAGGTCACTCTGAGTTAACAGGAAAGGTCTCAGAACACTTGGGTTCATTTCGGAAGTGAATCACAAGTCATACATAAGCCATAACCCTACAGCTTCCATCAGTAGTAACAAACCAGTGATTCTCTACCTCTGGTCCAGTTTCCTTGTATATTTCTTGCAGATCTTTCTTTACACAGTTAATCTTCCAGCTTCTGAAATACTTGTGATAACATACCCTGCTCCTCACTAACAGTAAGCAAACAACAACATAAGAATTCCCAGAGGAATTTTCAAGACATTATGTATCTTTCTTATTTGAAAAACTAATGTGAAAGAAAACAAAATGTGTATTTCTGTTTGTGCTACCAAGAAACAGAAATTGGTTTTTGCACCAAGTAATTTCAAAAGTAATTCCTTAGACAGATACGATATTTGGCAAGAATGCTTCCATTAACAACCACCAATACACTCAAAGCCAGTCTTCCACACTGGATCAGAAGGCACTCAGAGTGACAAGACAGCTGCTTAATAAGCCTCCCTAAACTCTGAGCCTGTTGTTGTCTGGTTAAGTTGAAAATGGCTTGTTCAGAAAGCTGCATCTCAAGTGGCTCACAGCAGAGCTCAACAGAGTACACTCTGCCCTTCAGGATCAGCTTCCACACTTGACACAGGAACTGATGAAAAAATCACCTGAATAGGCTTCACCAGTGAGGAGCTCAGAAGAGTTACCCATTGCTGCAGTTGAAATAAATTCACTCAGTGGTTCTCAAGTGTCCCAAGGACAAAAATGTACATGACTTTCTCCATTCTAACACAAGGTTTCTTTTGCCTTCATCTCCTGTCACAGAACACAGGAAGCAGCAAGGTATCCTATTTTTCCCATCACAGATAAGTTGGCTGTCCTCCTCATTTCTGAATCACTGTGACACCACTGCCACTTGGCTCCTTTCCAAACTATGTCTCTTGCCTTTAGCTGAAAGTCTGTACTTCTCACTTGAAACTTCATACAGAAACACACAGCTGCCTCAATTTTCAGACAAGTCAATGACTTCTTGGCTTTTATTCAAGTGCCTAATTGTGCTTCAGCTAATAATTTTTCTCTTCAAAAGTGGGAGATCTTGGAACTCTCCTCTATCCCAGAGACTCACATCCTTTCATTTCTGCATTGTGCAGGTGGGACTTCCAAAACCATCCCAGTATCACTGAGTGAATTCATACTTGTACTCTTTTTCTTTTCTTTTTCTTCTTAGACAGTTACACCCTACTGCTCAAAGTTGGTGGACCCATCAATTCTATGAGGAGTTATGCTCCTTAACTACATTAGGTGAGATCTTAAGCAGTATTCAGATATCTAAACAGTTCTTTACATACAAGGTTCTTCCAATAGCAAAATGCCTCCCTTCATTCTCACCAGAGAGATACTCAGGCTCTGCATATCAGCAGCAGTTAAACTTAAACATCAACTAATACAAGAGATGTATACACAAGAGATGTATACAAATTTTCAGAAGTTAACTGAACACTAACAGAACAGTTATTTTAACTGCCATTCGCTAGAGGTCTTCATTCCCATCCTTCCGCTTCTTGAAGCGTCTTACCAGTTCCATCATCTGCATCATTCTGAACAGTCTCCCAAATCTCTGACTTTGTCCCAAAGCCATCAGTGGCAGAAGACTCCGTATAGTCTGCAGGATTAAATGTCCTAGAGTTTTGAAAGTTAAGAAATGGAAGAGAACACATGGGTCATTCAATGAGCACAAGTGTTGTAATTTTAAGCTGAAGCTGTATTAGATTTAACATCTTGATTTCCACATAATTTATCTTGATAGCTTTTAGTTTCAAAATTTTTTTTTCTTCTACAAGCAGACAGAGATAAAAAAGGGAGAAAAGAGAAGAAGAGAAAAAAGTGAAGAGACTGGTAAACAAAATTCCTGCAGAGAAACTGAACCAAATCAATTCCTGTAAAACCAGTTAAAACAGCATCCCTATTCCTCCCAGTGTTATAGAGCATTAGTTTATACACACAACGATAAGACCCTCTCAACTGCTAAGTTTTTCAGCAGGTGGCTGACGGATAAGTAACCAGTATCACATCCTTTCAGAGCACCACACTTGCACATGAGTCAGAACACCAGTAGGGTTATTTCAAAGTGCTCTGCTGACTGACTTTATAGCTTTATTTGTTTTTACTGGCTTTGCAATGCCAAAATACAAAGATGCGGCTAAAAGGTAAAAACGCATTATTGAAGAAAAAACGTTTTTCAGTTCATCATCTGTAAGTAGGAACAAGAAGAATTACTAGAGAAGTAGAACTAGCCTCCAGTTCATCATGACATCACTGATGTTGCATGAAGCATCATTCAAGGCAAACACTGAGTGAAAGTAGTGGAGGCTACATGTCTATAAAGCAAGGTATTCCAACAAAATTGAGAGCAAACTTTTAAGCTCCTGAGTAACTTCTTCTGAATCTGTTTTACGGTCCATATGAGACCAAAC
>VZTN01005273.1:60735-77826 GCA_013400515.1 Erpornis zantholeuca | reverse complement strand
GTGTGTGAGCTCTGTGCCCACCCCAGGCTGTGTCCCTGGCACCCAGAGCTCTGCTCCAGCAGGAATTTGGCACTCCTGAGGGTGGAGGGTGACAGCACACCCCAAACTCTGCCCCAGCCCCACATCGGGGACTGCTGGAAGCACTCAAGGAAACAAAGGGAAGGTGCTGAAGGCAGAGACACAGGCAAGGAGCTGCTCCCAGCATCCAGAGGCGTGGCACCCCCCTGGCATTCCCTGTGGGGCTCTCAGGGGAAGTGAGGTGCCCCAGGTGTGCCACCTTTACCTGCAGCTTCTGCAGCGTCTCCTCGCGCTCCCCCTCCGCCTCCCACCGGCCACACTTCTGGCTCTTCAGCATCTGGATCTCCTGGGAACAGGGGGCAGAGCCTGGTGTCAGAGCCACCCCTGTGCCACCAGCTCCCAGCTCCTGGTGTCAGAGCCACCCCTGTGCCACCAGCTCCCAGTGTCAGAGCCACCCCTGTGCCAGCAGCACCAGCTCCCAGCTGCCAGCTCCCAGCTGCCAGCCAAGGCCTCTTCCTTGCTCCAAGGAGCACACAACCACAGCAGCTCCACATTTTCACACCTCCCTCTCTAAGCTGTAGCTCAGCCCCTGCACGGCTCTGCCTCAGCACCTCTGCTCCAGGCCTGGGGAGGGAGCAGAGATCTCCTGTGAGGCTCAGGAACCCCAGAACACCTCCTCGATCCCTGCTCTGTGCCTCCAGCCCCGCAGCAGGCCAGCAGCCAGCCCAGGGATGTGTAAATCACAGAGATCCTCTCTCCACACCTCCCCTCCTCCACAGCCTCTGTAATTAAAACTGTGCTTTAAATCATTCATTCATTTAAATGCAGCGAAAGGGAGAAGCAATTAGCACACCAGAGGCCAACTGCCACCGCAGATGGCTGAGAGGGGAAGGGGTGAGAGAGCTCTGTGGAGTCTGAGCCTCTCCACTCCAGCCTGGGGACATGGGAAGTGTGTCCAGCGTGTCCCAGCACCTCCCCATCCCTCAGCTTGGCTTCCTGGCTTGGGAACAACGAGGGCCTAAGCTCAGAGCAGCTCTGAAAGGCCTGACAGGCCTGGGGGGTGGCACAGCCTCACCTCATCTTTAGCCTTGATCAGCAGCTCCAGCTCCTCCAGGGTTTGGCTCAGCTCTTCCTTGTTGTTCTCGCTGGAGGAATCGTGAGTTCCCTGCGACTCCAGCTCTGCCACCTGCAAGGGGAGGCTCCCTCAGAGCTGCAGGAATTTCCTGGCTCCTCACCACCCACCGCTGTTCTCTGCCACGTTTTGGCTGCCCTGGAAACCCACCTGGGTTCACAGCAGCTCCCACTTGGGGCTGGAAGGAAAAAAAAAAATTCCTCCTGCTCTGCCTGGATGATGCCCAGCAACACTTTGTGGCTAAAAATCCCACTTTAGAGACTCTGTCTGTGCTTTCTCCTGGAGTTTTGCACTTCCAGCACGGCTGAAGTGGCTGCCACCAAGCACCTGAGCCTCCAGCCCAAAGAATCCTGCTCCATTTACACCTCTGGGCAGAGATTTCCCGGGAAAAGGGAGTTGCTGCAGCTCCAGCAGCTGAGCTGGAAGGCTTTGCCCTGAGACATTCAGCTGGCTGCCTTGGATTATTCATGAGGAGGATTCATTTTCAGAGCTCCTCACAAGGCCTGCAGCAGCTTTGGCTGGGGCCAGGCTCCCACGGGGGCTGCTCGGAGCTCTGCAAACACCTCTGGGGACAAGGAGCTCCCCCCAGGAGCAGATCCTGGCATCCCCACGAGCAGGACTGCCCTGGATCCGTGTCCAGAGTGGCTGTGAGCTGTCAGGGTCACACCACGGTGACCAGAACCCACCAAAACGCTCAGATTTAGGGACAATAACTGAGATGTTTCACTGAGTTACAGTTTCTTCTGGGATTCTGCCAAAGCTCCAGTGTTGTCCTCCCCCCGAGGCTCCCCAGATCTTCCTTCCCAGCTCCCAGCACACAGCAGGGCCAGGGAGAAAGTCAGCCTGACCCAGACAGCCCCAGAACCACCCCCGAGGTCTCTGCTGCTCCTGCCGCAGAGCAGGAGAATCCATTCCAGGCACGAGGAATCCTGAGGGATGGATGTTTACTGCTCACCCCGGCCACACAACAGCCATCGAGTGCAAACAGCTGTTAATTGCTCCAAATCCCTGCTGGCTCTTAAATGAGCCATCTCCAAGTGAAATGGCTCCGTGCCTCCTTCTCCAGGGCTCCGCAGGCCTTTCCCAGCCAAACCTGTCCTAAAAAAGCCTTCCCCGAGCACTTGGCGGCTCTGCCCTCCCAGCAGAGGCTCCCGTGTGACTGTCACTGCCCTGCCCTGATCCCCGCGGAGGGGCTGCGACCTCCCTGCCGCTCCCGAGGTCAAAGATCTCGTTATTCCAAGGGAACAAGGGCTCGTTTGTGCTGCCCCACCAGGCTTTCATGAGGTTGCAGCTCGGATCCGAGCTAATTATAGCAGCCAGAGCAATCTTCATCCTTCCTGTCAGCACTCACAGATTGCCCCGATGCATGGCTGGGGCAAACAGGCCTTAATCTTGCTGGAAGCTGGGAATTACTTCCGGAAAATCTGAAGGGAAGCTGAAATTCTGTGACTTTGCACTTTGGTTTCCTCCTTTTCCCCCACAGGGACTCTGCACAGAGGAGCTCCCCAATCCCACAAAACCTCATTCCTTGACACGATTTCCCTGCCAGGCCTTGTGCAGCAGCCTGGATTTGGTGGATTTGATGGCAAAAGGGGGTCAAGGGCACCGTGTGGGCTCTGCTTTCCCCCCGAGCTCACCCGCTGGCGCAGTGTTTCTGTCTCCTCCTGATAGGCCAGCAGCTGCTTCTTCCACTGGTCCACGTTGGCATTGGCCTCGTGCAGAGCGGCCACCAGCTTGTTGTTGTTGTCCTGGAGGCTGAAGAACTCTGCTTCCCACTGCACCTCGCTCACGGAGCTGGGGGAGAGAGCAGGAGAGGTTCAGGAGAAGGGTGGAGGCTTCTCCCCCCATTTCAAGTGTTTGGCTCCCTGCTCTTCCATGGGTTTCTCTTCAGCTTCCCAAATTCTAACACTCCTTCCAGTTCTGAATCTCCCCCTCTGTCCTTTATCTCTGGATAACAAGTTGGCTTTCGAGCCTGAAGCTGCACAAACCACACTGAGATTAATGGGGTGGGGGAGATCTGGGTACTCTAAAGGGGTTCTGCAAGGTGGGATTGTGAATCCATTTCAAAAATCCCTGTTAGGGCAGAGTTTGCTTTGAATAAAGCCCAGACTCGGGAGAAGGTAGCAAAGGACGCTTTGCTTTTGATTTAAAAATACTTTAAGTGTTCAGCTGGGAGCTTGACAGGAGCCATGGGGCAGAATGCAGCCCCAAGCCTTTTGAAGAGACAAAGAGAGGAAGCAGCAGGGACTGCTGGAATCACCAGGGGAATTAACACCAACACAGCCCTGGGCCAGCTGGAAAAGTGTGAACATCTCCTGCTATCACCAACTACTAACATCAACCCATCCCTGCTGCAGGCACAGAGCATCCTCCTTCCCACGCTGCCTGAGCAGCACAGCTCCAAGCTGGAATAACTTCCAGGAATGAATCCAGTGGAGGGTTTGAGCAGCAGAGGAGAATTGGTCAGAAGGATTTGGGATGACAAAGCCATGCACTAAACCCTGCCAGAGCAGAGAGTTTGGGAGTCAGGAGCACTCGTGGCAGCCTCACCCTTCTGAGAGCATCTTCTTCAGCCTCTCCTTCTCCGTCGTTATCTCCACATCAGCACTCTGGCTCCGGAATAATTTATCCTCTCCCGGCCCATTGGAGCTGATGATGGGGCTGGGAAGTACCTGGGGGATGAAGGAGGGGTGGTCACCATCAGCAGGAGGCCTGGACTGGCCCTGTGGCCACCAAACCAGGCTGGGTTCTTCACGGGGTCATTTCTCAGCCCCTGCACTCCTGGGACCAACTGGGATCAATCCCAGTTCTGGGAGAGCTGGGTTTGCCCAGGGGACAGAGGTGACAAAGCTCCTCAGCTCTGGCATGGGGATGGCTCTGTGAGCTCTCTCTGGGACAGGAGCTCAGTGCTTTGCTCTTCCAGCAGTGCCACATCCTCCCTGTCCCTGTCCCCACGCTGGGCTGGGGCAGTGACCCCAGAGGAGGAGGGGACAGATCCCAGTGCAGGGCACACCAGATCCCAGTGCAGGCCACACCAGATCCCAGTGTAGAGCACACCAGATCCCAGTTCAGGCCACACCAGATCCCAGTGCAGTGGCCTCACACCCATCCCTCCCTCCTGCCTGGACACAAGGAGTTCTCTGGCCCTCAGCTCCCCCTGAGAATTGCCACTGGTGTCACAGCCTGTCACACAAGTCCCGTGGCCAGGCCCAGGCCTCAGCTGCTCAAAGTGGCCTTTTCAGGGGTTTGCTGAATTCCTCAGAGGATTTTCTTGCTGGTTCTCAGAGCAGTGGGATTGTTAAACTCCAAACACAGAGCTGCCAGGCCACCTGGGTTCAGTTCAGCTGGAATTCAGACACCAGGTGACATTGTCAGGGAGAAAAATCTCCCACATTGCTCAGGGCATTCTGGCACCCTTTTTCCAAAGGTGTGGGAGAAGAAACAGCTCCTGCCCCTACAATTTATGCTGCTCCATGGTTCCTACTCCTGCACACCTCAGAAACTGAGGCAGGAATGAGCAGAAGTTTCCTCTCGTGGTGTGAGGCTGGCAAGAGTTGAAGAGGCTCCTCACTGTTCCATTGCCCACAGGGTCACACTATTCAGGGGCTGCTAAAGAGGATGGGGATTGGCCCTAAAAGGTACCAGAGGACAGGGAGGAAATGCTGTTCTGGGAATTCCCCAGCCCAGAAAACGTGAAGCACATGAGGAAAGTAGTGCAGACACAGAAAATGAGGGAGGCCTGATTTAATTTCAGGAGACAGATCCGCTCTGTGCTCACTTGCAAACAGACACACAAATCAATTATTCAGAGGTGAAACTCGTGTCTGGAGCTCTGCTAATGCTGGGAACGAGCAGCTGGGACAGAAGGGGCAGAAGGGATGGTGGGGAGGGCAGGAATGAGGGATGTTATAAATACATCTTGTATTATTGGCTTTTTGCAAATATTCAAATGAATGTCATGTGTGATGTTAGAAAACTTAGTGGCATGGATAGAGTTTCTCAGAAATAGCAGTGTGATTTCTTAGGATTATAGCATGAGATGCAGAATTCTCCTTTTTTGTTCGTGTAACTAACTCAGGGAATAGCAAAGATAAGCAAGGAAGTTCCTCACATTCCTGAATTGCCTGGATGAAGATAACAACGACAGGCTTCAGAACCTGGAAGGAAGAATCTATGGATCAGCTGAGAGATGGAGGATGCAGCCAGGAGATGAAGGCTGCAGCTGGGAGATGGAACATGCAGCTGGGAGATGGAGGTTGCAGCTGGCCAGGAATCTGTTTCCCAAAACACTCCAGAAACTTTGTTTCTCCAAGGGATGATCTATTCCCCTCTTTACTTGCCACCCATTAGGACAGGGCTTGGAGTGAGCCAACACTCAGGCAGATTTCCCCCCATTTCTGCACCCCACGTGACATTTCCAGTCTCTGCAGAGCCACCACCTCCCTCTTCTCCCTGCAGGCCAAGGTATTGTTCACACTCCCTCCTCCTCTGCTGCTGCCTTCCCATCTGTGCCCATCCCAGGGAACGCCGTGTCCTCCATCCCACTGCTCCCTCCTGCTGCCAGCAGCTCTGGGGACTGGGCAGAGCCACCTCTGGAGCAAAACTCCTTGGGAGGGCACCTCCAGCACCAGCACTGAGCTGCTTCTCCACAGGCAAGAGCAGCACAGAGCTCCCCACGGCTCCCATTCCAGTTTAGCTGTGCAGGGAGATTGCCAGTGGAATGATGTGGGAATGAGCTGTGATGGGCTCTTCTGGCTGAGAAGAACCTCCAGCAGCCTCAGAAAAGGCAGGAAAAGAATGATTGGAAATTATAAAAACCACTAAACAAACAACAACAAAATTCCAACCACCAGCACCACAACGGGAGACACCCACACCCCCCGTGAGTGGCTTTGTGAGATATGAAATGGGCTTGGCACCTTAACTGGCAAAGAGGGAGGGCTGTGAACCTTCCCAGGAGCTCCACTCAAGCACTAATTAGATAATTAATTAATCTATTTTATGTGACCTCAGGTGATGTCACCACTGTCCAGCCTGGCTGGCAATAAAGCCCTGGGAGGGGATGGGATGAGAGCAAGAGGAGAGCACCACTGGCACCATTTTGTGCCCTTTTCCTCATCTCTCTTCCCCATTCCCAAGCATTACCTGGTGGGATGTGATGTTCAGGGCAGGATTGGTCAGCTCTGTTTTATCCTGGGACTTCTCCCTGGCCAAACGAGCTGCTTCCTTCACCTCCTGGAATTTCTCTGCAAACTGAAAGGAAGGGGAAAAGTCACTGGGAGGCTGTGCTGGAACGTGGAACAAGCAGAGCTGGGTTCCTCCTCTACCTGCAGCTTTTTAATTTCTCTTTAAACAATAAAAAGCAGGGAATAACCCCCAAATTTGGCACTGGGGCTGCAGGTTCAGCTAAACAGCAACAACACAAACAGAGCCTGCAGACTCAGCTCAATTCATGATGCTCAAAGCACTCTGCAAACACCACTTTAAAGCTGTTTTTAGCATCTTTGCACCTTAAATTCCACTTTAGCCCGGTGGGAGCAGCATTCCAGCAGGTCCCTAGGGATTTTTGTGCAGAGGCTGAGCTCCTCTGAGGGTTTGCAGAGGTTTCCTTGCAGCATTACCTGGGACAGGTGTTGCTCCGAGGCGAAGCCCAGGCCGTACACGGTGTTGGCTCTGCTGTCAGCCCACTGCCCAAATTTCTGGGATGTTTTTGTGAAGGTCATGTTGGGGGTGATGGTGCTGTTGATGATTGCCTGTGGAGAGAGGCAGTGAGAGTCAGGGAACTCCAAAAAAACTGCAGTGCTGGTGTGGGACTGAGCAGGGAATCAGGGAATGGTTTGGGTTGGAAGGGACCTTAAAGATCATCTAATTCCAACCTCCGTGGGACATCACTCACTGGATCCCCATAATCCTTGAGAACTCTGGGAATTAGGGATAGAAATCCCTGGGTTTTCATTTATAAAATAGGTTCTTGGTGACCAAAAGTGTGACTACGTGACACAAATGAATCTTAATCTCTTTTCTACTGAAAAAGGCAAAAAAAAAAATCCCCTCAGTACCACCAGCTTCCTCCATGCTGGAAAAGATGAAGAGAGACAGTTTGTCTCTGGGGCCTTAGCAACTTTCTGATGTTCTCCATTTTCGTGGCAAGAAGGGGAAAAATAAAAGGTTTAACCAGCACTCAGGAGAAGCTATTACACAACCCTCTCTGCTGGGTAGGGGAGCAGCAAAATCAGCTGCCTGGAACACTGTCTGCCATCAGAGAGCTTCAGGAAGCAGCCAGGAAAATGCCCATCAGGAGCAGTTTAGGGAGAGGAAATCATCTTTTGTGGAGGTGATTTCACCTCTGAGGCTCCCTCAGCCTCTGTTGTTTCAGGGTGTCTGCAGGGCTGGCTTTAGCACGGGACAAAAGCTCTCAGAAAACACTTCTGTGAGAGGAGAGTGGGCAAGGAGGGGACAACACCACACCCTGGGGCACTTTTTTGATCATCCATGTCCCCAAACACACCTGAGCACAGGGGTGGGGAGGCAGGGATGTTTCACCTCCCACTCCTGTGGGAAGACACTGAAACGCCAGTGATGCCTTAGGTTTTAAATTTTACATTTTTCAAATCCTGTACTGTTAGTGTAACTCTGAAGTTTTCTGTAGCTTCTAAAGTGCTGTTCTCTATGCTAAGATAGACATAACAAAACCTCTGACTTGCACTCCAAGGACACTCAGAAACAAGAACTTCAAACTTTCATCTTGGGGAGAGGGGGGCAAGCTTGGGCAAATTCCATCCTTGCCTGGCTCCTGCTTGGGGAATTGATGCTGAGATCCAAGTGGGAAGAACTCGGGAGCTGTCCTTGTCCATGTTGGAATGCACTGAGGCAGGAGCCTCTGGAGCCCAGAGTGTGCCTCTGATTCAATTATTTCCAATCAATCCCTCCTTTATTCCTTTATCCCTGCCTGCTCTCTGTTTCTAGGGACCCATTTAAGGCATCATCCATGCTGAGAATTTGCCTGATTTCACACCAAAACCAGCCAGGTTTGGGCTGGGGAGGAGCTGCTGCGTGGTGCCAGCAGGGTGTGTGCCCTACCTTGGTGCCCCCCACGCTGATGATCCTGTACACGTTGCGGGTGGCATCGTAGAAGTAGGAGACAGTCAGGGCGTGTTTGCTGGCAGGGATCCAGTTCCTTTTGGTGGCAGGGTCGATCTGGAAAACATGGGCCCTGGTGCTGAAGATTGGCTGCTCCCTGCAGGACAGGAAAACAGGGATGTCAGGGCAGGGGGAAGCTGAGGGAAGGGGGAAGTGCTGTGATTTCCTGCTGCTCATGTTGCACTCCAGCTGTTCCCCTTCCCTTTATCCCGGACACTGCTCCCTCTGCTCCCCTTCCCTGGGTTCTTCCCAAGTCCCAGCCAGTCCCTCATGAGGCTCAGGGCAGGGAGCAGCAGCTCCTTGCTGTCCCTGCTGGTGTCACCTCTCACTCCTATTATCACAACCAAAGCTCTCCAGTGTTCCTGTGAGTTGTTTTTCCAGGAGTTCTGGGTTTCCCTCCACATCCCCAGCACTCCTCTAAATCTAAATTTTAGAAGCTGGGGGAGAAGCTGGAATTGTGCTGTGATGATGCCTGAGCAGAGGAAAAGCCTGTGGCTGTTTGTGCCATCCCCAGTGGTGACAGCAGCTCTCACTTCCCAGCGACCCCGGGCTTGGAAAATCCCCTCGGCACAAAAACTGAGGGAGTTTCAGCCCAGGAACAGGTTTGTACCTTCCCCTAGAGCTTGTCCTCTCCTGCACACTTGAGACAAGTCCTTGTTCCCAAGGATGGACACAAAATTTCCATGTAAAAGCACGAAAAGACCCCCAAAATCTCATTTTTGGGGCACAGCTGATGGTCCCAACCAGCACAGCCACTGGGGCAGGGTTATGATCAGGGCTTTTATTATTTTTAACCTGATTTGAAGCTTTATTCCACCATCCCTTATCAGTGCTCAGCTCATGGCAGCTTCCACAGGAACAGGATTTTAGGGCTGTTGTATTAATTATGTTTTGTAGGATACCTGGAGCTGTAGGGGAATGGAGGGAGGGAGGGAGGGAGGGATGGATGGATGGATGCAGGGATGGATGGATGGATGCAGGGATGGATGGATGGATGGATGGATGGATGGATGGATGGATGGATGGCTGGATGCAGGGATAGAGGCAGGAATTGAGCACAAAAAGCTCCTTCCCCTCAGCTCTTCCTCCCCTGACCCAGCCTGGGAAGCACATCCTGCAGCCAGGATTAAAGCAAGGCCCCCCATGAATTCAAGGAAACTTCTCCTCCTGAACATGCAGCTGCTGCAAGCACGCCCTGAGCCCAGCACTGAGCCAGGAATACCCGAGCTGAGCGGAGATGCTGCACCTCAGGGATCAGGATGTAACTGGAGCGTTGCAGGGGAAGGAAGGAATGTTTTCCATGACACAACAGCCCAGCTGCACCAGGGCTCGGGGGATTCCTCCGACTCTGGTTGAACACACGGCACTGGCCACGCTCAGCACCCAAACCCAGTGAAATGTGATGTGCTGGAAGAGCCCTGAGCCCCCCTGGCAGCTGCAAGGAACAGGCACAGTCCTGCTTTGAGGATCTCCCCAAACCCAGGCTCCTGTGTCTCCTCCCCATTCCAAGAGCTCCCAGCTGCCATGAACAGCCTGTCCCATCAATCCAACTGCACCTGGCGCTTTCCAAACCCAGTCCTGAAACTTAGCAGGGAATATTTAATTTCCTTCCCACCTCCCCGTTCCCAGCCTGCTCCCAGGTGCCAGCCCTGACTCAGATCTCTTGTGACAGCACCAGGGTCTCCACATCCTCTCTGCCTGGAGTTTTGGAATAAGATTTGAATTTTCCAGGCTCTACTTTCACATGGATTATGACTTATCTGTGACACGCAGGAAAAATCGATGTTCCTGCCCCTAAACCCTCAAACTCTGGGCTCATTTTGGGAAGAACAGAGGCAGGACTTTACCGAGTTGTTGACATTTGTTAGTAAGGGCAGGAGGCTACAGGCCCGTGCAGTTAGGAGGTGTCCCCTCTCCAACAGCTCCTCCTCGGGTGTCTCTCAGCTGCTCTGAGGCTCCTTCCCGCTGCTGCCTCCACAGGGATTCATTCCCTGGCGATGGAAAAGTCCAGCTGTTATTCCCCACACGTGGCACAGACAGAACCAGGCACCTTTAGGGGCTCTGTCTGCCCCTAATATTCACAGAGCTTCTCTTTTGTGATGATTTCTCATCACTGAACAAGGATTTTTCCCCTGTCATGGGAGATAATTGGGTGAGCCATGCAACTGGAGCGAATCCCTCTGGCAGCAGGCGCCAGCTGTTGGGAGAAGGCCACGGAGGAGCCTGGAAGGCTCCAGTGTTTCCAGTCATGCCCACGTGATGCTGTTGCCTGATGGAAAACCCTCCTGGGAGAGCATTCCTTGGGCACAGCAGCTGTTCCTGGGCTCCTGTCCCTCCAGGATCCTGTCACTGTGATCCCTGTCCATCCATGGGGCTGGATCCAGATCCTATCCCCATGTTCCTGTCCCTCCTGGATCCTCTCCCTGTGTTCCTGTCCCTCCAGGATCCTGTCCCTGTGATCCTTGTCCATCCATGGGGCTGGATCCAGATCCTATCCCCATGTTCCTGTCCCTCTTGGATCCTCTCCCTGTGTTCCTGTCCCTCTTGGATCCTCTCCCTGTGTTCCTGTCCATCCACAAGGCTGTATCCAAAGTCCTAAATGGGATGAAGTGGTGCCAAGCTGAGTGTCCCCAGAGTGCTGCACTTGGGGACAGCACAGACATGTTTGTGGTCCTTTTGCAGTGCAGGGAAAAAAGAGACTTTTTCCAAAGGCCTGGAGTGCCAGGACACAGAGCTGGACATGCTGAGGGACATCCAGGAGGTGAGAGCCAGACCTGAGCTGCAGCAGCTCTGCCTCAGGAGCACCCAGGCCAAGCTGCTACCTCCTCCTGCTTTCCCAAACACTACTAAGCTTTTAAAAACAGCCCTGGCATTCCAACTGTGCTGTTCCCTCTCCCGTTACAGCCCTCCTGTCCCCTGTGCTTTAAGTGCACGCTGAATCCAGCACGAGTCCCGAAATGCTGACACTTCTCTTCCTGCTCCCAGCCGGGAGTCCCCTCAACAATGCAGCCCCAGCAGCGAAAAGGGCACGTGTAAATAAAACCGCTTACATCCCCCCAGGGCTGGCCTTCGCAGATAATTAAGGAGAACCAAAGCAAATGAGTGAAAGGACAAAGATCTGGCTGAGACACAGACGTGTTCAGCGAGTGCCTGATGGCAATTGGAAGGGATCCAGGTCTCATCCCCGCCAGCGTTTGCTCCCAGCAAAGGGGGGAGGGCAAAATTCAATATCCCACAGCCCCCGAGAGCTTAAGAATGGCTTGTCCCGGTGGATATCCACCAAGGCTCCGGCAGCAGCAACAGCGAAGGGAAAGAAGGGATGATTCAATTAATTTCCCTGTTCCTAAAGGTGTTCTTCACCTAGAGCAAAGACCCCAACGCCTCCTCTCTGGCCTCTCCTTGCAGGGGAGCTGGGGGAAGGTCGCAGGGAATGTTTGGGGAGGATACAAGGATCTAGGGGATGGATCAATGGTTTCTGATTTGCTCCCTGCTCGGGGAGTCTGACTCAGTGGCCATTAGGAGAGGATGTAAAACTGCTCACTGCTCTCATTTCCACCTTGGTTCTCAGACGAGCTCTCTCTCCGCGGCCTCCAAATTGATTTCTTCATGAATAGCTGCTTATTTCACCATTGCCACGAGAGCAAATCGTTATTTGTCCTCTTAATTTACGGTCTCAGCAGAGCAGCAATGGACTGAGCAGGGCAGAGGAGAGGGACCTGTCAGGTGGGGACACGGTGACACACGGCCAGGACCGTGGGGACAGCACACCCCGTGCCAAGCAGGGACAGATGGCATCAATTCGGGCCCTGCACCAGCACCACGTTTTGCCTAGAGGGGAACAGTGGGCACAAGAGGTGCCAGAGTCTGGAGACGACTAAATCCAGCCGTGCCTGTGTAATCTGAACACAGATGTCACAAGGGCTGTCCTTGAGTGTCCTGGCCCGAGGTGGGCTCTGCCCTCCCTTCCACAGGGGCTTCTTCCTTTGTGGAGCTGCTCAGGTAACCCAGAGACAAGGGCAGGGTTAACCCCAACCTCCTCCCGGGGAGGACACCCCAAAGAGGGGCTGCAGCAGCTCCTGAGTGGGAGCAGGGGCTGGAGGAGGTTCTGCCCCACGTGAGCCCCCCCAGATCTCTTCAAAAGAGAGGCAGAGAGAAGAAATCGGGGGTTTATTGTTTCCTTTAGATCTTTATCGCTCCACAGCTTCCACCCGCGCTGTGGGGAGGGGTCTCCTGACTGACAGCTGCCTTTGACTCACGCTTTGTCCTTGTTCTCCATTTTCTTGTGCAACCTGGAAGATTTTTCCCGCTGAGCTCCACTTCTTTGTTCTCTCTGGGTCACTGTCACCCCTGGGCCCTGCCTGCGGCCTGTGACACGGTTGTTTGGTAAGTGAATTACTCACACAGGCTGCTCACCTGCCCCCACCCTCTGCTGCACGGCCAGCGAGCACAAACCTGAGCTTTGCTCTGGAGGGAGAAGCTTTCGGAGCCATCACTCCCCAAATTTGTGTCAGCGTTTCTGTCCTGTTTTCAGCTCTGTGATAACAGAGCAGGATTCAGACCCACACACGAGTTTTCAGAGAGATTTGGTGGAGGAGACCAAGCCCAAAGCACTCCAAGGGACGCGAATAGTGAACAGATTTGGGATAAAGCCTCTCCCTACTTTTAAGGAACATGCTGGGCACGCTGAGCTCATTGACTGCACCTGCCTTGATGCTCCTGGCTGGGGTTCAGCCAAGGGCATCTCTAGAAGTCCACGTGCTGCTCCCCGGCCTGCACCTCCTCTCACTCACTCACTGCAGCTTCTCTTTGCAGGGACATTCATTTCCCTGTCAGGGAAAGGCGCCTCCGTGCACTTGGATGCAGAGGATAATCACTTCAAACACTCTGCTCTGCGTGTTGGCACAGCCTGCGGTCCCCCTTCGCCTGAAAAGCAGAAACTGCCTTGCAAGAAATGACACAGCAGCAGCTCAGCAGAGCCGTTTGTTCTCGGGGATCAGGGCAGAGCAGACTCGGCCCCAGGGCAGGGAAGGGCTTTGGTACCCTCTGGGGCACGGGCAGCTTTTGGCACGGTGCAGCCACAAGGAGCAAACCCCAAAAAAAAGAAGGGCTGTTCTGATAAAGGCCCATTGCCAGGCACAGGAGAAAAGGAGGATCTGATCCTTCAGCTCGCTGACAGGAAGGGGCAGCCAGAGGGGATCAGGACAAGGGGAGGGTCCTGATGAAGCTGTGCCAGGGGAGGGTCAGCTCCAACAGCAGGATTTCTTCATGGAAAGGGTGGTCAGGCCTTGGAAGGGGCCCCATCCTGGAGGTGTCCCTCAGTGCTCTGGGCTGCTGACAAGGTGGGGATCAGGCACAGGTTGGACTCGATGATCCTGGAGCTCTTTTCCAACCTCAACCATTCCATGATCCCTGAGCTGCTGTGGTGGAGCTTCACTGCAACTCCCCCAAAGTCCTTTCCCTCTCCAGGTTTGGTTTCCTGGCTGGGTGTCCCCAGGGCAGTTTGTGCAGGCACAGGGGACGTGAGAGCATGTGAGCAGGACAGAAATGTGCCTCAGCCCTGGCAGCCAGCCCACGGCCACGCTGAGTCAGCTGAGAGCCCTGGCTGGGGCCGGGCCAGGCTCTTCCTCCTCTCCCCAGCCCCAGCCCTGAGTGAGAAACCCCCCAGCAGCAGCAGGCAGGGTGGTTTTCAGGACAGGACGGTGAGGGTGGGCTTCAGACAGAGCCCAGCATTCCAAAAGGCAGAACTGGAGCACAGAGAGGGCCTGAGAACCCAACTCCTCCTGCTCCTCCTCCTCCTCCAGGGCTGTCTGTCGTGGTTTCCTTTTATCTCCCCTCAGCAGCTTGAGGAGCTGCTGACTGTCTGTCAGTGCTGTTTGGGGAAGCGGGGGGTAATTAGAGTCAATCCTCAGCTCCTTCCCTCTGCCTTTCTCCCCCAATTCCAACCCCTCCAGAGCCTCTGCACTCTGTGGGTGCAGGGCGTGCCTGGATTTCCCTGCCCTGTTCAGGGCCTGGAGTTGGATTTTGGGGATCCTTATGGCTCCCTTTCCATTCAGGATATTCCATGATTCCACCCCAGGACGCTGACCTGCCGAAGCACTTCGGGAACAAAGTTTGGCAGAGAGGATTCCCAGCCTTTTTCCCAACAATCAGGGAGGTTTTCAATCCTCCTCGCTCTCACTCTGCGCTGCGAGTTGTGACCTTGGGGGAAACGCAGGGACGCTGGCAGTGCCCAGATGGGACTGGAGGAGGGCAGAGCTGCCCCTCACAGCCAGGCAGGGAGGTGCAGCTCCAGGAATAGGATCCTGCCGGGGGCTGCTTCCCTCCTGCCTGCCCCTATTCCCAGGAGATTCCCCTACGGCAGGGCTTAGCTCAGGAATGAGAAGCAGCTTTGTCCCAGGCCGTGTGCAGATAAAGGGAGCCCCGGCTGAGCTCAAGGGACAGCCACGAGCAAGGTCAGGCACACACACAGCGGGGATGGAAGGCATTTAAACACTCAAATTGTGTGTTTGAGTCAAGGGATTGCTTTTGTTTGGGGAATCATCCCCGTCTATGGAGCATCTTGGCTGCTCCTGGGTGTCCACAACACTCTGAGCATTGCTGGTTTTGGGACACCTCCTGCAGCAGCTCCTGCTTTGGGATACAAACACCACTGCTGCAAGTCTGTGCAGCAATTAAAAGTTTAAAAAAAAACAACCCAGCAGAGCCAGCCTGCAGCTCAGGAATTCTTTACACATCCCAGAAAATACATCCAGGAACAATGAGAATTGGAGTAGTGGAGACCCAAGAACATTTCTCCACGTGTCCAACACGCTGTGCCCCCGCATTTCCACACAGGAGCACTTCCAGGCACAGATCCCTGCTCAGCTTCCCTGGGAAAAGTCCCCCAGACCTGCTGCTATTTTTGCCCTGTCCTTGCCAGAGCTCCAGGAGCACAACTCTGTGCCAAGGACAGCTCCAAGGGCCTGTGTGGCAGAGGGCAGAGTAGGTAAGAGTGGCTGAATTCATTTGGGATCAACTCTTTACTGCTCAGATGAGAAGGCAGTAAGTTGCACCTCCCTGGATTTATATTTGACAATCCATGGGCACCTCCCTGGATTTATAATTTACAATACCAGCAGAAATGGGAGGATGTGGCCACTGAAGGCTCAGCTGGATGTAACTAAATTCACTTCCCTCAGGATCAGGTCCCCTTCATCTGTATCCACCGAAATTCCGTGGATACAGATGAATCCAAAGAGAATTCATCCTGGAAAACTAGAATATTACAACCAGAGTATTGCAGAGAAGTCTAACACGGAGGAACGAAAGCAGAATCCGTGCTTTAAAAATAAGTGAACTAAAATCAGCTGCCTGAATGTGCTTTTTAATCTCTTTTGTAGCCAGAGTTCTGGAAATGCTGCTGGAAGCTGCTCAATATCCCTGTGGGACCACCAAACCCACACTTTAATCTCAGGAGTTAAATGGAAATAAGGAATTTTGGAGTGGCAATGTCTGCCTCCACAATGGTTTTGCTGCTCCACCAGTGTAATTACAGACTGAAGCTGCATCCCAACATTTTCCATGGAGCTGGAAACCCTGGGAAGAAATCCCATAGCTGCTGGGTGTGCCTGCAGGAGATCCAAGAAGGATTCATCCACAAGTGCTAGTCCCGAGCTTTGGCCTTGTTAAACCTCTCCTGGCAGCTCTGAAAGTTTTACAATAACTTTGCAGATCATAGGGAAAGTGACAGGAAAATAGGGACACTGTGATTTAACCTGGATCAGCACATCCTCTGCCAGCTTCAAAGGGTTTATGCCAGCCTCCCATTACTGTCACTTTTGATTCCACACTTCTACCTTTTCTGCTTCTCAAACCTGTGCTTGATTGATTGTTTTATCTAGGTAGTCCAAAAGGAAAATTTTAAAAAAGGAAAACAAGCCCCCAGGAATGTTATTTATTTCTCTTGCCCTGCCAATCCCCACGTTTGGAGGGAATTATCTGACAGGATTCCTCCAGATCCACTTTGGGGCTTTCAAAGAGCCCCAAAGACTCGATTGCACAAGAAACTCACAACGTGTCAGGTCCTAAAAGTTACGTGATTGAGACTTAGAACTGGGACATAAATTAAATACCAGACTAAGCTCCTATTTCCATGCCAAAATCCACTGCCACATCCATGCAGCATTATTTCATTCTTGGAAAAGCTGAGGGGGATCACGGACTAAAATCATTGGGGAATTTCCAGCAGCTCTTTATCCAGACAGAAATGCAAACAGGATCCATTTTACTGAATTCCAGACAAACAAACCGAACAAAATCCCCAATTTTTAACTTCTGGAAAAGTTTGTGGGCTCTAGTCCTCCCAGTTTGGATTTCACACAGCACACAGATCACCAGAGCCTTCCCTTGCACACGAGTTAATTTAAAGAAGTTGCAGCAACTCGCAATTCCCCACTTCCTTACCCCTAAAATAAAAGGCAAGGCTAAACTTTCAAGCTCGCAACGTGGAAAAAACGCCATTTAACCCCTTCGTTTCTTCCGCCGTTGTCTTAAGAACCAGCTCAGCGGCCATGAATAACAAAAGCAGAGCAAGAATAACAAACCGCCGGTCTCACCCCATCCCCGCCGGGTATCGCTTCTCTCCCGTCCTTCCTCCAGCCGCCTGCGATCCTCCCCACGGCTCGATTTCTTTCTTCCCTTCCTCTTTCTTTCTGTCTTTCTCCGGATCCGGATGCTCTTTAAATTTCCTCCGGAATTTCACTTTGAAGCGTTGCTGCTCCGCGGGGCGAGCGGGGCAGGGCAGCACCGGCACCGGGACCCCC